>JAEIFR010000607.1:0-325780 GCA_018904105.1 Zaprionus tsacasi | reverse complement strand
TAATAAGATTATGTTATAACTCGTACATATGTATACAAATACAGAGTTACAATAACAATTCCAGTTATTATTATTTATTACATGATAAAACTAATTTTATGGTTATGTAGTAATTAATTTTAATTTTGTTGACCGTGCAGAACGTATATTCTGTTTAAAAATAAATTATTCCTCTTAGTCGCATTGATGCTGTAAAAAATGATAAACATATTTAAATTATCATTTTGATAATTTTATATTTAGCAACAAAACAAAAAATCTAAAATATATGATCATTTTATATATGTTTTTAACTTAATTTCAATTTTAACAACTATTTTTAAGTAAACGAAGAAATTTTGTATTGGTAATTGAGATCCAAAATGGAAGCATTTATGCAATGGGTGGAAATTTTAAAATGGTGTTTAAAATTAATAAATAACACTTTTTCTATAATTTTTAGTTTCCTAAGACTTAAAAATATATAAAATATTATATTAAAATTAAAAGCGAATTAAATTAAAACATAATTACATTAAAAATCAATGATTTCATAAAAAATCTTATTTACTGATGACTCCAAGTTGAATTTTGAGTGACTATAACAAATTATTTTATTAATATATTTTATGCAAACTATATGTTATACATTACTCAAATATTTATAAATATATTAAATAATACACTATATACATTTTCTACCCAGAAATATTTTTAAATTACAAAAAACATAATTTGATTACGTGAATATTGGACACAGTAAACGTTCGCTGTTGAAAACATTCGCCTACAGCCGTTCTCCTTGATTCTCATAAAAACGGGTACCTAAGTTTACACGAGACCGGTATACATTTGGTTCGAAAAGAGTGTTTACATTGTGGAAAAATAAAAAAAGAGCAAGAATATGTCTGATACGGCAATTGCAACATCCGCCTCTCCTGTGGCTGCACCACAAACCCAAGTGGAGAAGAAGGTGACTACTAAAAAGGCAGCATCTGGTTCAAAGTCAAAGAAGGTGCCAGTTCCACCATCACATCCACCAACTCAACAAATGGTTGACGCTTCGATTAAGAATTTAAAAGAACGCGGTGGTTCATCATTAATGGCAATTAAAAAATATATCGCAGCTACATACAAGTGTGATGCCCAGAAACTAGCTCCATTCATTAAGAAGTATTTAAAGACTGCAGTTGCTAATGGAAAATTGGTACAAACTAAAGGCAAGGGTGCTTCAGGTTCGTTTAAATTGTCGGCGTCTGCCAAAAAGGAGCCGAATTCAAAATCTGCATCTGTGGAAAAGAAAACTAAAAAAGCATCTCCATTGATTGCCGCTAAAAAGAAGAAAACGGCTAGCAATTTGAAAGCTACAAGTGCAGTAGATAAGAAACAATCAAAAGTTGTAGCAACGAAAAAGGTTGCAGACAAAAAGAAAGTGGAAAAAGCTAAAGCAAAAGAAGCTAAAAAATCAGGTACAGTTAAAGCAAAGTCTACAGCAAAGTCGAGCGCAGCAAAACCAAAAACACCCAAGCCCAAGACCGCAATTGCTAAACCCAAAAAAGCAGCTACGGCATCATCACCAAAAAAAAGTGCTGTCAAAAAAGTAAAAGCAAAAAAATAAATTTAAATGCTTTGTATTTTTATGTAGAATTTCGAATTACGAAGTTTGTATACAATTACAGCCCTTTTCAGGGCTACAAATTAATGCAAAAGAGGTAAATTTCTCAAACGTTACAGCTGTTCTGTTCTAAGAGTTTTATTGAAATCATTTAATAATTTAAAAATATTTATTCATGGGTATATTTTAACGCATCAACATATAAAAATATTTTTAACTTTCTGAACAAACAATTTGTGGCCCTGAAAAGGGCCTTTTTATACACATGAAAATTGCTAAAAGAACTGAAACACAATTTACTTTGAGCTTGTGTACTTAGTTACAGCTTTAGTTCCCTCACTAACTGCATGCTTTGCCAATTCTCCAGGCAACAAAAGCCGTACAGCAGTTTGGATTTCGCGACTTGTAATTGTTGAGCGCTTATTATAGTGAGCCAAACGGGAGGCCTCTGCAGCAATGCGCTCGAAAATATCATTTACAAAGCTGTTCATGATACTCATCGCCTTAGATGAAATACCAGTATCGGGGTGAACCTGCTTTAGCACCTTGTAAATATAAATAGCATAGCTTTCCTTCCTCCTGCGCTTCTTTTTCTTGTCATTCTTAGTGATGTTCTTCTGGGCCTTGCCAGCCTTCTTGGCTGCCTTTCCACTGGTTTTAGGCGGCATATTCAATTTTCACTCACTTTAATTAAATAATTCACTTCACAAATGTTGGCAAGACACATCGATACGCTAAACATTTATACTTTTGTTTGAGCAACGTTTTCATGTTAAAATCATTCACCCTTAACTGAACAAGTAGGTAGGAAAAAAAAGTATAAATAGAATGGCCCAGCGCTGGCTGTCATACTCATTTTACGTTAAATATTTGTGTGTGAAAAGTGAAGCAGTGAAATAAAAGAAAAATGTCTGGTCGTGGTAAAGGCGGAAAAGTGAAGGGAAAGGCAAAGTCGCGTTCTAACCGTGCTGGTCTTCAGTTTCCCGTTGGTCGTATTCACCGTTTACTTCGTAAAGGAAATTATGCTGAACGTGTTGGTGCCGGTGCTCCTGTGTACTTGGCTGCCGTTATGGAATATTTGGCTGCTGAAGTTTTGGAATTGGCTGGAAACGCAGCCCGTGATAACAAGAAAACAAGGATTATTCCTCGTCATTTGCAATTGGCTATACGAAACGATGAGGAATTGAACAAACTTCTTTCGGGTGTCACCATTGCTCAGGGCGGTGTTTTGCCTAACATCCAAGCAGTGCTTTTACCAAAAAAGACTGAAAAGAAGGCTTAAAATCCCGAACTGAATATTTCGTGCACATAAAAAATCTATATCAAACGTCCTTTTCAGGACGACCAAATATTTCTTAAAGAGATGATATTTTTCAGCAGTCAAATATGATATCTCAAAAGTACAATTACGATTAAGTAATAAATAATGAAAATAAAATAAATTGAAATTCTGATAACAATTTCGAGATATCAATTTTTATTTTTACCTAAATAGTATTATTTAATAAGTTCTCTTTTATAGAATATTTTAGTGGTCCTGAAAAGGACCGATTGGGTGTCTTAATTATGTGTTTAAAAATATTCCTAACCGCCAAAACCGTATAGAGTGCGGCCTTGTCTCTTTAGTGCATAAACAACATCCATAGCCGTTACAGTCTTCCTCTTGGCGTGTTCAGTGTAGGTGACGGCATCACGAATGACGTTCTCCAAGAACACTTTTAGAACACCTCGAGTTTCTTCATAAATAAGACCAGATATGCGCTTTACGCCACCACGACGAGCCAAACGACGAATAGCTGGTTTGGTAATGCCTTGGATATTGTCCCGTAAAACTTTTCGATGACGTTTAGCACCTCCTTTACCCAAACCTTTGCCACCTTTACCACGACCAGTCATTTTGCACTTTCACTATTATTTTTTACTTTTCACTTCACGAACGTCGATATCGAACTAACGCCTGGCATGCCAGATGCGCTCATATTTATACCAAAAAACCCGAAAACACGAGTGAGAAGAAAGATATTTCCGCTCTGCTCACACAGTACCCGAGCCGCATCGTCGCGACGAGCGAACGGCCAGTAATATATATTCGTTCTCTTTCTAACAACCCCCGGTTTTCCTATATAACTGAAGCACGCATCGCTTCTGCGTTCATTGTGTTTTCAACAGTGAGTGTGTTAAGTGAAAAAATTTGGAAAAAGTCATGGCGCGTACCAAGCAAACAGCTCGTAAGTCGACGGGAGGCAAAGCGCCTCGCAAGCAGTTGGCAACAAAGGCAGCACGCAAAAGTGCTCCCGCAACCGGCGGTGTTAAGAAACCTCATCGTTATCGTCCCGGCACTGTTGCTCTCCGTGAGATTCGTCGCTACCAAAAAAGCACCGAGTTGCTAATTCGCAAGTTGCCTTTTCAGCGATTAGTCCGAGAAATTGCTCAGGACTTTAAAACTGATTTGCGTTTCCAGAGCTCTGCTGTAATGGCTTTGCAGGAAGCCAGCGAGGCCTACTTGGTCGGTCTCTTCGAAGACACAAATTTGTGTGCTATTCATGCCAAGCGAGTGACAATTATGCCTAAAGACATACAACTGGCTAGACGTATTCGTGGTGAACGTGCTTAAGTTCTATTAAGCATAAAATATAAATCGGTCCTTTTCAGGACCACAAATATTTTTAAAAGAGATATTTCTATTTTTTTTAATCTGTATACCTATATAATTTGTAGCAGATCCATATTAATTATTGACCCTTATTATTTTGTATGTATAATAAGATTATGTTATAACTCGTACATATGTATACAAATACAGAGTTACAATAACAATTCCAGTTATTATTATTTATTACATGATAAAACTAATTTTATGGTTATGTAGTAATTAATTTTAATTTTGTTGACCGTGCAGAACGTATATTCTGTTTAAAAATAAATTATTCCTCTTAGTCGCATTGATGCTGTAAAAAATGATAAACATATTTAAATTATCATTTTGATAATTTTATATTTAGCAACAAAACAAAAAATCTAAAATATATGATCATTTTATATATGTTTTTAACTTAATTTCAATTTTAACAACTATTTTTAAGTAAACGAAGAAATTTTGTATTGGTAATTGAGATCCAAAATGGAAGCATTTATGCAATGGGTGGAAATTTTAAAATGGTGTTTAAAATTAATAAATAACACTTTTTCTATAATTTTTAGTTTCCTAAGACTTAAAAATATATAAAATATTATATTAAAATTAAAAGCGAATTAAATTAAAACATAATTACATTAAAAATCAATGATTTCATAAAAAATCTTATTTACTGATGACTCCAAGTTGAATTTTGAGTGACTATAACAAATTATTTTATTAATATATTTTATGCAAACTATATGTTATACATTACTCAAATATTTATAAATATATTAAATAATACACTATATACATTTTCTACCCAGAAATATTTTTAAATTACAAAAACATAATTTGATTACGTGAATATTGGACACAGTAAACGTTCGCTGTTGAAAACATTCGCCTACAGCCGTTCTCCTTGATTCTCATAAAAACGGGTACCTAAGTTTACACGAGACCGGTATACATTTGGTTCGAAAAGAGTGTTTACATTGTGGAAAAATAAAAAAAGAGCAAGAATATGTCTGATACGGCAATTGCAACATCCGCCTCTCCTGTGGCTGCACCACAAACCCAAGTGGAGAAGAAGGTGACTACTAAAAAGGCAGCATCTGGTTCAAAGTCAAAGAAGGTGCCAGTTCCACCATCACATCCACCAACTCAACAAATGGTTGACGCTTCGATTAAGAATTTAAAAGAACGCGGTGGTTCATCATTAATGGCAATTAAAAAATATATCGCAGCTACATACAAGTGTGATGCCCAGAAACTAGCTCCATTCATTAAGAAGTATTTAAAGACTGCAGTTGCTAATGGAAAATTGGTACAAACTAAAGGCAAGGGTGCTTCAGGTTCGTTTAAATTGTCGGCGTCTGCCAAAAAGGAGCCGAATTCAAAATCTGCATCTGTGGAAAAGAAAACTAAAAAAGCATCTCCATTGATTGCCGCTAAAAAGAAGAAAACGGCTAGCAATTTGAAAGCTACAAGTGCAGTAGATAAGAAACAATCAAAAGTTGTAGCAACGAAAAAGGTTGCAGACAAAAAGAAAGTGGAAAAAGCTAAAGCAAAAGAAGCTAAAAAATCAGGTACAGTTAAAGCAAAGTCTACAGCAAAGTCGAGCGCAGCAAAACCAAAAACACCCAAGCCCAAGACCGCAATTGCTAAACCCAAAAAAGCAGCTACGGCATCATCACCAAAAAAAAGTGCTGTCAAAAAGTAAAAGCAAAAAAATAAATTTAAATGCTTTGTATTTTTATGTAGAATTTCGAATTACGAAGTTTGTATACAATTACAGCCCTTTTCAGGGCTACAAATTAATGCAAAAGAGGTAAATTTCTCAAACGTTACAGCTGTTCTGTTCTAAGAGTTTTATTGAAATCATTTAATAATTTAAAAATATTTATTCATGGGTATATTTTAACGCATCAACATATAAAAATATTTTTAACTTTCTGAACAAACAATTTGTGGCCCTGAAAAGGGCCTTTTTATACACATGAAAATTGCTAAAAGAACTGAAACACAATTTACTTTGAGCTTGTGTACTTAGTTACAGCTTTAGTTCCCTCACTAACTGCATGCTTTGCCAATTCTCCAGGCAACAAAAGCCGTACAGCAGTTTGGATTTCGCGACTTGTAATTGTTGAGCGCTTATTATAGTGAGCCAAACGGGAGGCCTCTGCAGCAATGCGCTCGAAAATATCATTTACAAAGCTGTTCATGATACTCATCGCCTTAGATGAAATACCAGTATCGGGGTGAACCTGCTTTAGCACCTTGTAAATATAAATAGCATAGCTTTCCTTCCTCCTGCGCTTCTTTTTCTTGTCATTCTTAGTGATGTTCTTCTGGGCCTTGCCAGCCTTCTTGGCTGCCTTTCCACTGGTTTTAGGCGGCATATTCAATTTTCACTCACTTTAATTAAATAATTCACTTCACAAATGTTGGCAAGACACATCGATACGCTAAACATTTATACTTTTGTTTGAGCAACGTTTTCATGTTAAAATCATTCACCCTTAACTGAACAAGTAGGTAGGAAAAAAAAGTATAAATAGAATGGCCCAGCGCTGGCTGTCATACTCATTTTACGTTAAATATTTGTGTGTGAAAAGTGAAGCAGTGAAATAAAAGAAAAATGTCTGGTCGTGGTAAAGGCGGAAAAGTGAAGGGAAAGGCAAAGTCGCGTTCTAACCGTGCTGGTCTTCAGTTTCCCGTTGGTCGTATTCACCGTTTACTTCGTAAAGGAAATTATGCTGAACGTGTTGGTGCCGGTGCTCCTGTGTACTTGGCTGCCGTTATGGAATATTTGGCTGCTGAAGTTTTGGAATTGGCTGGAAACGCAGCCCGTGATAACAAGAAAACAAGGATTATTCCTCGTCATTTGCAATTGGCTATACGAAACGATGAGGAATTGAACAAACTTCTTTCGGGTGTCACCATTGCTCAGGGCGGTGTTTTGCCTAACATCCAAGCAGTGCTTTTACCAAAAAAGACTGAAAAGAAGGCTTAAAATCCCGAACTGAATATTTCGTGCACATAAAAATCTATATCAAACGTCCTTTTCAGGACGACCAAATATTTCTTAAAGAGATGATATTTTTCAGCAGTCAAATATGATATCTCAAAAGTACAATTACGATTAAGTAATAAATAATGAAAATGAAATAAATTGAAATTCTGATAACAATTTCGAGATATCAATTTTTATTTTTACCTAAATAGTATTATTTAATAAGTTCTCTTTTATAGAATATTTTAGTGGTCCTGAAAAGGACCGATTGGGTGTCTTAATTATGTGTTTAAAAATATTCCTAACCGCCAAAACCGTATAGAGTGCGGCCTTGTCTCTTTAGTGCATAAACAACATCCATAGCCGTTACAGTCTTCCTCTTGGCGTGTTCAGTGTAGGTGACGGCATCACGAATGACGTTCTCCAAGAACACTTTTAGAACACCTCGAGTTTCTTCATAAATAAGACCAGATATGCGCTTTACGCCACCACGACGAGCCAAACGACGAATAGCTGGTTTGGTAATGCCTTGGATATTGTCCCGTAAAACTTTTCGATGACGTTTAGCACCTCCTTTACCCAAACCTTTGCCACCTTTACCACGACCAGTCATTTTGCACTTTCACTATTATTTTTTACTTTTCACTTCACGAACGTCGATATCGAACTAACGCCTGGCATGCCAGATGCGCTCATATTTATACCAAAAACCCGAAAACACGAGTGAGAAGAAAGATATTTCCGCTCTGCTCACACAGTACCCGAGCCGCATCGTCGCGACGAGCGAACGGCCAGTAATATATATTCGTTCTCTTTCTAACAACCCCCGGTTTTCCTATATAACTGAAGCACGCATCGCTTCTGCGTTCATTGTGTTTTCAACAGTGAGTGTGTTAAGTGAAAAAATTTGGAAAAAGTCATGGCGCGTACCAAGCAAACAGCTCGTAAGTCGACGGGAGGCAAAGCGCCTCGCAAGCAGTTGGCAACAAAGGCAGCACGCAAAAGTGCTCCCGCAACCGGCGGTGTTAAGAAACCTCATCGTTATCGTCCCGGCACTGTTGCTCTCCGTGAGATTCGTCGCTACCAAAAAAGCACCGAGTTGCTAATTCGCAAGTTGCCTTTTCAGCGATTAGTCCGAGAAATTGCTCAGGACTTTAAAACTGATTTGCGTTTCCAGAGCTCTGCTGTAATGGCTTTGCAGGAAGCCAGCGAGGCCTACTTGGTCGGTCTCTTCGAAGACACAAATTTGTGTGCTATTCATGCCAAGCGAGTGACAATTATGCCTAAAGACATACAACTGGCTAGACGTATTCGTGGTGAACGTGCTTAAGTTCTATTAAGCATAAAATATAAATCGGTCCTTTTCAGGACCACAAATATTTTTAAAAGAGATATTTCTATTTTTTTTAATCTGTATACCTATATAATTTGTAGCAGATCCATATTAATTATTGACCCTTATTATTTTGTATGTATAATAAGATTATGTTATAACTCGTACATATGTATACAAATACAGAGTTACAATAACAATTCCAGTTATTATTATTTATTACATGATAAAACTAATTTTATGGTTATGTAGTAATTAATTTTAATTTTGTTGACCGTGCAGAACGTATATTCTGTTTAAAAATAAATTATTCCTCTTAGTCGCATTGATGCTGTAAAAAATGATAAACATATTTAAATTATCATTTTGATAATTTTATATTTAGCAACAAAACAAAAAATCTAAAATATATGATCATTTTATATATGTTTTTAACTTAATTTCAATTTTAACAACTATTTTTAAGTAAACGAAGAAATTTTGTATTGGTAATTGAGATCCAAAATGGAAGCATTTATGCAATGGGTGGAAATTTTAAAATGGTGTTTAAAATTAATAAATAACACTTTTTCTATAATTTTTAGTTTCCTAAGACTTAAAAATATATAAAATATTATATTAAAATTAAAAGCGAATTAAATTAAAACATAATTACATTAAAAATCAATGATTTCATAAAAAATCTTATTTACTGATGACTCCAAGTTGAATTTTGAGTGACTATAACAAATTATTTTATTAATATATTTTATGCAAACTATATGTTATACATTACTCAAATATTTATAAATATATTAAATAATACACTATATACATTTTCTACCCAGAAATATTTTTAAATTACAAAAACATAATTTGATTACGTGAATATTGGACACAGTAAACGTTCGCTGTTGAAAACATTCGCCTACAGCCGTTCTCCTTGATTCTCATAAAAACGGGTACCTAAGTTTACACGAGACCGGTATACATTTGGTTCGAAAAGAGTGTTTACATTGTGGAAAAATAAAAAAAGAGCAAGAATATGTCTGATACGGCAATTGCAACATCCGCCTCTCCTGTGGCTGCACCACAAACCCAAGTGGAGAAGAAGGTGACTACTAAAAAGGCAGCATCTGGTTCAAAGTCAAAGAAGGTGCCAGTTCCACCATCACATCCACCAACTCAACAAATGGTTGACGCTTCGATTAAGAATTTAAAAGAACGCGGTGGTTCATCATTAATGGCAATTAAAAAATATATCGCAGCTACATACAAGTGTGATGCCCAGAAACTAGCTCCATTCATTAAGAAGTATTTAAAGACTGCAGTTGCTAATGGAAAATTGGTACAAACTAAAGGCAAGGGTGCTTCAGGTTCGTTTAAATTGTCGGCGTCTGCCAAAAAGGAGCCGAATTCAAAATCTGCATCTGTGGAAAAGAAAACTAAAAAAGCATCTCCATTGATTGCCGCTAAAAAGAAGAAAACGGCTAGCAATTTGAAAGCTACAAGTGCAGTAGATAAGAAACAATCAAAAGTTGTAGCAACGAAAAAGGTTGCAGACAAAAAGAAAGTGGAAAAAGCTAAAGCAAAAGAAGCTAAAAAATCAGGTACAGTTAAAGCAAAGTCTACAGCAAAGTCGAGCGCAGCAAAACCAAAAACACCCAAGCCCAAGACCGCAATTGCTAAACCCAAAAAAGCAGCTACGGCATCATCACCAAAAAAAAGTGCTGTCAAAAAAGTAAAAGCAAAAAAAAAATTTAAATGCTTTGTATTTTTATGTAGAATTTCGAATTACGAAGTTTGTATACAATTACAGCCCTTTTCAGGGCTACAAATTAATGCAAAAGAGGTAAATTTCTCAAACGTTACAGCTGTTCTGTTCTAAGAGTTTTATTGAAATCATTTAATAATTTAAAAATATTTATTCATGGGTATATTTTAACGCATCAACATATAAAAATATTTTTAACTTTCTGAACAAACAATTTGTGGCCCTGAAAAGGGCCTTTTTATACACATGAAAATTGCTAAAAGAACTGAAACACAATTTACTTTGAGCTTGTGTACTTAGTTACAGCTTTAGTTCCCTCACTAACTGCATGCTTTGCCAATTCTCCAGGCAACAAAAGCCGTACAGCAGTTTGGATTTCGCGACTTGTAATTGTTGAGCGCTTATTATAGTGAGCCAAACGGGAGGCCTCTGCAGCAATGCGCTCGAAAATATCATTTACAAAGCTGTTCATGATACTCATCGCCTTAGATGAAATACCAGTATCGGGGTGAACCTGCTTTAGCACCTTGTAAATATAAATAGCATAGCTTTCCTTCCTCCTGCGCTTCTTTTTCTTGTCATTCTTAGTGATGTTCTTCTGGGCCTTGCCAGCCTTCTTGGCTGCCTTTCCACTGGTTTTAGGCGGCATATTCAATTTTCACTCACTTTAATTAAATAATTCACTTCACAAATGTTGGCAAGACACATCGATACGCTAAACATTTATACTTTTGTTTGAGCAACGTTTTCATGTTAAAATCATTCACCCTTAACTGAACAAGTAGGTAGGAAAAAAAAGTATAAATAGAATGGCCCAGCGCTGGCTGTCATACTCATTTTACGTTAAATATTTGTGTGTGAAAAGTGAAGCAGTGAAATAAAAGAAAAATGTCTGGTCGTGGTAAAGGCGGAAAAGTGAAGGGAAAGGCAAAGTCGCGTTCTAACCGTGCTGGTCTTCAGTTTCCCGTTGGTCGTATTCACCGTTTACTTCGTAAAGGAAATTATGCTGAACGTGTTGGTGCCGGTGCTCCTGTGTACTTGGCTGCCGTTATGGAATATTTGGCTGCTGAAGTTTTGGAATTGGCTGGAAACGCAGCCCGTGATAACAAGAAAACAAGGATTATTCCTCGTCATTTGCAATTGGCTATACGAAACGATGAGGAATTGAACAAACTTCTTTCGGGTGTCACCATTGCTCAGGGCGGTGTTTTGCCTAACATCCAAGCAGTGCTTTTACCAAAAAAGACTGAAAAGAAGGCTTAAAATCCCGAACTGAATATTTCGTGCACATAAAAAATCTATATCAAACGTCCTTTTCAGGACGACCAAATATTTCTTAAAGAGATGATATTTTTCAGCAGTCAAATATGATATCTCAAAAGTACAATTACGATTAAGTAATAAATAATGAAAATGAAATAAATTGAAATTCTGATAACAATTTCGAGATATCAATTTTTATTTTTACCTAAATAGTATTATTTAATAAGTTCTCTTTTATAGAATATTTTAGTGGTCCTGAAAAGGACCGATTGGGTGTCTTAATTATGTGTTTAAAAATATTCCTAACCGCCAAAACCGTATAGAGTGCGGCCTTGTCTCTTTAGTGCATAAACAACATCCATAGCCGTTACAGTCTTCCTCTTGGCGTGTTCAGTGTAGGTGACGGCATCACGAATGACGTTCTCCAAGAACACTTTTAGAACACCTCGAGTTTCTTCATAAATAAGACCAGATATGCGCTTTACGCCACCACGACGAGCCAAACGACGAATAGCTGGTTTGGTAATGCCTTGGATATTGTCCCGTAAAACTTTTCGATGACGTTTAGCACCTCCTTTACCCAAACCTTTGCCACCTTTACCACGACCAGTCATTTTGCACTTTCACTATTATTTTTTACTTTTCACTTCACGAACGTCGATATCGAACTAACGCCTGGCATGCCAGATGCGCTCATATTTATACCAAAAAACCCGAAAACACGAGTGAGAAGAAAGATATTTCCGCTCTGCTCACACAGTACCCGAGCCGCATCGTCGCGACGAGCGAACGGCCAGTAATATATATTCGTTCTCTTTCTAACAACCCCCGGTTTTCCTATATAACTGAAGCACGCATCGCTTCTGCGTTCATTGTGTTTTCAACAGTGAGTGTGTTAAGTGAAAAAATTTGGAAAAAGTCATGGCGCGTACCAAGCAAACAGCTCGTAAGTCGACGGGAGGCAAAGCGCCTCGCAAGCAGTTGGCAACAAAGGCAGCACGCAAAAGTGCTCCCGCAACCGGCGGTGTTAAGAAACCTCATCGTTATCGTCCCGGCACTGTTGCTCTCCGTGAGATTCGTCGCTACCAAAAAAGCACCGAGTTGCTAATTCGCAAGTTGCCTTTTCAGCGATTAGTCCGAGAAATTGCTCAGGACTTTAAAACTGATTTGCGTTTCCAGAGCTCTGCTGTAATGGCTTTGCAGGAAGCCAGCGAGGCCTACTTGGTCGGTCTCTTCGAAGACACAAATTTGTGTGCTATTCATGCCAAGCGAGTGACAATTATGCCTAAAGACATACAACTGGCTAGACGTATTCGTGGTGAACGTGCTTAAGTTCTATTAAGCATAAAATATAAATCGGTCCTTTTCAGGACCACAAATATTTTTAAAAGAGATATTTCTATTTTTTTTAATCTGTATACCTATATAATTTGTAGCAGATCCATATTAATTATTGACCCTTATTATTTTGTATGTATAATAAGATTATGTTATAACTCGTACATATGTATACAAATACAGAGTTACAATAACAATTCCAGTTATTATTATTTATTACATGATAAAACTAATTTTATGGTTATGTAGTAATTAATTTTAATTTTGTTGACCGTGCAGAACGTATATTCTGTTTAAAAATAAATTATTCCTCTTAGTCGCATTGATGCTGTAAAAAATGATAAACATATTTAAATTATCATTTTGATAATTTTATATTTAGCAACAAAACAAAAAATCTAAAATATATGATCATTTTATATATGTTTTTAACTTAATTTCAATTTTAACAACTATTTTTAAGTAAACGAAGAAATTTTGTATTGGTAATTGAGATCCAAAATGGAAGCATTTATGCAATGGGTGGAAATTTTAAAATGGTGTTTAAAATTAATAAATAACACTTTTCTATAATTTTTAGTTTCCTAAGACTTAAAAATATATAAAATATTATATTAAAATTAAAAGCGAATTAAATTAAAACATAATTACATTAAAAATCAATGATTTCATAAAAAATCTTATTTACTGATGACTCCAAGTTGAATTTTGAGTGACTATAACAAATTATTTTATTAATATATTTTATGCAAACTATATGTTATACATTACTCAAATATTTATAAATATATTAAATAATACACTATATACATTTTCTACCCAGAAATATTTTTAAATTACAAAAAACATAATTTGATTACGTGAATATTGGACACAGTAAACGTTCGCTGTTGAAAACATTCGCCTACAGCCGTTCTCCTTGATTCTCATAAAAACGGGTACCTAAGTTTACACGAGACCGGTATACATTTGGTTCGAAAAGAGTGTTTACATTGTGGAAAAATAAAAAAGAGCAAGAATATGTCTGATACGGCAATTGCAACATCCGCCTCTCCTGTGGCTGCACCACAAACCCAAGTGGAGAAGAAGGTGACTACTAAAAAGGCAGCATCTGGTTCAAAGTCAAAGAAGGTGCCAGTTCCACCATCACATCCACCAACTCAACAAATGGTTGACGCTTCGATTAAGAATTTAAAAGAACGCGGTGGTTCATCATTAATGGCAATTAAAAAATATATCGCAGCTACATACAAGTGTGATGCCCAGAAACTAGCTCCATTCATTAAGAAGTATTTAAAGACTGCAGTTGCTAATGGAAAATTGGTACAAACTAAAGGCAAGGGTGCTTCAGGTTCGTTTAAATTGTCGGCGTCTGCCAAAAAGGAGCCGAATTCAAAATCTGCATCTGTGGAAAAGAAAACTAAAAAAGCATCTCCATTGATTGCCGCTAAAAAGAAGAAAACGGCTAGCAATTTGAAAGCTACAAGTGCAGTAGATAAGAAACAATCAAAAGTTGTAGCAACGAAAAAGGTTGCAGACAAAAAGAAAGTGGAAAAAGCTAAAGCAAAAGAAGCTAAAAAATCAGGTACAGTTAAAGCAAAGTCTACAGCAAAGTCGAGCGCAGCAAAACCAAAAACACCCAAGCCCAAGACCGCAATTGCTAAACCCAAAAAAGCAGCTACGGCATCATCACCAAAAAAAAGTGCTGTCAAAAAAGTAAAAGCAAAAAAATAAATTTAAATGCTTTGTATTTTTATGTAGAATTTCGAATTACGAAGTTTGTATACAATTACAGCCCTTTTCAGGGCTACAAATTAATGCAAAAGAGGTAAATTTCTCAAACGTTACAGCTGTTCTGTTCTAAGAGTTTTATTGAAATCATTTAATAATTTAAAAATATTTATTCATGGGTATATTTTAACGCATCAACATATAAAAATATTTTTAACTTTCTGAACAAACAATTTGTGGCCCTGAAAAGGGCCTTTTTATACACATGAAAATTGCTAAAAGAACTGAAACACAATTTACTTTGAGCTTGTGTACTTAGTTACAGCTTTAGTTCCCTCACTAACTGCATGCTTTGCCAATTCTCCAGGCAACAAAAGCCGTACAGCAGTTTGGATTTCGCGACTTGTAATTGTTGAGCGCTTATTATAGTGAGCCAAACGGGAGGCCTCTGCAGCAATGCGCTCGAAAATATCATTTACAAAGCTGTTCATGATACTCATCGCCTTAGATGAAATACCAGTATCGGGGTGAACCTGCTTTAGCACCTTGTAAATATAAATAGCATAGCTTTCCTTCCTCCTGCGCTTCTTTTTCTTGTCATTCTTAGTGATGTTCTTCTGGGCCTTGCCAGCCTTCTTGGCTGCCTTTCCACTGGTTTTAGGCGGCATATTCAATTTTCACTCACTTTAATTAAATAATTCACTTCACAAATGTTGGCAAGACACATCGATACGCTAAACATTTATACTTTTGTTTGAGCAACGTTTTCATGTTAAAATCATTCACCCTTAACTGAACAAGTAGGTAGGAAAAAAAAGTATAAATAGAATGGCCCAGCGCTGGCTGTCATACTCATTTTACGTTAAATATTTGTGTGTGAAAAGTGAAGCAGTGAAATAAAAGAAAAATGTCTGGTCGTGGTAAAGGCGGAAAAGTGAAGGGAAAGGCAAAGTCGCGTTCTAACCGTGCTGGTCTTCAGTTTCCCGTTGGTCGTATTCACCGTTTACTTCGTAAAGGAAATTATGCTGAACGTGTTGGTGCCGGTGCTCCTGTGTACTTGGCTGCCGTTATGGAATATTTGGCTGCTGAAGTTTTGGAATTGGCTGGAAACGCAGCCCGTGATAACAAGAAAACAAGGATTATTCCTCGTCATTTGCAATTGGCTATACGAAACGATGAGGAATTGAACAAACTTCTTTCGGGTGTCACCATTGCTCAGGGCGGTGTTTTGCCTAACATCCAAGCAGTGCTTTTACCAAAAAAGACTGAAAAGAAGGCTTAAAATCCCGAACTGAATATTTCGTGCACATAAAAAATCTATATCAAACGTCCTTTTCAGGACGACCAAATATTTCTTAAAGAGATGATATTTTTCAGCAGTCAAATATGATATCTCAAAAGTACAATTACGATTAAGTAATAAATAATGAAAATGAAATAAATTGAAATTCTGATAACAATTTCGAGATATCAATTTTTATTTTTACCTAAATAGTATTATTTAATAAGTTCTCTTTTATAGAATATTTTAGTGGTCCTGAAAAGGACCGATTGGGTGTCTTAATTATGTGTTTAAAAATATTCCTAACCGCCAAAACCGTATAGAGTGCGGCCTTGTCTCTTTAGTGCATAAACAACATCCATAGCCGTTACAGTCTTCCTCTTGGCGTGTTCAGTGTAGGTGACGGCATCACGAATGACGTTCTCCAAGAACACTTTTAGAACACCTCGAGTTTCTTCATAAATAAGACCAGATATGCGCTTTACGCCACCACGACGAGCCAAACGACGAATAGCTGGTTTGGTAATGCCTTGGATATTGTCCCGTAAAACTTTTCGATGACGTTTAGCACCTCCTTTACCCAAACCTTTGCCACCTTTACCACGACCAGTCATTTTGCACTTTCACTATTATTTTTTACTTTTCACTTCACGAACGTCGATATCGAACTAACGCCTGGCATGCCAGATGCGCTCATATTTATACCAAAAACCCGAAAACACGAGTGAGAAGAAAGATATTTCCGCTCTGCTCACACAGTACCCGAGCCGCATCGTCGCGACGAGCGAACGGCCAGTAATATATATTCGTTCTCTTTCTAACAACCCCCGGTTTTCCTATATAACTGAAGCACGCATCGCTTCTGCGTTCATTGTGTTTTCAACAGTGAGTGTGTTAAGTGAAAAAATTTGGAAAAAGTCATGGCGCGTACCAAGCAAACAGCTCGTAAGTCGACGGGAGGCAAAGCGCCTCGCAAGCAGTTGGCAACAAAGGCAGCACGCAAAAGTGCTCCCGCAACCGGCGGTGTTAAGAAACCTCATCGTTATCGTCCCGGCACTGTTGCTCTCCGTGAGATTCGTCGCTACCAAAAAAGCACCGAGTTGCTAATTCGCAAGTTGCCTTTTCAGCGATTAGTCCGAGAAATTGCTCAGGACTTTAAAACTGATTTGCGTTTCCAGAGCTCTGCTGTAATGGCTTTGCAGGAAGCCAGCGAGGCCTACTTGGTCGGTCTCTTCGAAGACACAAATTTGTGTGCTATTCATGCCAAGCGAGTGACAATTATGCCTAAAGACATACAACTGGCTAGACGTATTCGTGGTGAACGTGCTTAAGTTCTATTAAGCATAAAATATAAATCGGTCCTTTTCAGGACCACAAATATTTTTAAAAGAGATATTTCTATTTTTTTTAATCTGTATACCTATATAATTTGTAGCAGATCCATATTAATTATTGACCCTTATTATTTTGTATGTATAATAAGATTATGTTATAACTCGTACATATGTATACAAATACAGAGTTACAATAACAATTCCAGTTATTATTATTTATTACATGATAAAACTAATTTTATGGTTATGTAGTAATTAATTTTAATTTTGTTGACCGTGCAGAACGTATATTCTGTTTAAAAATAAATTATTCCTCTTAGTCGCATTGATGCTGTAAAAAATGATAAACATATTTAAATTATCATTTTGATAATTTTATATTTAGCAACAAAACAAAAAATCTAAAATATATGATCATTTTATATATGTTTTTAACTTAATTTCAATTTTAACAACTATTTTTAAGTAAACGAAGAAATTTTGTATTGGTAATTGAGATCCAAAATGGAAGCATTTATGCAATGGGTGGAAATTTTAAAATGGTGTTTAAAATTAATAAATAACACTTTTTCTATAATTTTTAGTTTCCTAAGACTTAAAAATATATAAAATATTATATTAAAATTAAAAGCGAATTAAATTAAAACATAATTACATTAAAAATCAATGATTTCATAAAAAATCTTATTTACTGATGACTCCAAGTTGAATTTTGAGTGACTATAACAAATTATTTTATTAATATATTTTATGCAAACTATATGTTATACATTACTCAAATATTTATAAATATATTAAATAATACACTATATACATTTTCTACCCAGAAATATTTTTAAATTACAAAAAACATAATTTGATTACGTGAATATTGGACACAGTAAACGTTCGCTGTTGAAAACATTCGCCTACAGCCGTTCTCCTTGATTCTCATAAAAACGGGTACCTAAGTTTACACGAGACCGGTATACATTTGGTTCGAAAAGAGTGTTTACATTGTGGAAAAATAAAAAAAGAGCAAGAATATGTCTGATACGGCAATTGCAACATCCGCCTCTCCTGTGGCTGCACCACAAACCCAAGTGGAGAAGAAGGTGACTACTAAAAAGGCAGCATCTGGTTCAAAGTCAAAGAAGGTGCCAGTTCCACCATCACATCCACCAACTCAACAAATGGTTGACGCTTCGATTAAGAATTTAAAAGAACGCGGTGGTTCATCATTAATGGCAATTAAAAAATATATCGCAGCTACATACAAGTGTGATGCCCAGAAACTAGCTCCATTCATTAAGAAGTATTTAAAGACTGCAGTTGCTAATGGAAAATTGGTACAAACTAAAGGCAAGGGTGCTTCAGGTTCGTTTAAATTGTCGGCGTCTGCCAAAAAGGAGCCGAATTCAAAATCTGCATCTGTGGAAAAGAAAACTAAAAAAGCATCTCCATTGATTGCCGCTAAAAAGAAGAAAACGGCTAGCAATTTGAAAGCTACAAGTGCAGTAGATAAGAAACAATCAAAAGTTGTAGCAACGAAAAAGGTTGCAGACAAAAAGAAAGTGGAAAAAGCTAAAGCAAAAGAAGCTAAAAAATCAGGTACAGTTAAAGCAAAGTCTACAGCAAAGTCGAGCGCAGCAAAACCAAAAACACCCAAGCCCAAGACCGCAATTGCTAAACCCAAAAAAGCAGCTACGGCATCATCACCAAAAAAAAGTGCTGTCAAAAAAGTAAAAGCAAAAAAATAAATTTAAATGCTTTGTATTTTTATGTAGAATTTCGAATTACGAAGTTTGTATACAATTACAGCCCTTTTCAGGGCTACAAATTAATGCAAAAGAGGTAAATTTCTCAAACGTTACAGCTGTTCTGTTCTAAGAGTTTTATTGAAATCATTTAATAATTTAAAAATATTTATTCATGGGTATATTTTAACGCATCAACATATAAAAATATTTTTAACTTTCTGAACAAACAATTTGTGGCCCTGAAAAGGGCCTTTTTATACACATGAAAATTGCTAAAAGAACTGAAACACAATTTACTTTGAGCTTGTGTACTTAGTTACAGCTTTAGTTCCCTCACTAACTGCATGCTTTGCCAATTCTCCAGGCAACAAAAGCCGTACAGCAGTTTGGATTTCGCGACTTGTAATTGTTGAGCGCTTATTATAGTGAGCCAAACGGGAGGCCTCTGCAGCAATGCGCTCGAAAATATCATTTACAAAGCTGTTCATGATACTCATCGCCTTAGATGAAATACCAGTATCGGGGTGAACCTGCTTTAGCACCTTGTAAATATAAATAGCATAGCTTTCCTTCCTCCTGCGCTTCTTTTTCTTGTCATTCTTAGTGATGTTCTTCTGGGCCTTGCCAGCCTTCTTGGCTGCCTTTCCACTGGTTTTAGGCGGCATATTCAATTTTCACTCACTTTAATTAAATAATTCACTTCACAAATGTTGGCAAGACACATCGATACGCTAAACATTTATACTTTTGTTTGAGCAACGTTTTCATGTTAAAATCATTCACCCTTAACTGAACAAGTAGGTAGGAAAAAAAAGTATAAATAGAATGGCCCAGCGCTGGCTGTCATACTCATTTTACGTTAAATATTTGTGTGTGAAAAGTGAAGCAGTGAAATAAAAGAAAAATGTCTGGTCGTGGTAAAGGCGGAAAAGTGAAGGGAAAGGCAAAGTCGCGTTCTAACCGTGCTGGTCTTCAGTTTCCCGTTGGTCGTATTCACCGTTTACTTCGTAAAGGAAATTATGCTGAACGTGTTGGTGCCGGTGCTCCTGTGTACTTGGCTGCCGTTATGGAATATTTGGCTGCTGAAGTTTTGGAATTGGCTGGAAACGCAGCCCGTGATAACAAGAAAACAAGGATTATTCCTCGTCATTTGCAATTGGCTATACGAAACGATGAGGAATTGAACAAACTTCTTTCGGGTGTCACCATTGCTCAGGGCGGTGTTTTGCCTAACATCCAAGCAGTGCTTTTACCAAAAAAGACTGAAAAGAAGGCTTAAAATCCCGAACTGAATATTTCGTGCACATAAAAAATCTATATCAAACGTCCTTTTCAGGACGACCAAATATTTCTTAAAGAGATGATATTTTTCAGCAGTCAAATATGATATCTCAAAAGTACAATTACGATTAAGTAATAAATAATGAAAATGAAATAAATTGAAATTCTGATAACAATTTCGAGATATCAATTTTTATTTTTACCTAAATAGTATTATTTAATAAGTTCTCTTTTATAGAATATTTTAGTGGTCCTGAAAAGGACCGATTGGGTGTCTTAATTATGTGTTTAAAAATATTCCTAACCGCCAAAACCGTATAGAGTGCGGCCTTGTCTCTTTAGTGCATAAACAACATCCATAGCCGTTACAGTCTTCCTCTTGGCGTGTTCAGTGTAGGTGACGGCATCACGAATGACGTTCTCCAAGAACACTTTTAGAACACCTCGAGTTTCTTCATAAATAAGACCAGATATGCGCTTTACGCCACCACGACGAGCCAAACGACGAATAGCTGGTTTGGTAATGCCTTGGATATTGTCCCGTAAAACTTTTCGATGACGTTTAGCACCTCCTTTACCCAAACCTTTGCCACCTTTACCACGACCAGTCATTTTGCACTTTCACTATTATTTTTTACTTTTCACTTCACGAACGTCGATATCGAACTAACGCCTGGCATGCCAGATGCGCTCATATTTATACCAAAAAACCCGAAAACACGAGTGAGAAGAAAGATATTTCCGCTCTGCTCACACAGTACCCGAGCCGCATCGTCGCGACGAGCGAACGGCCAGTAATATATATTCGTTCTCTTTCTAACAACCCCCGGTTTTCCTATATAACTGAAGCACGCATCGCTTCTGCGTTCATTGTGTTTTCAACAGTGAGTGTGTTAAGTGAAAAAATTTGGAAAAAGTCATGGCGCGTACCAAGCAAACAGCTCGTAAGTCGACGGGAGGCAAAGCGCCTCGCAAGCAGTTGGCAACAAAGGCAGCACGCAAAAGTGCTCCCGCAACCGGCGGTGTTAAGAAACCTCATCGTTATCGTCCCGGCACTGTTGCTCTCCGTGAGATTCGTCGCTACCAAAAAAGCACCGAGTTGCTAATTCGCAAGTTGCCTTTTCAGCGATTAGTCCGAGAAATTGCTCAGGACTTTAAAACTGATTTGCGTTTCCAGAGCTCTGCTGTAATGGCTTTGCAGGAAGCCAGCGAGGCCTACTTGGTCGGTCTCTTCGAAGACACAAATTTGTGTGCTATTCATGCCAAGCGAGTGACAATTATGCCTAAAGACATACAACTGGCTAGACGTATTCGTGGTGAACGTGCTTAAGTTCTATTAAGCATAAAATATAAATCGGTCCTTTTCAGGACCACAAATATTTTTAAAAGAGATATTTCTATTTTTTTTAATCTGTATACCTATATAATTTGTAGCAGATCCATATTAATTATTGACCCTTATTATTTTGTATGTATAATAAGATTATGTTATAACTCGTACATATGTATACAAATACAGAGTTACAATAACAATTCCAGTTATTATTATTTATTACATGATAAAACTAATTTTATGGTTATGTAGTAATTAATTTTAATTTTGTTGACCGTGCAGAACGTATATTCTGTTTAAAAATAAATTATTCCTCTTAGTCGCATTGATGCTGTAAAAAATGATAAACATATTTAAATTATCATTTTGATAATTTTATATTTAGCAACAAAACAAAAAATCTAAAATATATGATCATTTTATATATGTTTTTAACTTAATTTCAATTTTAACAACTATTTTTAAGTAAACGAAGAAATTTTGTATTGGTAATTGAGATCCAAAATGGAAGCATTTATGCAATGGGTGGAAATTTTAAAATGGTGTTTAAAATTAATAAATAACACTTTTTCTATAATTTTTAGTTTCCTAAGACTTAAAAATATATAAAATATTATATTAAAATTAAAAGCGAATTAAATTAAAACATAATTACATTAAAAATCAATGATTTCATAAAAAATCTTATTTACTGATGACTCCAAGTTGAATTTTGAGTGACTATAACAAATTATTTTATTAATATATTTTATGCAAACTATATGTTATACATTACTCAAATATTTATAAATATATTAAATAATACACTATATACATTTTCTACCCAGAAATATTTTTAAATTACAAAAAACATAATTTGATTACGTGAATATTGGACACAGTAAACGTTCGCTGTTGAAAACATTCGCCTACAGCCGTTCTCCTTGATTCTCATAAAAACGGGTACCTAAGTTTACACGAGACCGGTATACATTTGGTTCGAAAAGAGTGTTTACATTGTGGAAAAATAAAAAAAGAGCAAGAATATGTCTGATACGGCAATTGCAACATCCGCCTCTCCTGTGGCTGCACCACAAACCCAAGTGGAGAAGAAGGTGACTACTAAAAAGGCAGCATCTGGTTCAAAGTCAAAGAAGGTGCCAGTTCCACCATCACATCCACCAACTCAACAAATGGTTGACGCTTCGATTAAGAATTTAAAAGAACGCGGTGGTTCATCATTAATGGCAATTAAAAAATATATCGCAGCTACATACAAGTGTGATGCCCAGAAACTAGCTCCATTCATTAAGAAGTATTTAAAGACTGCAGTTGCTAATGGAAAATTGGTACAAACTAAAGGCAAGGGTGCTTCAGGTTCGTTTAAATTGTCGGCGTCTGCCAAAAAGGAGCCGAATTCAAAATCTGCATCTGTGGAAAAGAAAACTAAAAAAGCATCTCCATTGATTGCCGCTAAAAAGAAGAAAACGGCTAGCAATTTGAAAGCTACAAGTGCAGTAGATAAGAAACAATCAAAAGTTGTAGCAACGAAAAAGGTTGCAGACAAAAAGAAAGTGGAAAAAGCTAAAGCAAAAGAAGCTAAAAAATCAGGTACAGTTAAAGCAAAGTCTACAGCAAAGTCGAGCGCAGCAAAACCAAAAACACCCAAGCCCAAGACCGCAATTGCTAAACCCAAAAAAGCAGCTACGGCATCATCACCAAAAAAAAGTGCTGTCAAAAAAGTAAAAGCAAAAAAATAAATTTAAATGCTTTGTATTTTTATGTAGAATTTCGAATTACGAAGTTTGTATACAATTACAGCCCTTTTCAGGGCTACAAATTAATGCAAAAGAGGTAAATTTCTCAAACGTTACAGCTGTTCTGTTCTAAGAGTTTTATTGAAATCATTTAATAATTTAAAAATATTTATTCATGGGTATATTTTAACGCATCAACATATAAAAATATTTTTAACTTTCTGAACAAACAATTTGTGGCCCTGAAAAGGGCCTTTTTATACACATGAAAATTGCTAAAAGAACTGAAACACAATTTACTTTGAGCTTGTGTACTTAGTTACAGCTTTAGTTCCCTCACTAACTGCATGCTTTGCCAATTCTCCAGGCAACAAAAGCCGTACAGCAGTTTGGATTTCGCGACTTGTAATTGTTGAGCGCTTATTATAGTGAGCCAAACGGGAGGCCTCTGCAGCAATGCGCTCGAAAATATCATTTACAAAGCTGTTCATGATACTCATCGCCTTAGATGAAATACCAGTATCGGGGTGAACCTGCTTTAGCACCTTGTAAATATAAATAGCATAGCTTTCCTTCCTCCTGCGCTTCTTTTTCTTGTCATTCTTAGTGATGTTCTTCTGGGCCTTGCCAGCCTTCTTGGCTGCCTTTCCACTGGTTTTAGGCGGCATATTCAATTTTCACTCACTTTAATTAAATAATTCACTTCACAAATGTTGGCAAGACACATCGATACGCTAAACATTTATACTTTTGTTTGAGCAACGTTTTCATGTTAAAATCATTCACCCTTAACTGAACAAGTAGGTAGGAAAAAAAAGTATAAATAGAATGGCCCAGCGCTGGCTGTCATACTCATTTTACGTTAAATATTTGTGTGTGAAAAGTGAAGCAGTGAAATAAAAGAAAAATGTCTGGTCGTGGTAAAGGCGGAAAAGTGAAGGGAAAGGCAAAGTCGCGTTCTAACCGTGCTGGTCTTCAGTTTCCCGTTGGTCGTATTCACCGTTTACTTCGTAAAGGAAATTATGCTGAACGTGTTGGTGCCGGTGCTCCTGTGTACTTGGCTGCCGTTATGGAATATTTGGCTGCTGAAGTTTTGGAATTGGCTGGAAACGCAGCCCGTGATAACAAGAAAACAAGGATTATTCCTCGTCATTTGCAATTGGCTATACGAAACGATGAGGAATTGAACAAACTTCTTTCGGGTGTCACCATTGCTCAGGGCGGTGTTTTGCCTAACATCCAAGCAGTGCTTTTACCAAAAAAGACTGAAAAGAAGGCTTAAAATCCCGAACTGAATATTTCGTGCACATAAAAAATCTATATCAAACGTCCTTTTCAGGACGACCAAATATTTCTTAAAGAGATGATATTTTTCAGCAGTCAAATATGATATCTCAAAAGTACAATTACGATTAAGTAATAAATAATGAAAATGAAAATAAATTGAAATTCTGATAACAATTTCGAGATATCAATTTTTATTTTTACCTAAATAGTATTATTTAATAAGTTCTCTTTTATAGAATATTTTAGTGGTCCTGAAAAGGACCGATTGGGTGTCTTAATTATGTGTTTAAAAATATTCCTAACCGCCAAAACCGTATAGAGTGCGGCCTTGTCTCTTTAGTGCATAAACAACATCCATAGCCGTTACAGTCTTCCTCTTGGCGTGTTCAGTGTAGGTGACGGCATCACGAATGACGTTCTCCAAGAACACTTTTAGAACACCTCGAGTTTCTTCATAAATAAGACCAGATATGCGCTTTACGCCACCACGACGAGCCAAACGACGAATAGCTGGTTTGGTAATGCCTTGGATATTGTCCCGTAAAACTTTTCGATGACGTTTAGCACCTCCTTTACCCAAACCTTTGCCACCTTTACCACGACCAGTCATTTTGCACTTTCACTATTATTTTTTACTTTTCACTTCACGAACGTCGATATCGAACTAACGCCTGGCATGCCAGATGCGCTCATATTTATACCAAAAAACCCGAAAACACGAGTGAGAAGAAAGATATTTCCGCTCTGCTCACACAGTACCCGAGCCGCATCGTCGCGACGAGCGAACGGCCAGTAATATATATTCGTTCTCTTTCTAACAACCCCCGGTTTTCCTATATAACTGAAGCACGCATCGCTTCTGCGTTCATTGTGTTTTCAACAGTGAGTGTGTTAAGTGAAAAAATTTGGAAAAAGTCATGGCGCGTACCAAGCAAACAGCTCGTAAGTCGACGGGAGGCAAAGCGCCTCGCAAGCAGTTGGCAACAAAGGCAGCACGCAAAAGTGCTCCCGCAACCGGCGGTGTTAAGAAACCTCATCGTTATCGTCCCGGCACTGTTGCTCTCCGTGAGATTCGTCGCTACCAAAAAAGCACCGAGTTGCTAATTCGCAAGTTGCCTTTTCAGCGATTAGTCCGAGAAATTGCTCAGGACTTTAAAACTGATTTGCGTTTCCAGAGCTCTGCTGTAATGGCTTTGCAGGAAGCCAGCGAGGCCTACTTGGTCGGTCTCTTCGAAGACACAAATTTGTGTGCTATTCATGCCAAGCGAGTGACAATTATGCCTAAAGACATACAACTGGCTAGACGTATTCGTGGTGAACGTGCTTAAGTTCTATTAAGCATAAAATATAAATCGGTCCTTTTCAGGACCACAAATATTTTTAAAAGAGATATTTCTATTTTTTTTAATCTGTATACCTATATAATTTGTAGCAGATCCATATTAATTATTGACCCTTATTATTTTGTATGTATAATAAGATTATGTTATAACTCGTACATATGTATACAAATACAGAGTTACAATAACAATTCCAGTTATTATTATTTATTACATGATAAAACTAATTTTATGGTTATGTAGTAATTAATTTTAATTTTGTTGACCGTGCAGAACGTATATTCTGTTTAAAAATAAATTATTCCTCTTAGTCGCATTGATGCTGTAAAAAATGATAAACATATTTAAATTATCATTTTGATAATTTTATATTTAGCAACAAAACAAAAAATCTAAAATATATGATCATTTTATATATGTTTTTAACTTAATTTCAATTTTAACAACTATTTTTAAGTAAACGAAGAAATTTTGTATTGGTAATTGAGATCCAAAATGGAAGCATTTATGCAATGGGTGGAAATTTTAAAATGGTGTTTAAAATTAATAAATAACACTTTTTCTATAATTTTTAGTTTCCTAAGACTTAAAAATATATAAAATATTATATTAAAATTAAAAGCGAATTAAATTAAAACATAATTACATTAAAAATCAATGATTTCATAAAAAATCTTATTTACTGATGACTCCAAGTTGAATTTTGAGTGACTATAACAAATTATTTTATTAATATATTTTATGCAAACTATATGTTATACATTACTCAAATATTTATAAATATATTAAATAATACACTATATACATTTTCTACCCAGAAATATTTTTAAATTACAAAAAACATAATTTGATTACGTGAATATTGGACACAGTAAACGTTCGCTGTTGAAAACATTCGCCTACAGCCGTTCTCCTTGATTCTCATAAAAACGGGTACCTAAGTTTACACGAGACCGGTATACATTTGGTTCGAAAAGAGTGTTTACATTGTGGAAAAATAAAAAAAGAGCAAGAATATGTCTGATACGGCAATTGCAACATCCGCCTCTCCTGTGGCTGCACCACAAACCCAAGTGGAGAAGAAGGTGACTACTAAAAAGGCAGCATCTGGTTCAAAGTCAAAGAAGGTGCCAGTTCCACCATCACATCCACCAACTCAACAAATGGTTGACGCTTCGATTAAGAATTTAAAAGAACGCGGTGGTTCATCATTAATGGCAATTAAAAAATATATCGCAGCTACATACAAGTGTGATGCCCAGAAACTAGCTCCATTCATTAAGAAGTATTTAAAGACTGCAGTTGCTAATGGAAAATTGGTACAAACTAAAGGCAAGGGTGCTTCAGGTTCGTTTAAATTGTCGGCGTCTGCCAAAAAGGAGCCGAATTCAAAATCTGCATCTGTGGAAAAGAAAACTAAAAAAGCATCTCCATTGATTGCCGCTAAAAAGAAGAAAACGGCTAGCAATTTGAAAGCTACAAGTGCAGTAGATAAGAAACAATCAAAAGTTGTAGCAACGAAAAAGGTTGCAGACAAAAAGAAAGTGGAAAAAGCTAAAGCAAAAGAAGCTAAAAAATCAGGTACAGTTAAAGCAAAGTCTACAGCAAAGTCGAGCGCAGCAAAACCAAAAACACCCAAGCCCAAGACCGCAATTGCTAAACCCAAAAAAGCAGCTACGGCATCATCACCAAAAAAAAGTGCTGTCAAAAAGTAAAAGCAAAAAAATAAATTTAAATGCTTTGTATTTTTATGTAGAATTTCGAATTACGAAGTTTGTATACAATTACAGCCCTTTTCAGGGCTACAAATTAATGCAAAAGAGGTAAATTTCTCAAACGTTACAGCTGTTCTGTTCTAAGAGTTTTATTGAAATCATTTAATAATTTAAAAATATTTATTCATGGGTATATTTTAACGCATCAACATATAAAAATATTTTTAACTTTCTGAACACTTTATACACATGAAAATTGCTAAAAGAACTGAAACACAATTTACTTTGAGCTTGTGTACTTAGTTACAGCTTTAGTTCCCTCACTAACTGCATGCTTTGCCAATTCTCCAGGCAACAAAAGCCGTACAGCAGTTTGGATTTCGCGACTTGTAATTGTTGAGCGCTTATTATAGTGAGCCAAACGGGAGGCCTCTGCAGCAATGCGCTCGAAAATATCATTTACAAAGCTGTTCATGATACTCATCGCCTTAGATGAAATACCAGTATCGGGGTGAACCTGCTTTAGCACCTTGTAAATATAAATAGCATAGCTTTCCTTCCTCCTGCGCTTCTTTTTCTTGTCATTCTTAGTGATGTTCTTCTGGGCCTTGCCAGCCTTCTTGGCTGCCTTTCCACTGGTTTTAGGCGGCATATTCAATTTTCACTCACTTTAATTAAATAATTCACTTCACAAATGTTGGCAAGACACATCGATACGCTAAACATTTATACTTTTGTTTGAGCAACGTTTTCATGTTAAAATCATTCACCCTTAACTGAACAAGTAGGTAGGAAAAAAAAGTATAAATAGAATGGCCCAGCGCTGGCTGTCATACTCATTTTACGTTAAATATTTGTGTGTGAAAAGTGAAGCAGTGAAATAAAAGAAAAATGTCTGGTCGTGGTAAAGGCGGAAAAGTGAAGGGAAAGGCAAAGTCGCGTTCTAACCGTGCTGGTCTTCAGTTTCCCGTTGGTCGTATTCACCGTTTACTTCGTAAAGGAAATTATGCTGAACGTGTTGGTGCCGGTGCTCCTGTGTACTTGGCTGCCGTTATGGAATATTTGGCTGCTGAAGTTTTGGAATTGGCTGGAAACGCAGCCCGTGATAACAAGAAAACAAGGATTATTCCTCGTCATTTGCAATTGGCTATACGAAACGATGAGGAATTGAACAAACTTCTTTCGGGTGTCACCATTGCTCAGGGCGGTGTTTTGCCTAACATCCAAGCAGTGCTTTTACCAAAAAAGACTGAAAAGAAGGCTTAAAATCCCGAACTGAATATTTCGTGCACATAAAAAATCTATATCAAACGTCCTTTTCAGGACGACCAAATATTTCTTAAAGAGATGATATTTTTCAGCAGTCAAATATGATATCTCAAAAGTACAATTACGATTAAGTAATAAATAATGAAAATGAAATAAATTGAAATTCTGATAACAATTTCGAGATATCAATTTTTATTTTTACCTAAATAGTATTATTTAATAAGTTCTCTTTTATAGAATATTTTAGTGGTCCTGAAAAGGACCGATTGGGTGTCTTAATTATGTGTTTAAAAATATTCCTAACCGCCAAAACCGTATAGAGTGCGGCCTTGTCTCTTTAGTGCATAAACAACATCCATAGCCGTTACAGTCTTCCTCTTGGCGTGTTCAGTGTAGGTGACGGCATCACGAATGACGTTCTCCAAGAACACTTTTAGAACACCTCGAGTTTCTTCATAAATAAGACCAGATATGCGCTTTACGCCACCACGACGAGCCAAACGACGAATAGCTGGTTTGGTAATGCCTTGGATATTGTCCCGTAAAACTTTTCGATGACGTTTAGCACCTCCTTTACCCAAACCTTTGCCACCTTTACCACGACCAGTCATTTTGCACTTTCACTATTATTTTTTACTTTTCACTTCACGAACGTCGATATCGAACTAACGCCTGGCATGCCAGATGCGCTCATATTTATACCAAAAAACCCGAAAACACGAGTGAGAAGAAAGATATTTCCGCTCTGCTCACACAGTACCCGAGCCGCATCGTCGCGACGAGCGAACGGCCAGTAATATATATTCGTTCTCTTTCTAACAACCCCCGGTTTTCCTATATAACTGAAGCACGCATCGCTTCTGCGTTCATTGTGTTTTCAACAGTGAGTGTGTTAAGTGAAAAAATTTGGAAAAAGTCATGGCGCGTACCAAGCAAACAGCTCGTAAGTCGACGGGAGGCAAAGCGCCTCGCAAGCAGTTGGCAACAAAGGCAGCACGCAAAAGTGCTCCCGCAACCGGCGGTGTTAAGAAACCTCATCGTTATCGTCCCGGCACTGTTGCTCTCCGTGAGATTCGTCGCTACCAAAAAAGCACCGAGTTGCTAATTCGCAAGTTGCCTTTTCAGCGATTAGTCCGAGAAATTGCTCAGGACTTTAAAACTGATTTGCGTTTCCAGAGCTCTGCTGTAATGGCTTTGCAGGAAGCCAGCGAGGCCTACTTGGTCGGTCTCTTCGAAGACACAAATTTGTGTGCTATTCATGCCAAGCGAGTGACAATTATGCCTAAAGACATACAACTGGCTAGACGTATTCGTGGTGAACGTGCTTAAGTTCTATTAAGCATAAAATATAAATCGGTCCTTTTCAGGACCACAAATATTTTTAAAAGAGATATTTCTATTTTTTTTAATCTGTATACCTATATAATTTGTAGCAGATCCATATTAATTATTGACCCTTATTATTTTGTATGTATAATAAGATTATGTTATAACTCGTACATATGTATACAAATACAGAGTTACAATAACAATTCCAGTTATTATTATTTATTACATGATAAAACTAATTTTATGGTTATGTAGTAATTAATTTTAATTTTGTTGACCGTGCAGAACGTATATTCTGTTTAAAAATAAATTATTCCTCTTAGTCGCATTGATGCTGTAAAAAATGATAAACATATTTAAATTATCATTTTGATAATTTTATATTTAGCAACAAAACAAAAAATCTAAAATATATGATCATTTTATATATGTTTTTAACTTAATTTCAATTTTAACAACTATTTTTAAGTAAACGAAGAAATTTTGTATTGGTAATTGAGATCCAAAATGGAAGCATTTATGCAATGGGTGGAAATTTTAAAATGGTGTTTAAAATTAATAAATAACACTTTTTCTATAATTTTTAGTTTCCTAAGACTTAAAAATATATAAAATATTATATTAAAATTAAAAGCGAATTAAATTAAAACATAATTACATTAAAAATCAATGATTTCATAAAAAATCTTATTTACTGATGACTCCAAGTTGAATTTTGAGTGACTATAACAAATTATTTTATTAATATATTTTATGCAAACTATATGTTATACATTACTCAAATATTTATAAATATATTAAATAATACACTATATACATTTTCTACCCAGAAATATTTTTAAATTACAAAAAACATAATTTGATTACGTGAATATTGGACACAGTAAACGTTCGCTGTTGAAAACATTCGCCTACAGCCGTTCTCCTTGATTCTCATAAAAACGGGTACCTAAGTTTACACGAGACCGGTATACATTTGGTTCGAAAAGAGTGTTTACATTGTGGAAAAATAAAAAAGAGCAAGAATATGTCTGATACGGCAATTGCAACATCCGCCTCTCCTGTGGCTGCACCACAAACCCAAGTGGAGAAGAAGGTGACTACTAAAAAGGCAGCATCTGGTTCAAAGTCAAAGAAGGTGCCAGTTCCACCATCACATCCACCAACTCAACAAATGGTTGACGCTTCGATTAAGAATTTAAAAGAACGCGGTGGTTCATCATTAATGGCAATTAAAAAATATATCGCAGCTACATACAAGTGTGATGCCCAGAAACTAGCTCCATTCATTAAGAAGTATTTAAAGACTGCAGTTGCTAATGGAAAATTGGTACAAACTAAAGGCAAGGGTGCTTCAGGTTCGTTTAAATTGTCGGCGTCTGCCAAAAAGGAGCCGAATTCAAAATCTGCATCTGTGGAAAAGAAAACTAAAAAAGCATCTCCATTGATTGCCGCTAAAAAGAAGAAAACGGCTAGCAATTTGAAAGCTACAAGTGCAGTAGATAAGAAACAATCAAAAGTTGTAGCAACGAAAAAGGTTGCAGACAAAAAGAAAGTGGAAAAAGCTAAAGCAAAAGAAGCTAAAAAATCAGGTACAGTTAAAGCAAAGTCTACAGCAAAGTCGAGCGCAGCAAAACCAAAAACACCCAAGCCCAAGACCGCAATTGCTAAACCCAAAAAAGCAGCTACGGCATCATCACCAAAAAAAAGTGCTGTCAAAAAGTAAAAGCAAAAAAATAAATTTAAATGCTTTGTATTTTTATGTAGAATTTCGAATTACGAAGTTTGTATACAATTACAGCCCTTTTCAGGGCTACAAATTAATGCAAAAGAGGTAAATTTCTCAAACGTTACAGCTGTTCTGTTCTAAGAGTTTTATTGAAATCATTTAATAATTTAAAAATATTTATTCATGGGTATATTTTAACGCATCAACATATAAAAATATTTTTAACTTTCTGAACAAACAATTTGTGGCCCTGAAAAGGGCCTTTTTATACACATGAAAATTGCTAAAAGAACTGAAACACAATTTACTTTGAGCTTGTGTACTTAGTTACAGCTTTAGTTCCCTCACTAACTGCATGCTTTGCCAATTCTCCAGGCAACAAAAGCCGTACAGCAGTTTGGATTTCGCGACTTGTAATTGTTGAGCGCTTATTATAGTGAGCCAAACGGGAGGCCTCTGCAGCAATGCGCTCGAAAATATCATTTACAAAGCTGTTCATGATACTCATCGCCTTAGATGAAATACCAGTATCGGGGTGAACCTGCTTTAGCACCTTGTAAATATAAATAGCATAGCTTTCCTTCCTCCTGCGCTTCTTTTTCTTGTCATTCTTAGTGATGTTCTTCTGGGCCTTGCCAGCCTTCTTGGCTGCCTTTCCACTGGTTTTAGGCGGCATATTCAATTTTCACTCACTTTAATTAAATAATTCACTTCACAAATGTTGGCAAGACACATCGATACGCTAAACATTTATACTTTTGTTTGAGCAACGTTTTCATGTTAAAATCATTCACCCTTAACTGAACAAGTAGGTAGGAAAAAAAAGTATAAATAGAATGGCCCAGCGCTGGCTGTCATACTCATTTTACGTTAAATATTTGTGTGTGAAAAGTGAAGCAGTGAAATAAAAGAAAAATGTCTGGTCGTGGTAAAGGCGGAAAAGTGAAGGGAAAGGCAAAGTCGCGTTCTAACCGTGCTGGTCTTCAGTTTCCCGTTGGTCGTATTCACCGTTTACTTCGTAAAGGAAATTATGCTGAACGTGTTGGTGCCGGTGCTCCTGTGTACTTGGCTGCCGTTATGGAATATTTGGCTGCTGAAGTTTTGGAATTGGCTGGAAACGCAGCCCGTGATAACAAGAAAACAAGGATTATTCCTCGTCATTTGCAATTGGCTATACGAAACGATGAGGAATTGAACAAACTTCTTTCGGGTGTCACCATTGCTCAGGGCGGTGTTTTGCCTAACATCCAAGCAGTGCTTTTACCAAAAAAGACTGAAAAGAAGGCTTAAAATCCCGAACTGAATATTTCGTGCACATAAAAAATCTATATCAAACGTCCTTTTCAGGACGACCAAATATTTCTTAAAGAGATGATATTTTTCAGCAGTCAAATATGATATCTCAAAAGTACAATTACGATTAAGTAATAAATAATGAAAATGAAATAAATTGAAATTCTGATAACAATTTCGAGATATCAATTTTTATTTTTACCTAAATAGTATTATTTAATAAGTTCTCTTTTATAGAATATTTTAGTGGTCCTGAAAAGGACCGATTGGGTGTCTTAATTATGTGTTTAAAAATATTCCTAACCGCCAAAACCGTATAGAGTGCGGCCTTGTCTCTTTAGTGCATAAACAACATCCATAGCCGTTACAGTCTTCCTCTTGGCGTGTTCAGTGTAGGTGACGGCATCACGAATGACGTTCTCCAAGAACACTTTTAGAACACCTCGAGTTTCTTCATAAATAAGACCAGATATGCGCTTTACGCCACCACGACGAGCCAAACGACGAATAGCTGGTTTGGTAATGCCTTGGATATTGTCCCGTAAAACTTTTCGATGACGTTTAGCACCTCCTTTACCCAAACCTTTGCCACCTTTACCACGACCAGTCATTTTGCACTTTCACTATTATTTTTTACTTTTCACTTCACGAACGTCGATATCGAACTAACGCCTGGCATGCCAGATGCGCTCATATTTATACCAAAAAACCCGAAAACACGAGTGAGAAGAAAGATATTTCCGCTCTGCTCACACAGTACCCGAGCCGCATCGTCGCGACGAGCGAACGGCCAGTAATATATATTCGTTCTCTTTCTAACAACCCCCGGTTTTCCTATATAACTGAAGCACGCATCGCTTCTGCGTTCATTGTGTTTTCAACAGTGAGTGTGTTAAGTGAAAAAATTTGGAAAAAGTCATGGCGCGTACCAAGCAAACAGCTCGTAAGTCGACGGGAGGCAAAGCGCCTCGCAAGCAGTTGGCAACAAAGGCAGCACGCAAAAGTGCTCCCGCAACCGGCGGTGTTAAGAAACCTCATCGTTATCGTCCCGGCACTGTTGCTCTCCGTGAGATTCGTCGCTACCAAAAAAGCACCGAGTTGCTAATTCGCAAGTTGCCTTTTCAGCGATTAGTCCGAGAAATTGCTCAGGACTTTAAAACTGATTTGCGTTTCCAGAGCTCTGCTGTAATGGCTTTGCAGGAAGCCAGCGAGGCCTACTTGGTCGGTCTCTTCGAAGACACAAATTTGTGTGCTATTCATGCCAAGCGAGTGACAATTATGCCTAAAGACATACAACTGGCTAGACGTATTCGTGGTGAACGTGCTTAAGTTCTATTAAGCATAAAATATAAATCGGTCCTTTTCAGGACCACAAATATTTTTAAAAGAGATATTTCTATTTTTTTTAATCTGTATACCTATATAATTTGTAGCAGATCCATATTAATTATTGACCCTTATTATTTTGTATGTATAATAAGATTATGTTATAACTCGTACATATGTATACAAATACAGAGTTACAATAACAATTCCAGTTATTATTATTTATTACATGATAAAACTAATTTTATGGTTATGTAGTAATTAATTTTAATTTTGTTGACCGTGCAGAACGTATATTCTGTTTAAAAATAAATTATTCCTCTTAGTCGCATTGATGCTGTAAAAAATGATAAACATATTTAAATTATCATTTTGATAATTTTATATTTAGCAACAAAACAAAAAATCTAAAATATATGATCATTTTATATATGTTTTTAACTTAATTTCAATTTTAACAACTATTTTTAAGTAAACGAAGAAATTTTGTATTGGTAATTGAGATCCAAAATGGAAGCATTTATGCAATGGGTGGAAATTTTAAAATGGTGTTTAAAATTAATAAATAACACTTTTTCTATAATTTTTAGTTTCCTAAGACTTAAAAATATATAAAATATTATATTAAAATTAAAAGCGAATTAAATTAAAACATAATTACATTAAAAATCAATGATTTCATAAAAAATCTTATTTACTGATGACTCCAAGTTGAATTTTGAGTGACTATAACAAATTATTTTATTAATATATTTTATGCAAACTATATGTTATACATTACTCAAATATTTATAAATATATTAAATAATACACTATATACATTTTCTACCCAGAAATATTTTTAAATTACAAAAAACATAATTTGATTACGTGAATATTGGACACAGTAAACGTTCGCTGTTGAAAACATTCGCCTACAGCCGTTCTCCTTGATTCTCATAAAAACGGGTACCTAAGTTTACACGAGACCGGTATACATTTGGTTCGAAAAGAGTGTTTACATTGTGGAAAAATAAAAAAAGAGCAAGAATATGTCTGATACGGCAATTGCAACATCCGCCTCTCCTGTGGCTGCACCACAAACCCAAGTGGAGAAGAAGGTGACTACTAAAAAGGCAGCATCTGGTTCAAAGTCAAAGAAGGTGCCAGTTCCACCATCACATCCACCAACTCAACAAATGGTTGACGCTTCGATTAAGAATTTAAAAGAACGCGGTGGTTCATCATTAATGGCAATTAAAAAATATATCGCAGCTACATACAAGTGTGATGCCCAGAAACTAGCTCCATTCATTAAGAAGTATTTAAAGACTGCAGTTGCTAATGGAAAATTGGTACAAACTAAAGGCAAGGGTGCTTCAGGTTCGTTTAAATTGTCGGCGTCTGCCAAAAAGGAGCCGAATTCAAAATCTGCATCTGTGGAAAAGAAAACTAAAAAAGCATCTCCATTGATTGCCGCTAAAAAGAAGAAAACGGCTAGCAATTTGAAAGCTACAAGTGCAGTAGATAAGAAACAATCAAAAGTTGTAGCAACGAAAAAGGTTGCAGACAAAAAGAAAGTGGAAAAAGCTAAAGCAAAAGAAGCTAAAAAATCAGGTACAGTTAAAGCAAAGTCTACAGCAAAGTCGAGCGCAGCAAAACCAAAAACACCCAAGCCCAAGACCGCAATTGCTAAACCCAAAAAAGCAGCTACGGCATCATCACCAAAAAAAAGTGCTGTCAAAAAAGTAAAAGCAAAAAAATAAATTTAAATGCTTTGTATTTTTATGTAGAATTTCGAATTACGAAGTTTGTATACAATTACAGCCCTTTTCAGGGCTACAAATTAATGCAAAAGAGGTAAATTTCTCAAACGTTACAGCTGTTCTGTTCTAAGAGTTTTATTGAAATCATTTAATAATTTAAAAATATTTATTCATGGGTATATTTTAACGCATCAACATATAAAAATATTTTTAACTTTCTGAACAAACAATTTGTGGCCCTGAAAAGGGCCTTTTTATACACATGAAAATTGCTAAAAGAACTGAAACACAATTTACTTTGAGCTTGTGTACTTAGTTACAGCTTTAGTTCCCTCACTAACTGCATGCTTTGCCAATTCTCCAGGCAACAAAAGCCGTACAGCAGTTTGGATTTCGCGACTTGTAATTGTTGAGCGCTTATTATAGTGAGCCAAACGGGAGGCCTCTGCAGCAATGCGCTCGAAAATATCATTTACAAAGCTGTTCATGATACTCATCGCCTTAGATGAAATACCAGTATCGGGGTGAACCTGCTTTAGCACCTTGTAAATATAAATAGCATAGCTTTCCTTCCTCCTGCGCTTCTTTTTCTTGTCATTCTTAGTGATGTTCTTCTGGGCCTTGCCAGCCTTCTTGGCTGCCTTTCCACTGGTTTTAGGCGGCATATTCAATTTTCACTCACTTTAATTAAATAATTCACTTCACAAATGTTGGCAAGACACATCGATACGCTAAACATTTATACTTTTGTTTGAGCAACGTTTTCATGTTAAAATCATTCACCCTTAACTGAACAAGTAGGTAGGAAAAAAAAGTATAAATAGAATGGCCCAGCGCTGGCTGTCATACTCATTTTACGTTAAATATTTGTGTGTGAAAAGTGAAGCAGTGAAATAAAAGAAAAATGTCTGGTCGTGGTAAAGGCGGAAAAGTGAAGGGAAAGGCAAAGTCGCGTTCTAACCGTGCTGGTCTTCAGTTTCCCGTTGGTCGTATTCACCGTTTACTTCGTAAAGGAAATTATGCTGAACGTGTTGGTGCCGGTGCTCCTGTGTACTTGGCTGCCGTTATGGAATATTTGGCTGCTGAAGTTTTGGAATTGGCTGGAAACGCAGCCCGTGATAACAAGAAAACAAGGATTATTCCTCGTCATTTGCAATTGGCTATACGAAACGATGAGGAATTGAACAAACTTCTTTCGGGTGTCACCATTGCTCAGGGCGGTGTTTTGCCTAACATCCAAGCAGTGCTTTTACCAAAAAAGACTGAAAAGAAGGCTTAAAATCCCGAACTGAATATTTCGTGCACATAAAAAATCTATATCAAACGTCCTTTTCAGGACGACCAAATATTTCTTAAAGAGATGATATTTTTCAGCAGTCAAATATGATATCTCAAAAGTACAATTACGATTAAGTAATAAATAATGAAAATGAAATAAATTGAAATTCTGATAACAATTTCGAGATATCAATTTTTATTTTTACCTAAATAGTATTATTTAATAAGTTCTCTTTTATAGAATATTTTAGTGGTCCTGAAAAGGACCGATTGGGTGTCTTAATTATGTGTTTAAAAATATTCCTAACCGCCAAAACCGTATAGAGTGCGGCCTTGTCTCTTTAGTGCATAAACAACATCCATAGCCGTTACAGTCTTCCTCTTGGCGTGTTCAGTGTAGGTGACGGCATCACGAATGACGTTCTCCAAGAACACTTTTAGAACACCTCGAGTTTCTTCATAAATAAGACCAGATATGCGCTTTACGCCACCACGACGAGCCAAACGACGAATAGCTGGTTTGGTAATGCCTTGGATATTGTCCCGTAAAACTTTTCGATGACGTTTAGCACCTCCTTTACCCAAACCTTTGCCACCTTTACCACGACCAGTCATTTTGCACTTTCACTATTATTTTTTACTTTTCACTTCACGAACGTCGATATCGAACTAACGCCTGGCATGCCAGATGCGCTCATATTTATACCAAAAAACCCGAAAACACGAGTGAGAAGAAAGATATTTCCGCTCTGCTCACACAGTACCCGAGCCGCATCGTCGCGACGAGCGAACGGCCAGTAATATATATTCGTTCTCTTTCTAACAACCCCCGGTTTTCCTATATAACTGAAGCACGCATCGCTTCTGCGTTCATTGTGTTTTCAACAGTGAGTGTGTTAAGTGAAAAAATTTGGAAAAAGTCATGGCGCGTACCAAGCAAACAGCTCGTAAGTCGACGGGAGGCAAAGCGCCTCGCAAGCAGTTGGCAACAAAGGCAGCACGCAAAAGTGCTCCCGCAACCGGCGGTGTTAAGAAACCTCATCGTTATCGTCCCGGCACTGTTGCTCTCCGTGAGATTCGTCGCTACCAAAAAGCACCGAGTTGCTAATTCGCAAGTTGCCTTTTCAGCGATTAGTCCGAGAAATTGCTCAGGACTTTAAAACTGATTTGCGTTTCCAGAGCTCTGCTGTAATGGCTTTGCAGGAAGCCAGCGAGGCCTACTTGGTCGGTCTCTTCGAAGACACAAATTTGTGTGCTATTCATGCCAAGCGAGTGACAATTATGCCTAAAGACATACAACTGGCTAGACGTATTCGTGGTGAACGTGCTTAAGTTCTATTAAGCATAAAATATAAATCGGTCCTTTTCAGGACCACAAATATTTTTAAAAGAGATATTTCTATTTTTTTTAATCTGTATACCTATATAATTTGTAGCAGATCCATATTAATTATTGACCCTTATTATTTTGTATGTATAATAAGATTATGTTATAACTCGTACATATGTATACAAATACAGAGTTACAATAACAATTCCAGTTATTATTATTTATTACATGATAAAACTAATTTTATGGTTATGTAGTAATTAATTTTAATTTTGTTGACCGTGCAGAACGTATATTCTGTTTAAAAATAAATTATTCCTCTTAGTCGCATTGATGCTGTAAAAAATGATAAACATATTTAAATTATCATTTTGATAATTTTATATTTAGCAACAAAACAAAAAATCTAAAATATATGATCATTTTATATATGTTTTTAACTTAATTTCAATTTTAACAACTATTTTTAAGTAAACGAAGAAATTTTGTATTGGTAATTGAGATCCAAAATGGAAGCATTTATGCAATGGGTGGAAATTTTAAAATGGTGTTTAAAATTAATAAATAACACTTTTTCTATAATTTTTAGTTTCCTAAGACTTAAAAATATATAAAATATTATATTAAAATTAAAAGCGAATTAAATTAAAACATAATTACATTAAAAATCAATGATTTCATAAAAAATCTTATTTACTGATGACTCCAAGTTGAATTTTGAGTGACTATAACAAATTATTTTATTAATATATTTTATGCAAACTATATGTTATACATTACTCAAATATTTATAAATATATTAAATAATACACTATATACATTTTCTACCCAGAAATATTTTTAAATTACAAAAAACATAATTTGATTACGTGAATATTGGACACAGTAAACGTTCGCTGTTGAAAACATTCGCCTACAGCCGTTCTCCTTGATTCTCATAAAAACGGGTACCTAAGTTTACACGAGACCGGTATACATTTGGTTCGAAAAGAGTGTTTACATTGTGGAAAAATAAAAAAAGAGCAAGAATATGTCTGATACGGCAATTGCAACATCCGCCTCTCCTGTGGCTGCACCACAAACCCAAGTGGAGAAGAAGGTGACTACTAAAAAGGCAGCATCTGGTTCAAAGTCAAAGAAGGTGCCAGTTCCACCATCACATCCACCAACTCAACAAATGGTTGACGCTTCGATTAAGAATTTAAAAGAACGCGGTGGTTCATCATTAATGGCAATTAAAAAATATATCGCAGCTACATACAAGTGTGATGCCCAGAAACTAGCTCCATTCATTAAGAAGTATTTAAAGACTGCAGTTGCTAATGGAAAATTGGTACAAACTAAAGGCAAGGGTGCTTCAGGTTCGTTTAAATTGTCGGCGTCTGCCAAAAAGGAGCCGAATTCAAAATCTGCATCTGTGGAAAAGAAAACTAAAAAAGCATCTCCATTGATTGCCGCTAAAAAGAAGAAAACGGCTAGCAATTTGAAAGCTACAAGTGCAGTAGATAAGAAACAATCAAAAGTTGTAGCAACGAAAAAGGTTGCAGACAAAAAGAAAGTGGAAAAAGCTAAAGCAAAAGAAGCTAAAAAATCAGGTACAGTTAAAGCAAAGTCTACAGCAAAGTCGAGCGCAGCAAAACCAAAAACACCCAAGCCCAAGACCGCAATTGCTAAACCCAAAAAAGCAGCTACGGCATCATCACCAAAAAAAAGTGCTGTCAAAAAAGTAAAAGCAAAAAAATAAATTTAAATGCTTTGTATTTTTATGTAGAATTTCGAATTACGAAGTTTGTATACAATTACAGCCCTTTTCAGGGCTACAAATTAATGCAAAAGAGGTAAATTTCTCAAACGTTACAGCTGTTCTGTTCTAAGAGTTTTATTGAAATCATTTAATAATTTAAAAATATTTATTCATGGGTATATTTTAACGCATCAACATATAAAAATATTTTTAACTTTCTGAACAAACAATTTGTGGCCCTGAAAAGGGCCTTTTTATACACATGAAAATTGCTAAAAGAACTGAAACACAATTTACTTTGAGCTTGTGTACTTAGTTACAGCTTTAGTTCCCTCACTAACTGCATGCTTTGCCAATTCTCCAGGCAACAAAAGCCGTACAGCAGTTTGGATTTCGCGACTTGTAATTGTTGAGCGCTTATTATAGTGAGCCAAACGGGAGGCCTCTGCAGCAATGCGCTCGAAAATATCATTTACAAAGCTGTTCATGATACTCATCGCCTTAGATGAAATACCAGTATCGGGGTGAACCTGCTTTAGCACCTTGTAAATATAAATAGCATAGCTTTCCTTCCTCCTGCGCTTCTTTTTCTTGTCATTCTTAGTGATGTTCTTCTGGGCCTTGCCAGCCTTCTTGGCTGCCTTTCCACTGGTTTTAGGCGGCATATTCAATTTTCACTCACTTTAATTAAATAATTCACTTCACAAATGTTGGCAAGACACATCGATACGCTAAACATTTATACTTTTGTTTGAGCAACGTTTTCATGTTAAAATCATTCACCCTTAACTGAACAAGTAGGTAGGAAAAAAAAGTATAAATAGAATGGCCCAGCGCTGGCTGTCATACTCATTTTACGTTAAATATTTGTGTGTGAAAAGTGAAGCAGTGAAATAAAAGAAAAATGTCTGGTCGTGGTAAAGGCGGAAAAGTGAAGGGAAAGGCAAAGTCGCGTTCTAACCGTGCTGGTCTTCAGTTTCCCGTTGGTCGTATTCACCGTTTACTTCGTAAAGGAAATTATGCTGAACGTGTTGGTGCCGGTGCTCCTGTGTACTTGGCTGCCGTTATGGAATATTTGGCTGCTGAAGTTTTGGAATTGGCTGGAAACGCAGCCCGTGATAACAAGAAAACAAGGATTATTCCTCGTCATTTGCAATTGGCTATACGAAACGATGAGGAATTGAACAAACTTCTTTCGGGTGTCACCATTGCTCAGGGCGGTGTTTTGCCTAACATCCAAGCAGTGCTTTTACCAAAAAAGACTGAAAAGAAGGCTTAAAATCCCGAACTGAATATTTCGTGCACATAAAAAATCTATATCAAACGTCCTTTTCAGGACGACCAAATATTTCTTAAAGAGATGATATTTTTCAGCAGTCAAATATGATATCTCAAAAGTACAATTACGATTAAGTAATAAATAATGAAAATGAAATAAATTGAAATTCTGATAACAATTTCGAGATATCAATTTTTATTTTTACCTAAATAGTATTATTTAATAAGTTCTCTTTTATAGAATATTTTAGTGGTCCTGAAAAGGACCGATTGGGTGTCTTAATTATGTGTTTAAAAATATTCCTAACCGCCAAAACCGTATAGAGTGCGGCCTTGTCTCTTTAGTGCATAAACAACATCCATAGCCGTTACAGTCTTCCTCTTGGCGTGTTCAGTGTAGGTGACGGCATCACGAATGACGTTCTCCAAGAACACTTTTAGAACACCTCGAGTTTCTTCATAAATAAGACCAGATATGCGCTTTACGCCACCACGACGAGCCAAACGACGAATAGCTGGTTTGGTAATGCCTTGGATATTGTCCCGTAAAACTTTTCGATGACGTTTAGCACCTCCTTTACCCAAACCTTTGCCACCTTTACCACGACCAGTCATTTTGCACTTTCACTATTATTTTTTACTTTTCACTTCACGAACGTCGATATCGAACTAACGCCTGGCATGCCAGATGCGCTCATATTTATACCAAAAAACCCGAAAACACGAGTGAGAAGAAAGATATTTCCGCTCTGCTCACACAGTACCCGAGCCGCATCGTCGCGACGAAATTTGCGTTGCAACAGACAGACGGACTGACTGATTGTTCCTATAACAGTTCTAGAATATAAACGTCTGAGATATTTAAATGGAAAAAACTAAAGTTAAAATAACATTAAAAAAGTATTGATAATGTGCGGTATTTCCAAGAACAAAACAGGTTTTGATATAATTTTGACAGCACATTAGGAACGTAATAAGAATAAGATTTGCCAAATCTTGTTGCAATATCTTGAAAAACAACAAAAATCGGCCGATAGTTTCTATGACAGCTATACGATATATCGGCCCGATCTGGCTCGTTCCGACTTATTTACAGCTCGCAGCAATAAGAAGCTTATATGCCAAGTTTCATGAAGATAGCTCAAAAACTGAGAGACTAGTTTGCGTTGCAACAGACGGACGGACGGACGGACGGACGGACGGACAGACGGACATCCATTTTTGGACTCCTGTGTTTATGCTGATTCAGAATATATATACTTTATAGGGTCGGAGATGTCTCCTAAGGTGCGTTGCAAACTTCTGGCTAAAATTAATATACCCTCTGCAAGGGTATAACAAAAAATCTTGGTTATCCGTTATACCCTATCCGACTCAAGTCGTTTGCTTAGTTTGCTTTAGTTTGCTAATTGCGTTCTTATTAAGAAATGGAAGAAATTAAGGAAACACTTAATGCGCTCCTTGCCCAAATGACCGGGCTTAAGGACGATATGAAAAAATGAACAATCGAATGAACACTTTCGAAGCTGAAAACGAAGCTCGTGACCCGGTAGTCATTCCTCCGGTGCCTTTGGCCCGTGCACGTAACGAATTTGAACTGAAGGAAGTCTCTACGCTTCCCGACTGCGTCAAAGAACTTCAAACGTTTGAGGGTGAGCCAGGAGAATACGTCTCGTGGGTTAATAGTGCGCAAGCGATCTTGGACGATTACGAGGTTATCAAGGGGAAACCATTGTTCCGTGCTATAATATGTCACCTTAGGCGAAAGATAAGAGGCGAGGCTGGAGAAGTTCTCGAATCTTATGGGGTTCGGAATGACGACTGGCCAGAAATCAAAAAAAGTTTTAGCAATGCAATACACGGACAAACGCGATGTGCGAATGTTAGAGTATCAGCTTAGCCAGCTGAACCAAGGAAGCAAATCCTTGGAGGAATATTACTCGGAGGTGACGAAATATCTCTCTCTTATCCTCAACGGATTGAAGGCCGAGGGACACTCGATAGAAGGAGTCAGAGCCTTGTCAGAACGTTCTCGACTACAGGCCCTTGATGTCTTCATTCGAGGAGTCGGTAACGACGCCTCTAGGTTATTGGTCATGCGTAGACCGAAAGATTTGCAGGAAGCTTACTTCTTCTGTAAGGAACTGCAGGCAGTTGGTCCGAGAGAAGGGTCATTCGCCCGCTCCTCCCCACAAAATTTTACTCCAAATACCCGGTTCTATCGACCGCCGAGTGGCCCTCGCTTTACTTCTTCCTATCAGGGAAATGTTAGACCGTCGATAGGTTCAGGATATGGAGGCTCACAAAATGGTAATCGCTTCCAAGGCCCAAGACCGGCCATTAAAATGGAGTCGAACCGGTCGGGTCAGTCCCACCGTTCTGATTACAGGGTCCCCCAGAGCGAGGGTTCTGGGATGAAAAGAACGTCGTATGAATCTCAGAATCCGTTCCAAAGGCCGACCAAGCTTTATCATATGGACCCCGTGCTCGATCATTCGACAATGCCTGCCGAACATGGCGAAGATCCCTCTACCGACTCTTATTATAGCCAAATCGGTGCCGTTCGGATACTGCGTCGGCTACCGAGGGCGGTTCCACCGTCCATAGTGCGGATGAGGGCGCATCTCATTTGCTACCCCACGTAGAAGTACCTATCAACGTTTATCGTAACCAACTTGTCTTTGACCCCGAGCGTTCCGAATACCTGTGTGAACAACCCCACAGGGGCTTCGAACGTCATCTCATTCCCGTCGGTACTGGTCTTTTGTCCGAGTTAGTTGTTACTCTGGGAAAGTACCTTAAACCCTCAGTGATCAACGGTGTTAAAATACCCGAAAGTTACCTACCATCGTTCCAACGCCTTTGCTTGGCGAATTTTGCTGCGTTCAAAATTCGCATAACGCAGAGGCTGGTGGTAGATTTGTCGGACCCTGAAGAGATCTGCGAAGCCATTGAGCTAGAACATCGCAGAGCTCATAGGGGTGCTAAAGAGGTGCGCCTGCAGCTTTTGGAAAAATATTATTTCCCCCAGATGGCTAGTACCATCCGCAGGCAACTCTCGTCGTGCGAGTGTTGCAAACTCTTCAAGTACGAGAGGCACCCCAATAAACCTTTCCTTCTGTGGTATGCACCTATATATAAATAACTGTACTCGTACGTAATCATAACATACGATCATATTGTAGCACTTTGTTGCAATATGTACATAAACAGTCTGGCCCAAGTGTATGCGTGATTTGAGCATCCACTTGAAGGGGCTAACGTATAAACATACATACATAAATGCATAATCAGCATTCTCACGCTGGCTATGCGCTGACCGCTTACCATGGGTGCCTATAGCGCTCCTCCTCCTCCAGAGTCGTCGTTTGGCGACAATACATATATATATATAAGATACATATAAGCGTCACTGCGCTGCAGCCTACGCTGACAGCGCTGCTCCTAAGCTTTAGGCTAAGAAACTCTTTATATGTAGATCTTAAGATCAGAACCGAATGAATATTCAATCGAAGCGGAACCTTCTCCGCTTCTTAAATAAACACCCAAGAACCAAAATATCTTGAGTTTTAATTGAAACCATTACATGGCGACAGTGACAAGTTGACTCGAGTCTGGCCGGCAATCACAACGGAAAAATAAAGTAAAATAAAAAACAAGAAAGCAAGGCTACCTTCGGCTTGCCGAAGGTTTTATACCCTTTGCAGTTGTACTATAGCTATATGTATATAGTACTCAGATTTTCATAAAATTGCAACAGGTACCTTCATTAGGCCGATCATTGATCGTTATAAGTTATAAAACTTCGATTTTGATGAAACTTTATTATTAAGGACATACTTAGATTTGGATGTGGTAAGCCTGATAGCTATATCTTGAAATATAACGAAAATCGACCGATAGGCTCCATGACAGCTGTTCGATATATCAGTCCAATCTGGCCCGTTCCGACTTATTTAATGAAGGCAGAATTAAGAAGCTTGTGAGCCAACTTTTATGAAGATAGCTCAATAACTGGGGGACTAATTTGCGTTGCAACAGACAGACGGACTGACTGATTGTTCCTATAACAGTTCTAGAATATAAACGTCTGAGATATTAAAATGGAAAAACTAAGGGCGGGTTACTGTATAACATTAAAAAGTATTGATAATGTGCGGTATTTCCAAGAACAAAACAGGTTTGCATACGAAAACCCTAATTTCAGCCGATTGTTCCTATGGCAGCTATATGTTATAGTGGTCCGATTTTGATATAATTTTGACAGCACATTAGGAACGTAATAAGAATAAGATTTGCCAAATCTTGTTGCAATATCTTGAAAAACAACAAAAATCGGCCGATAGTTTCTATGACAGCTATACGATATATCGGCCCGATCTGGCTCGTTCCGACTTATTTACAGCTCGCAGCAATAAGAAGCTTATATGCCAAGTTTCATGAAGATAGCTCAAAAACTGAGAGACTAGTTTGCGTTGCAACAGACGGACGGACGGACGGACGGACGGACGGACGGACAGACGGACATCCATTTTTGGACTCCTGTGTTTATGCTGATTCAGAATATATATACTTTATAGGGTCGGAGATGTCTCCTAAGGTGCGTTGCAAACTTCTGGCTAAAATTAATATACCCTCTGCAAGGGTATAACAATCTGAGTGAGTAGAGTGTGAGTGTGATGGGTAAAAATAGGGGCGGAGTTCAAAATAAAGTGAAAAAGAGAATAGCGCACCTAAAGTGGCTATTATATACGAACACTCCAGCGCCCGAATGGTCGAAAGCTCAAAAGCTACAAGCTGAGCTAGACCACTACGTAAAATTTCTCGAAGAAAAAAAAAAGAAAAACCCCACCACACCCGCTCACTCAATCAAATCTTCAACAAATATTAACAAAACTCAACCTCCCAAGCCCAAAAGCCTGCCGAAATATAAAAAGACATGCCCACCGGACTGCGAAGGAGTCTGGAGTCCTCACTGCCTGGGGACTTGTAAGCAGCCAGCAACATCGTCAGCAGCCCAAGAATAGACAGCAGCGAGGGAGTGTCAGCGTGCCAAGACCGGCGACGCCCAGCTGACACAGGCTAACAGCAGCATCGACAGCGCTACCAAGAGCGAAATTTTTTTTTTACTTTGCACAGCGTTGCATATTTTTATACCCTTCGACCATTGAAAATGGTCAAAAAAGGGTATACTAACTTTGTGCAATGTATGTAACAGGCATAAGGAGGCGTGGCAGACCCCATAAAGTATATATAGTCTTGCTCAGGATCACTAGCCGAGTGGATTGAGCCATGTCCGTCTGTCTGTCCGTCTGTCCGTCTGTATGAGACAACGGATCTCAGCTATTAAAAGAGCTAGAGACACCAAATTTGGTATGGAACATCCTATATATAATAGGCAGACAAAGTTTATTTCAAATGTTTGATGCCACGCCCACCGCCCCCGCAAATCGGTAATTTACGATTATTAAGCAAAGTATTAAACTTATAAAGTTGTGCTGTGGTATGTATAATGCTTAATACCATATAAATGTATTCTCCAAATTACAATCCGATCGGACAAATAACACAGGAGTTATTCAAGTCAACGTTTTCAATACAAATGTACGAGCAGCAGCCGGCGCGCTGCTTGGAGTTGACGTCGACTTCGACGTTGCGTCTCGCCGCTTTACGCGCGTCGCTGTGTGAGTGCGAGCGAGTAAGCTATGTATATGTAGAGAAGAATTTGTGCAGAATTTCTGTTTGAAATTATCAGTGTAGTTACACGTTTGTAACAGATTTAGAAAATTGGGAGAAGGGTATCCTACTGTCGGGCGTTCGACTGTAGCCATATTCACTTGTTTTTAAATGCACTGCGATGCATATTTTTTCATCATAATATAATAACCCATTGTAACATTGAGCGGAATCTTTTCTGCCCGATGAGAAGTTCGGCCTGCAAAGCCAAACGAAATATTAGGAAGGGAATCTGTAAATTCACACGGGTGAATTAATTTTAAACTTCTCACCGCCGCAAGGCGTTTTACCCATATTAAATTTCTCACCGCCGCGAGGCGTTTTAGACGATGCAATAGCATCAATTAAAATGTATGTCGACTATAGGAAATAGGATCTACAAGGTAGATGTAGATAGAGATAGGGAAAGCAAAAATAATTTTATATTAAGAGAGAATATAATAAGAACGCCCAATATGGGACTAATAGATACTAAGTCGGTAGATTATACAGCAAATGTCATAAATAAAGTAGAAGTAAGTACAAGTAATTTAGATTGGATCACTTTGATCCTGGGAATAATAGCCACTATAATGATCGTTAATGCGCTCATAAAATTGTACAAGCTCCATAATAAATGTTTAAAAAAGAAATACGAGAGCAGAGCCAACGATCTAGATAAAATTTAAAAAAAAAATAAAGAAAAAATTGAAATTAAAAATTTTGTAAGAAAAAAAAAATATAATATATACATAATATAAAAAAAAAAAAAAAAAAATTAAATCTTATAACAATTAATATTCAAAATACAAGAATAAGAATATAAATAGAAATAAGAGCCAATTACAAAAAAACAAAATATATTTTGAAATGGACATCATTAACATCATAGCAGAATGTTTAGATTTGTTAGATGACAGCGATTGGTACGATATTGAAAACTTTTTGAATGATCAACGAGAACATTCAACAATATCTACCAATGACAGCTGTGATGAGGATTCTAAAGAGAGTCTCATTTAAGGAACCATTTATTTACCTTCTAAAAAAAATAATAAAAAAAAAATATTAGTTACCATACTATATGGTATACATTCACTTAGATATGTCTATATGCATATATCTGTATAGAAATATTCGCGCTACCATTTTAGGGCGTTTTTATGCACGCATTTTCATGTCCGTCAGATTTACTGCCTACTGCTGGCTTACAATAAATGCAGAAGAATTGCAGGAAATAGCTAGTTTCGACGAAGACGCCGAACTTCATTTTGAAAACGTCATAAACCTCGTTTAGATAAATTTCATTAAAATATTACAATATTACATATACAATTTCATAAATTACTAATAAATGAAATAAAAAAAACTATTGTTAAAAAATTAAGGAAATAGTTCAGGATATTTTAGAAAGGGAACCATTTTTTATAATAAGATCAATAGAGATCTTAAGTAAATTTCATACGTTTATCAGCGTATATGAATTCGAAGAGGAATACATCGATACGTTCGATGTATGTACAAGTCCTTTGTTTCATTTGTCGAAAGACGAAAAGGCCAAGGTATTATCTACTTTACCTTATGTAAAAGTACAACAAGTTGTTGAAGATAATATCTATTTAGGCCCAACGAGGATTTATAAAATTCTCTTGCACAGATGAATTTATATTACAATATAAATGGATTGGCAAGAAATTCAAAACCTATTAATGGAAATTAAAAAGAATTTCGATAAATCATATAAGTGCATAAGCCAAAATAGAGAAATACAACTAAGTACTCTCAATAGGCATGCACAAATATTGGTAGAATGCTTTAACGAAGCACGCCAATTGCTTAACATAAATAAAGATAGATTAACTAGGATACATTTAACGCAAGCGTTAAAATTTTTAAGCAGGTTGAGAGAAAAACTACTAATAGTAAGGAAAAAGTACAATTTAAATCTGACTGTCCCTACAATATTCAACACATCAGTTGAAATTGAAACAGGTGACAATACAGAAGTATCGGAAGACTCCGATCAAGAAGAGGACTCTGAACAGGAAGTTAAAGCAGAAGATCTACACGATCTTACAATACCGGTAACGATTAAATTGCCATAAATAGGAGAAGAAGAGAGTTCAGAACCTATAAACACAGACTTAGACAATATGACAGAATCAGCCGCAGCTTCAAGGGAATACGTGCGACAAATTTCGTCCACGATACCTGAGTTCGATGGCAAGAAAGTCAACTTAAATAGATTTTTGACGGCCCTCCGTTTAACAGATCTCACATAAGGAGATCAGGAGATGTTAGCCGTCGAAGTCATCAAGACGAAAATAATTGGCCCTTTGTCATACAAAGTTGAAAATGAAAGGACCATTATAGGAATAATGAGTGTATTGAAGGCATCAGTTAAAGGCGAATCGCCTGATGTCATTAAAGCAAAATTGCTAAATACACAACAACGTGGTAAAACTGCAGCGCAGTATACCACGGAAATTGAAAGCCTACGTAGCACAGTGGTCGAAATGGCTAATTTAGCGTCGTTTAATTAAAATTTGAAATAGTTCAAATTAATAAAAATTGTTTCTTAATCGGTTACTAATACTCCAGTGAGTAAAATTATATTCATTAGTTTCTTTTACATTATTGATTCCATCAGCTGTGAGCTTACAAAGTCAACATATGATTCTGCCGCCAATTCACTTAGCTTTCCCGCCTTTTTGCAGTGTGCCGTGCAAATTGCACTAAAATTTTGTATTGCAAAAAAATATACAATAAAGTGGATTTTAATAAACTTTAAGGTTTGTATTAACGATAAAAATTAATGTTTGTGACCTGTGTTTACATGTTGTAGTTAGAAATTATTGTTATTGTTTACGCTACTCTTAGCTTCTTGAACAAGCATAACATATAACTTTCATGGATTAGGATTTCCAGTATTCGCCGGTATTCGGTTCCTAACAATTTTAAAAAATTAGTGTGATGTCCTGTGATTGTGAAATGGCCAATATGGTTGTCTACTTTTGTCAACTTTTAACAACAAAATACTTTTTAGGTAGCATGTCGGTAAAGAAGCGCGAACTTTTTAACATATGGCGTAGCGAGCGCTTATCTTTAAAGAAGGCTAGCAGCGTTGAAAGCTATATATTTGAAAATATTATTGATGCCAAATTATATAATGAAATGGAGCTCATTACCATTCGCAAAAAAATTTCCAATTTTTTTGAAAATTTTAAAATACATCATCAATTTCATTTGACGATGATTGATGGAAAAGTTTTTAGTGCACTGGCTAACTCATCGTCCCAAGTATGTGGTATATGTAAGGCAACTCCCAAACAAATGAATAATATCGATGTTGTCAGAACACTCACGCCTAGGACACATTTATATGAATTTGGCCTCTCGACTCTTCATGCGTGGATTCGAAGCTTTGAATGCATTTTGCATATAGCCTACAGGCTACCAATAAAGAAATGGCAAATTCGCGAGGAGGATAAACAAGTTGTTATAGAACATAAGTCCAGAATTCAAAAAGAAATTAAACAAAAAATGTCACTGCTAGTGGATATTCCAATAGCCACATCTGGAAACACTAATAACGGCAACACTGCAAGACGTTTTTTCCAGCAGCCACAATTGGCATCCAAAATCACTGGAGTCAGTGAGGAGTTAATCCACAGACTACATATAATCTTGAGGTCGATCAGTTGCGGGTGTGAAATAAATATTCCAGCATTCAAGGAATTTACTTTGGAAACAGCTAACCTGTTTGTTAAGGAATATCCCTGGTTTTACATGCCAAGCTCTCTGCATAAAATTTTAATGCATGGCGGGGATATTATTAACATTGCTCCACTTCCAATTGGGAAAATGTCAGAAGAAGCCCTAGAAGCTAGGAATAAGGATTTCCGCAACTTTCGCGAGCGCCATACAAGAAAAACATCAAGAGTAGATACAATGGAAGACCTTATCCACTCACTTTTATGTTCGTCTGACCCACTAATTTCATCCTTGCGTTCCATTAATAATAGTTTAAGCCACGAGAAAGGAGAGAATAACTTTGATGATATAGCCAAACTGTTATGCTCAAATAACTCTAAATTTGCAACAAATAACTAAATATTTGTTTTTTTATTATGTAAACTATCCCCAACTAACAAAAAATAAACAAATTATGTTTTCTCAATGTAATTCTAAATTATTAAAAAAACAAAAAAATATTGAAATTAAAATAAATTTTTGGAAATAAAAAAAATATATAAAATTTTTTTTTTGTTTTAAATAATAGTTTTAGGTATAGTCTACTAATATAATTTTGAAAAACATTCTAAAACCATTTTTATAAAAAGATATGAATTAAACGCCGCTAAATAAGGCTTTTCGACCACTGTGCGTAGGTCGCTTGAGGCAGCCTACATAGATGACGGTCTAGATTCTAACAATGCAGACAAATTCGCTACAAAAGAAGCGATATCTGCAATGACAAAGAATTGTGAGCACGAAAAGCTCAAGACCATTCTGGAAGCAGGAACTTTTTAACACGATGAATAGCGTGATTGAAAAATACATACACTGCTGTACAGAAATGACCGGCAATTCGAATAGTGTGTTATTCTATAACAATAGAGGACACTTTCGAGGTAATAATAACCGAGGAAATTACCAAAACAGAGGTAATGGCCGAGGTAATTATAACAACTATAATAACAACAAGTGCATATGGCTACAGTCGAGAGCTCGACAGTAAGATACCCTTCTCCCAATTTTTAAAATCCGTTACAAACGTGTAACCACACTCATAATTTCAAACAGAAATTTTGCACAAATACTTCTACTACATATAGCTTTCTCGCTCACACTCACACATCGGCGCACGTTAAGTGTGACGTCGACGTCGGCGTCAACTACTGAAAGCAGCGCGCAGGCTGCTGCTCGTACGTTTGTACCGAAAACGTTGACTTGAATAACTTCTGTGTTATTGGAGCGATCAAATTGTAATTTGGAGAATATGTTCGTATGGTATATAGCTTTACACATACCAAAGCAAAACTTTATAAGTTTAATAGTTTGCTTAATAATCACAAATTACCGATTTGCGGGGGCGGTGGGCGTGGCACCAAACATTTGAAATAAACTTTGTCTGCTTGGGAAATATAGGAATCTCCATGCCAAATTTGGAGTCTCTAGCTTTTTTAATAGCTGAGATCCGTTGTCTCAAACAAACAGACGGACAGACGGACAGACGGACAGACAGACGGACATGGCTCAATCGACTCGGCTAGTGATCCTGAGTAAGAATATATATACTTTATGGGGTCTGCCACGCCTCCTTATGCCTGTTACATACATTTCACAAAGTTAGTATACCCTTTTTTGACCATTTTCAATGGTCGAAGGGTATAATTATAGAGGCCGAGGTGGTTACCGCGGAGGAAAAAGAGGACGCGGCGGTAACCAGAACAACAACAGAGGTGGAGGCTACCATAGGGGTAACCAAAACCAAAACTCGAATAGGAACAACAATACCGTCAGAAACATACAGACGGAAAACCAGCAGGCCCCCTTGAGCAACAGCCAACAGTAAGGCTGTATCGAATCAATCTCAATTTAAGTATTTTCATAAAGTTAAAAAATATGAGTACCAATTCAATGGTCACTCTATTAATAGATACAGGTGCAGAAATTTCACTGCTTAAATGCAGTAATAATAATCTAAATAATTTAAACTCAAGAAACACAACAAATTTATCAGGAATAGGGCAAGGGACAATTCAGTCTCTAGGTACTATAGATTTGGAAATGAGTATTGCAAATGCAGCAATACCACATAAATTCCATATCGTACCTGACAATTTTCCTATACCAGGGGATGGTATAATTGGTTTGGACTTCATTAAAAAATACAATTGTATTTTAGAATTCCATGACCAAGAAGATTGGTTCACTCTTAGGCCCAATAATTTCAGGAACATAAACATTCCTATAATACATTCATTAGATAATGAAATAGTTTTGCCAGCAAGATCCGAATTCATCCGAAAAATTAATATTTTGTCTACTGACACAAACGTCCTAATCCCTAACCAGGAATTGCAACCTGGAATAATAGTAACAAGCGCTCTTGTAAATACTCAGAACGTGATGATTCGAATTATAAATACAACTAATAAAGACGCTATTGTGATCAGCGCAAACATAAGAAGCGAATCATTAAACGATTATGATATTTACAATGCCAATATAGATAATAGTCCGCAAAGAACTTCAGAAGTACTGAAACTTCTTAAATTTCCATCGTTATTCAAAAACGAGCTAACAGAATTATGCACCGAATATAGCGATATTTTTAGTCTCGAAACAGAAACCATATCAGCTAATAATTTTTATAGGCAAAAATTGAGATTGAACGATAAGACCCCAGTATATATTAAGAATTATAGAATGCCAGAAAGTCAAAAGCCAGAAATTCAAAGTCAAGTTGACAAATTAATAAGAGACGGCATTGTTGAGCCGTCTATATCAGAATATAATAGCCCACTTCTCTTGGTACCCAAGAAATCACTGCCTAATTCGGCGGAAAAGAGATGGCGATTGGTAATTGACTATCGTCAGATCAATAAGAAACTGCTAGCAGATAAATTCCCACTTCCAAGAATAGAAGATATTCTTGATCAGTTAGGACGAGCAAAATATTTCTCGTGCCTAGACCTTATGTCAGGATTTCACCAAATCGAACTAGACGAAAGGTCAAGAAATATAACATCATTCTCAACTTCGACAGGTTCATATCGCTACACGCGATTACCATTTGGGTTAAAGATAGCCCCCAATTCATTTCAAAGAATGATGACACTTGCATTCACAGGCCTACAGCCTTCGCAAGCTTTTCTGTATATGGATGATTTAGTCGTAGTCGGTTGTTCTGAAAAGCATATGCTTAAGAATTTAACCGATGTTTTCAAATTATGTAATTTAAAACTACATCCAGAAAAATGTACTTTCTTTATGAAAGAGGTTACGTATTGTAGGTCTTGTCTCTTTCGCTTTATGTTTTAGACCGTCTTTTATTCTTCTTGTTCTTATTCTACATTTTACAGTGTATGTTAATGTTAACAGATATCGTTATGTTTACTTATGGCTAATATTTACAGAGTGTATATATGTATAATGTTTACAGAGTATGTTATTTAACAGATATGCTTATTGCAGTGTGCTAGGGTGCTCAGCTGCTACAATTCGGCCTTCCTGACCTGAGAGCTCCTGATCTCTTATTATTTAATGTTCGTTTTATCATTTGATTATTCTTGTCTAACCATGGTCGTATATTTGCGACGGCCCAAATCCCTTTGTACGGAAGTCTTGACTGCTGAAAGTTTTCAACATCCTCCAATACGTATCTGTCATTCTGTAGTATTTTTGTTATTCTATAAGGACCTTTGAATTTTGGGATTAGTTTTTTGATATACCCGTATGTGAATCGAAGTTTTTTATCATAACTAGATCTTCTTTTTTATACTTGTGTGGTGTCGATCTTTTTGTGTCTACTGCATTCTTGTTGTATTCCTGTACTTTCTTGATTTGTTTATCTGCTTCGTGCCTTATTTCGTTCAAATCTCTCGATATCTGATTGCTATCTAATTCTTGTAAGTTTTCCCTTAATACGAGGGTCGTTTGATAAGTCCGTGACTTTTTGAATAAAATATATTTTTTTCGTCAAAGAAGCGTTTTATTTCTCAACATAATCTCCTTTTAGCTCTATACATTTAGTCCAGCGTTTTTCCAATTTTTTTATTCCTTCCAAATAATAGGTTTTCTCAAGGCCCTCAAAATAGTCGTTTGTTTCTGTGATGACCTCTTCATTTGACCCGAATCTCTTACCGCCGAGCCATTTCTTCATGTTTGGAAACAAAAAATAGTCACAGGGGGCTAAATCTGGAGAATATGCTGGATGGGGTAGCAGTTCGTAGCCCAATTTATGAAATTTTGCCATGCTGACTACACACGTGTGCACCCGTGCATTGTCCTGATGGAACAGCACTTTTTTTTCGCCAAATGCGGTCGTTTCTGCTTCAAATCAATATCGAATCTGTCCAAAAGCTCTGAATAATATTCGCCGGTGATCGTTTTACCCTTTTCAAGGTAATCGATGTGAATGATACCTTGTGCATCCCAAAAAACTGTGGCCATGACCTTGTTGGCCGACAGACCCACCTTGGCCTTCTTTGGTGCACGTTCACCCGGAGAAACCCACTGTCTTGATTGTTCTTTGGTCTCTGGTGTGGTGTGGTGGATCCATGTTTCGTCTACGGTAACGAAACGGCGCAAAAATTCGTTTGGATTGCGGTTGAACATCGCCAAACACTCCTTTGAAATGGTCACACGGTTGCGCTTATGGTCGTGTGTGAGCAATCGCGGCACCCATCGCGCGGAAAGCTTTTTCATGTCCAAATATTCATGTAAAATGTGATGTACCCGTTCAGTTGAGATGCCTACAGCCTCAGCTACCTCACGCACTTTCATTCTCCGATCATCCAATATCATTCCATGGATTTTGTCGACGATTTCTGGCATGACGACCTCTTTTGGGCGACCTGAACGTTCGGCATCACTTGTACTGGTACGACCACAACGGAACTCAGTAAACCATTTCTTAACCATTGAAATTGATGGTGCAGAGTCCCCATAATATTTATCAAGTCTTTCCTTGGTTTCGGTGATGGATTTTTTACGCAAAAAATAATGCTTAATTAGCACACGAAATTCACTTTTTTCCATTTTCGTTAAAATTCACGAGATCGTCTGCTTTCAATGCCTATAAAACGCAAACCAAAAAACGCAGCTTTCTCAAAATTTTACAGTCAGCTGTTAATCGATAACTGCTGACAGGAGCAGTGTTGTATTTAGAGCAGGTGCGCGGCAAATACAAAAAGTCACGGACTTATCAAACGACCCTCGTATATCTGGAACTATGCCTTTTTGCGATACTCCAAACATTACTTTGCTTGGATGATCGTTAATTGACCTTTGTACTGTGTTATTTAATGCGTACTCAACTGTTTCTAATACTGTATCCCAATGTTTTCCTTTATCAGGTTCTATTAATTTTGCAATCATTGGGCCTATGATTCTATTGACTCTTTCAACTTGGCCATTGGCTTGTGGCGATCCTGTTGCAATTTTAACATGTTTCACTCCTTCTTCTTCTAAAAATTCTTCAAACTCTTTTGATGTGAAACATGTTCCGCGGTCTGATATTAAACATTTAGGTCTACTATAAGCTCGGAAATAATCTTTAAGTGCTACTACTGCTTCTCTTGATTTTGTTGTTTTGGCTGGGTATAGTCTTACAAATTTTGTAAATGCGTCTATTATAACCAGTATATGTTTATTGGCCCTACTATTATCGATTGGGCCGTAATGATCTATGTGTATTACATCAAAAGGGATGCTTTCTTTTGGAATGTTATGCAAGAATCCTTCGTTTTTACCACTCTGTGCTGAGTAAGCTATGCATTTGAGACAATTACTTATGTGCTGTTTCGCCTTTGCTTTTATATTTGGAAACCAGTAACTTTTTAAAATGGTATCTATCATTTTGTCTATTCCAATGTGTCCTAGTTCGTTATGGTACTTATACAGGACGTGATCTTCCATTTCTTGGGGTACATAAAATAAAAGTGATTCGCTATCTTTTTTCTATAAGTAACGCCGTTTCTCATTTCGTAATGTTTGTCTTCAACATTTTGTAATTTTTCGCGTATTCTTATAATGTTCTTATCTTTGTTCTGGCATATTATTAAACTTTCCTCGAAAGAATTTGAGTCGATCGTTAATATGTGTGTGTTTCTGCTCAGTGCGTCAACATGTTGCATACGCTTTCCTGAACGATGCTCTAGTGTATAGTCATAGTTTTGTAACTCAAGTGCCCATCGAGCTATTCTTGGGGATAAATCTCTTTTACTCAATGCCATGGTAAGTGCGCTGCAATCTGTGACTATCTTGAATTGAATGCCTTGCAAGTAAATTCTAAACCGTTGTAAGGAGTATATGATTGCTAGAGTTTCGAGCTCGAAGCTGTGGTATCTAGTTTCGACGTCAGTTGTTCGTTTCGAAAAATAGAACACTGGATGAAGCTTGTCATCACTCTTTCTTTGCATGAGAATTGCCCCGAAACCTAGTGCACTAGCATCGCAATGTAATTCAGTTGGGTCATTAGGATTATATAACGCTAAAATAGGTGCTTCAAGTAAGTTGTTTTTCAATAGCTCAAAACATTCTAGCTCTTTTTCTCCAAACTCAAACTTCTTATCTTTTCTAATGAGGTCATATAGCGGTTTTGCTTTTGTTGAAAAGTCTTTTATGAAGCGCCTAAAGTATGAGCATAGACCTATAAAGCTTTGCACGTCGTGTGCCTTTTGTGGTGTAGGAAAATTTTTTACCGCCTGTAGACCTTTGGTATCTGGCTTAATTCCTTTTCCCGATACCAAGTATCCCAAATATTTGACTTCGGTGTAGAAAAATTCGCATTTATCTAGCCTTAATTCTAGTTTGTTCGCTACTAATCGATTTAACACTTCCTTTAATATTTCAAAATGACTCTCACTATCTTTTGTTGCTATCAAAATATCATCCATGTAGACTAAAACTTTACTTTCTCTGATTAGATCGTTCAATATTCTGTATATGAATCGTTGGAATACCGCCGGCGCATTACGTAAGCCAAAAGGCATTCTCTGCCATTCGAATTGTCCCATTGGAGTCGTGAATGACGTATATTTAATCGAGTCTTCGTGCATGAAAACGTGGAAATACCCGTTTTTTAGATCTAGCTTTGTGAAAAATTGTTTTCCTGCAAGTTTATCGATAAGGTCGTCAATTAATGGTGTTGGGTAATTATCTCTAAGCATGCTTTTATTCAGTGTACGGTAGTCTACGCACATTCTTAGTTCACCTGTCTTTTTCTTTACTAACACTATTGGAGATGCATACTCCGATTCACTTTCTCGGATTATACCCTTTTCTAAATATTCATCTAACAGTTCTTGTACCTGCGCCTTTTCAGTATACGACAGTCGTCTTGGAGGATAATGAAAAGGTTTTACGTTATCAAAATTTAATTTCATTTCGCATTTTACAATTGGTATTTCTGGTTGTTTTGCTTTGCTATAATATTTGTTAAATGTGTTAATAAGTCTTTCTTTCAGATTTGGATTACATTGTGCACCAGTGTTTAGGCTATACGGATCATTTGGTTCAGGGTATTCTATCGCTAATATATCCGCTGCCATGCTTGTATTATATATTCCGCGCTCATTTTGAATACAATCATTTGTTACATTGGCATAATTGTGATTTCTTAAACTATCATTTTGCATCTCATTTGTTTTAATGTAATTTCGCGTACTATCGTTTTTATTATCACTATCTATCATTTGTTTATTCATCGAGCTTTTGTTTAAAATACTATCATTCTTTCTACGATCTCTTTGTGGGTTTTCGTTAATTATGCTATCATTCTCTGAACTATCATTTTCACGTATAATTTTAAATTTACAAATATTCATAAAGTCTCTACCTAACACTGCATCATAGCCCATCGATTCATCAGTCACAATAAGTAATTCAAAATTATATTCATTTTTATTCATTATTACAAAACTTGGTATTTTTCCGATAATGTTTAAACGACTATTATTTAGTCCGAAGTAATTTAAATTTAGCATTTCATTTGACTTAAGATTTGTAGTTTCAAAAATTTTTCGTATGTGTCCCAAGCTGGACTGTTTTACAAAACTTATTGGGCTTCCAGAATCGATCAGGCATTCTAAACATAAAAATTGATTAATTATCTCCTTAAAATAAATTTTAAAATTTCTTACGTATTCATTTTTTGGGACATTCTTCTTTTGCGAGCACTGTGCAATCTTATGATCCGAGCTTCCACATCCGTAGCATGATCCATATTCGCGTTTTGGTTTGCGGCACTCGGCTGCAATGTGACCCAAGGAGTTACAATTAAAGCATCTGATTGTAGCTGGATCGGCTGCGGACGTAGTGTTATTATTTTGACGTCTTTCCTTATGCTCCAAATTCTTTAGCGATACCTTTGAAAAGGCATGTAGTAGTTGTGCTGATGTTGTGAAGCTTTGTAGGTATGCTTGATTGCGTAGTTGATCATTAGGAATTCCTTCGATAATGTTGTCTATCAATTCTTCATCATCCATCTGCACATTTATTGCCAACTGCATTTTTTCTTTAAAATATGCTGCAAAGTCTTCTTTGGCTTGCCATTTACGCCCGAGGAATTTACGACGAGCTGATATTTTGCTTTCTTTTGTGAGGAACATCTCGCACAGCTGATTCAATAACTCTGCAACGGGGATTGTCAATAAATTTGCATTTGAGTGTAGCCATACTTGAGCTTGGTCTTTCAATTTTGTCATTATGAGCACACGCACATTATCGTCACTAAGTTCATACATGCTGGCGATCGTCTTTAACTGTGACACCCAAATATTTATTGGCACTTTGATTGGATAGTTGCCGTCAAAATCGGTTATCATTTCTTTTGCAATTGTCAGTGTGATATTATTTTTTCCAGAGATGTGAGTATCGTGAGCTACAGCTGCTGGCGTTGCCACTTCGTATTGGCGACTGGTCCCATTGTTTTCATGTGGAAGGGTCACACTTACATTACGCCCAGTTTGAGCTTTTAGCGCGTCATTTTCCAATTGGAGTAACTGTAATTGGCGGCGAAGCGTTTCCAATTGGTGTGTCGTGTTATTTTCCACATTGGCTTGCATGATCATGTTTTCGTCGCGTGTCTCTTCTACGCCATCATCTGCGTCACTACCGTTTCCGGCGTCGAGATGAGGTATGTCGTTGCCTGTCTGCATCAGTGTAGTGTCCCTTGGTGCGACGTTGGTAATTGGTTCCTCTTCAAACGAGTCTTCATCCAATCTCGGGCATGATCCTCGAACCTCTGGTGGCACTTCGTTGATACGTGCGGCCAACACTGCTTTATTGCCCGTTCTTGGCAAGTCCAGTTTGTCCAGCCAATTTCGCAATTGCATTGCGGTGTAGTCCTCCACTGCGATCGGTTCCATTTTTCTTGTGTAATTTTGAGTATTCTTTGTAGACGAGGGGATTAGAAAAAAAATGATCAACACATACGTATGTGTGAATGTGTGAAAAAATTTTTTTTTCCGTTATTCCGTTATCCCACTTCTGAAATTGTAGGTCTTGTCTCTTTCGCTTTATGTTTTAGACCGTCTTTTATTCTTCTTGTTCTTATTCTACATTTTACAGTGTATGTTAATGTTAACAGATATCGTTATGTTTACTTATGGCTAATATTTACAGAGTGTATATATGTATAATGTTTACAGAGTATGTTATTTAACAGATATGCTTATTGCAGTGTGCTAGGGTGCTCAGCTGCTACAGTATTTAGGTCATAAATGTACTGATAAAGGTATATTACCTGATGACTCTAAATATGAGGTAATTAAAAACTACCCACAACCAGCGAATGCAGACGAAGCTAGACGATTCGTCGCATTTTGTAATTATTACAGAAGATTTATTAAGAATTTCTCTGAGAAATCACGCCACTTAACGAGGCTTTGTAAGAAGAATGTTCCATTTGAATGGACAAGCGAATGCAACGAAGCATTCGAATATCTGAAAAGGGAATTAATGAAACCAACACTTCTTCAGTACCCAGACTTCAGCAAACAATTTTGCATAACCACAGACGCCAGTAAACAGGCATGTGGAGCGGTACTATCTCAGGACCATAACGGTCAACAGCTACCAGTGGCATACGCTTCAAGAACCTTTACACAAGGTGAAAGTAATAAGTCCACTACAGAACAAGAACTAGCAGCTATTCATTGGGCAATTAATCATTTTAGACCATATATGTGGGATTGGTTTTTGGCTGTTTACCCTAATCCCACTAGTATGAAACAGCTGATCCCTAGACAACGACAACGACGATAACGATAACAACGACGATTATGAGAACAGCAACGATTACAGATGAAGAAGGTGGCGAATTAGCGAGGTGGCGAATTCGCAAACACGACGATCAACGAAGAGCAAGAGCGCAACGCTACGAGGGCGAAGTGTGCTTTACGACAGCGATAGAGGAAGAGTTGTTGTTTGCTCGGAGAAGAAGAAGGTTGTGCGTTCTGCCTGTGTGGCTACGAGAGCGACAACAAACAATACGACGACGGTGACGATTAATTTCGATATTAATTTATTTGTTACAAAATTCAAATAAAACTTATATTAAAACTTATATTAATAATAAAACCCCACATTTTGGGCGCTCGTCCGGAATTGAGCAAATGTGACCGGGATTGAGCAAATGTGAACGGTATTGACATAAGTGAACAAAATTGATGATATTAAACAAAAGTTGAACGTGTAAAACAAAAAGTACAGTCGCAATTTTTTTTACCATAATGGCGTGTTTAAATAATTTCATAAGTGCTAGCTTACGCTCAAGTAAGAAAGAGAGCATTGCTGCACTGCATAAGTTTGTGTTCGAGAGTGAGGGAGACAGAAGTAATCGTCAAAGACTACGGGAATTTACTGGTTTCGATTTTGCCGAAAATGACCAGAGATATGGTGCAAAGAAGGAATACGCAGAAAATAATTTGACGCAGGCTGACCTTGTGGCAATATGTAACGTGCTAGGCATAGGGTACAGAGACGAAGATTTGCATATACACATTTTCCGCAACTTGAAGAAGAACAGTTTACTGGCGTCAACCGAAGCCGACGAAGACGAAACAGACGATGAAACAGACGGTGAAGCAGAAAACGTTTTGTTCCAGACGCCGAACAGAGCAACGAACGCCGAAAGAAGTGATGAAAATGTACAAGGAGCAGACGAGATGAATACCAGGCGCAACGTATTTACAGAAAACGACAGTATGTCGACGCCACGCTTTGCGATCAGTTTTCGCGACGTTGAAGAGAGCATACGCAGTTTTGATGGCACTAACACTATTCCAATCGAAGTATGTATAGAAGAGTACGAAGAGCAAGCGACGCTTATGTGTTGGAATGACTTCCAGAAGTTTCTGTTTGCAAAAAAATCACTTAAAGGAATTGCAAAATTGTATGTGTTGAGCGAAAGAGGTCTAAATTCGTGGAATTCTCTCAAAGTAGCATTGCTATCCGAATTTAAGTCAAGTGTCAGCAGCAAGCTAGTTCACGAGCAACTCGCGCAAACGAAACGTGGCAACAACGAGTGTGTTTTCGAGTACTTTTATAGAATGAAAGATATTGCTTCTAGAGGTAAAATTGCAGATGACGCTTTCATACAGTATTTAATTGACGGCATCGACGAAAAAAGTGTAAGCAAAACAATATTATATGGTGCCAAAAATATGAGTCAATTTAAAGACAAACTAAAGTGTTTCGGAACAATGATAGCAAAGGAAAATCAGAGTGAGAAAGACAGGTCGAAGCGCAATGAGAACAGTGTGAAAGAGAAAGACAGAAAAAATCAGAATGCAAACAAAGGCGCGAAAAAAGAGGTGAAATGCTACAACTGTGGTGAAAAAGGGCATGTGTTGAATAACTGCCAGAATAAAGAAAAAGGCAGAAAGTGTTACAAATGTAATCAGTACGGACATATTTCTAAAGAATGCGCAAATATTGACAAAAATGTTTTAAACACGAACACGCGCAGTTTGATTTCTAAAAACGATTTAACCAGCAAAGAAGTTTATATTGGAAATAAAAAGTGTACGGCGTTATTCGATACGGGTAGTAAATTCAATATCATACGGGAAGATTTTTATTGTGATATTGGAAAGCCGAAGCGGGAAAGCTGCAATGTCGTTCTAATTGGATTCGGGAGTGACCGCGACTCCAATAAAATAAAACCACTTGGACAATTTAAACAACAAATTCTAATTGATAAAGAGGATTATTTGTTAGATTTTTACGTCGTTCCAATCAAATTTCTTGATATGCAATTAATTATCGGAGAACACCTATGTTTACAAGCAGAGATTGTTTTTAACTGTAATGGCTTACAAGTACGAAAAAATAAAAGAAATAACGAACAAAATTTTCTTAACGTTTGTGTTGAAGTGGACAATGAGTTGTTTGACATTAACGAGGCTGCGAGCGAATATGCCAAGCAAGAGGTGCGTGAGCTAATTTCGAACTATGAACCGGTCAAAACAAAAACAACAAATGTAGAAATGCGTATCGTGCTAAATGATGAATTGCCAATTTTCTCACGTCCACGCAGACTAGCTTTTTCGGAAACGCATATTGTTGACGAACAGATTAAAGAGTGGCTTGAGAATGACATAATTGAAGAGTCAACATCCGAGTTTACAAGTCCCATAGTACTCGTAAAAAAGCACGACGGTTCTGTAAGGCTGTGTGTAGATTATCGCAGAATTAACAAAGTAATTGTTAAAGACCATTTCCCATTACCGCTCATTGAGGACCAGTTGGATCGTCTGCAAGAGGCAAAAATATTCAGTACAATCGATTTGAAAAACGGATTTTTCCACGTACCAGTTGCTGAACCCAGCAGAAAACATACGTCATTTGTGACACACCGAGGACAATATCAGTTTTTGAAAGTTCCCTTTGGATTTTCAAATTCGCCAGGCGTTTTTCAGCGCCACGTTAATGCGATATTTCGGGATCTGTCACGCAGAGGAATCGCATTGCCCTATGTAGATGATATTATTATCCCCGCTAAGACGGAACAAGACGCTGTACAAAACTTGAAGGAAGTTATTGCGACGTGCAAAGATTATGGTCTGCAGCTTAATTTGAAAAAATGCAATTTTCTGAAGACGCGCATTCAATTTCTGGGCCATGTTATAGAAAATCGCAAAATTTACCCCTCACCAGAGAAAATCGAAGCTGTATCCAAATTCAAGATGCCACAAACTATTAAGCAAATAGAAAGTTTTTTGGGCCTGACGGGCTATTTCAGAAAGTTTATACCAAATTATTTTAGTTAGTTTATACCAATAACTAGACCTTTAACTGAGTTGACAAAGAAAAACGCTTAATTCAGATTTGATTTGGACGAAGAGAATGCAGTTAATATTTTGAAAAAGTTACTAACTGAGAACCCTGTTTTAAGTATTTATAATCAGACTTACGAGACGGAAGTGCATACAGATGCGTCTATTGATGGATTCGGAGCAGTTTTATTACAGATGAACGTTGACGATGGTCAACTGCATCCTGTCTATTTTATGTCAAAAAAGACCACAGATGCACAGCGTAAATACAGCAGCTATGAGTTAGAAATATTGGCAGTCATCGAAGCTTTGACTAAGTTTAGGGTGTATTTGTTAGGCATTCATTTTAAACTGGTAACAGACTGCAACGCTTTTACGAAAACTTTAGAAAAACAAAGCTTATGCACCAGGGTGGCTCGCTGGATTCTTTTTCTACAAGAATATAACTATACAGTTGAACATCGATCTGGCGTGAGAATGAAGCATGTCGATGCTCTCAGCCGGTATCCAGTGATGCTCATAAAAGAAGATAGCATAAGTACTGCTTTGAAGGATGCGCAAGCACGCGACGAGAAGATAAGAGCCATCAAAGAAGTTCTAAGCGATGAAAATAAAGTATACGATGACTACTTTTTAAAAGGAGGTGTGCTGTACAAACTTGTAGGTGACGATGAGCTGATAGTAGTGCCAAACGAAATGCAAAAGCGAGTCATTAGCAGTGCCCATGACAGAGGTAATTTTGCTGCTAAGAAGACAAAGGAGTTAATCTGCCGAGAATTTTTTATACCACACGTTGAAGACAAGATTAAAAAATATATCGAGTGCTGTATTCCATGCATTTTAACGGATCGCAAACGAGGCAAGCAAGAAGGACTACTACACCCACTCCAGAAAGAAGACGTCCCATTGTTTACCTACCATATTGACTTTTTGGGTCCGCTGGAGTCAACGCATAAAGACTACAAACATATTTTGGCCGTAATCGATTCTTTTACGAAATTTTGCTGGCTCTATCCTACGAAGTCAACCACAGCAAACGAGGTGATTGTGAAGCTCAGCAACCAAAGTGTTAACTTTGGCAACCCAGCATTCATTATTTCGGATAGAGGCTCAGCATTCACATCGCAAGACTTTGTGAAATATTGCGAAGACGAGGGAATAAAGCTAGTGAAGACGACTACTGGCTTGCCAAGGGTAAACGGACAAGTTGAGCGACTAAATTCTATTATAATTTCAGTACTCTCAAAGCTTAGTGTCGATGACCCCACGAAATGGTATCGCAATGTCAACAGAGTGCAACAGGTGATCAACTCAACATTTACCAGAAGCATTAATACGACGCCTTTTGAGCTACTGGTTGGTATTAAAATGAGAACGAAAGATGATCTTCAGATACGAGACTTGATAAACAAAGAGGCCGTAGCAGTTTTCAATGAAGAACGCAACGAGTTACGAATAAAGGCTAAGACTCAGATACTGAAGCTGCAGAACGAGAACAAGAAGGACTACAATCTTCGACGCAAGCAAGCAAGACGATATAATATTGGCGACCTAATTGCTATTAAGCGTACCCAGTTTCCTGCGCAGGAGAAATATTGCAAGAACCCAAATTAGGAAGAAAAGAAAATATAGAAATGCCCAATATCTATCAGGTAATCAATAACATTGATGCCAAAAAATATGTTGTTCTCAAAATAGACAAACATAAGTATTTGTTAAAAAGAGGCAAAAATATTATAACACGTTTCGATATGACTAATTTTTATTCTAATGAAAAAATCGATTTAGATCAGTTTTTTGAAAGGCTTAATGAAGAAGCAAGAATAAATAAGATCATTCAAACGCAATTGTCACCAAGTGAACAAATCTTTGAGTTTGTCACTATTACGAATTTTAAAGAAAAGGGCAACAAAAAATGTAAAAATAGCGCTATTAAATAAGGTGACTAAGATAGATAAAGATGATGAGGTTCAAATTAAAGCAATTCTGTCTAAATATCATGACGATCCGTCAGAAGGAGGCCACTCAGGAATTTCTAGAACCCTGAAGAAAATAAAAAACTTTTATTACTGGCCACAGATGACCAAGGCAATAAGTAAATATGTTAAGACATGTTTAAAATGCCAACAGGCTAAAACGTTGAAACATACGAAAATGCCAATGACCATAACTGAAACGCCAGCAACAGCATTTGATATAGTTTTGATAGATACCATTGGTCCACTTCCAAGATCAGAAGATGGAAATGAGTATGCTGTCACTATAATATGTGATTTAACTAAGTATTTGGTTACGGTACCCATACCAAACAAAAGTGCAAAATCAGTTGCTAAGGCTATATTTGAAAATTTTATACTCAAGTACGGTCCAATGAAAGCAATCATTACGGACATGGGAACTGAGTATAAAAATCAAATAATAAACGACTTGTGCAAATATATGAAGATAAAGAACATTACTTCAACCGCACACCATCACCAGACTTTGGGAACAATAGAACGAAGTCACAGAACATTTAACGAGTATGTTCGCTCTTACATTTCTGTTGACAAAACTGACTGGGATGTTTGGATACAATATTTTACTTATTGCTTCAATACAACACCATCAGTAGTTCACGAATATTGTCCATATGAACTAGTATTTGGCAGATTACCAAGACAGTTCGCAGATTTTAACAAGATAGACAGAATAGATCCCATTTATAACATGGATGACTATTCAAAAGAGGTAAAATTAAGATTAGAAGTAGCTTATAAAAGAGCTAGGAGTATGTTAGAAAATGCAAAAGCCGATATAAAAGTTAAATATGATAGAAATGTTAGTAAATTTGAATTAAAGATAGGAGATAAGGTTTTATTAAAAAACGAAACAGGTCATAAGCTAGATAATAACTATTTAGGACCATATTTAGTTTCAGAGATAGGAGATAATAATAATATTACAATAGTAGGAAACAAAAATAAAAAACAGATAGTCCATAAAGATAGGTTAAAAATTTTCAATTCTTAATATATTTTGTAGGGTTGGCCACCCATAAGAAACAAAACAATTATATTAAAAATACATTTTTCTTTATTTTTATTCTTTAACAAATCATAAAATTTAATTTTGAATTTTAAAAAAAAAAAAAAAAATTTTTTTATTATATAAAAATCAAACAAATTTTTTTTTTTTTTAACAATTGTTAATATCAATATTTTTAAATTTTCAATATTTTCTTTAATTTTCAAAAAAATCATAAATATATAAGATTACAAAAAAAAAAAAAAATATAATAAAAATAATATATATATATATAGTAACATAATATGCTTCTCATATTACGTTTACATACTTACATTAATTGCCAAACATACAGTCTCGCACTTACATAACATAATATGCTTCTCATATTATTATGTTTACGTTGCATTAGTCGCTAAGTATACAATCTTGCATGTACAGAACATAACGTAACGTAATTCGAAACCTGCAACAAAGTAAAGTACATGAACCCCATAATTCCTTTTTTCTTGCACTTAAAAACAAATAAACAAAACTGCTGACCAACATATTTTCTGTTTCTCGCGACTCACTTCGAGTCGTTCAAAACTCTGTATATTTAGTCTTAAGCCGACACTGAAGAAATAAAGATCTAAAGTAAAAATACCTCGTGTTGATTCTTTCAAATCCGAAACTTCTTTAAAGGCGTTGATCTTAGTCAAACGACGGATCATTTATTCGACTCGAAAAGTAAAAATACGTAAGTGGCGCAGCCGGTAGGATAATACATTGTTGATGCGATAGTAACCCTATTCAATTCTTCAATTATTATCCACAAAAGAACAAACGCAAGTCGCGTCGGTAAATCTGTTCACAGTGGAAAGTGCTAACCAACGGTATACCTAACCTTATAACAAACGCAAATCGTGTCAGTAAATCTGTTCACCGCGAAAAGTGTTAACCAATGGTACTCAATCCCATAAAGTGACCACGAAGTGAAATAACTTAAAATTACAAAAATTTTAAGAAGACGCCTTTGAATTCGCTGAGTAGTAAATCCACAAAAGGTTACTCAAACCAAAGCGAAACAGCTAAGCGCGCAACCCAACAAACTTAAATTAAAAACTTACAAATAAGTGAATAACAGAAATATTACAAACAAATAAGTGCGAAAATTCAACAAAACCTAAACTAAAGAACTATAACTAAGTGAATAACAAACATTATAAGTGAATTAAAATAATAAGTGAACAAACAACAAACACAAACACAAAGCTCAGACCTGGAATACAAACCAATAGTGAAAACCAAGAACCCATAGTGAAAACTAACTACAAAAACGAAACCATATCCAAAACATAAACCTAAAATCAACGAAGACACAAACCAATAGTGAAAACCAGAACCTTATCCAAAACTAAAACCCTATCCCAAAATACAAACCTAAATTCAACGAAGACACCAACTAATAGTGAAAACCAGAACCTTATCGAAAAAACAAACCCTATCCGAAACTGCAAACCTTATCCAGAACGTGAACCTTATCTAAAACATTAAATAACAATAAATACAACAACAACAATGGCAACAGCAAGCCCTATAATACTATCCGACTCAAATATGAGTCAGGTCGAGAGACAGATAAATGCTGTCGAAATCTTCAATGGAGACCCGAACACTCTACATACCTTTATAACTCGCATCGACTTCATTCTGGCCTTATACCAAACTACTGACGAAAGGCAGAAGTTGATAATCTATGGACACATCGAACGCAATATCAGCGGCGACGTCATCCGTACTTTCGGGACCAACAACTTCACCAACTGGATTGAACTAAGGACCAGATTGATCCTATTTTACAAACCCCAAGCACCGAGTCATCAACTCTTGGAGGAACTCCGGAACACTCAATACAAAGGCAACATCAGGCAGTTTCTGGAAGAAGCCGAGAAAAGACGACAAGTTTTAATGAGTAAGTTAGAACTAGAAAATAACCCAGCTGAAACCGCCTTATTTACCAGACTTATTCAAGATAGCATAGAAAACTTGATCCAAAAACTCCCTAACCATATTCATATGAGAATAGTTAAGTGCCAAATTCCCGATTTAAGATCCCTTATTAATATCTTACAAGAAAAAGGTCTCTATGAACCTCAAACATTAAACAAAGATAACTTTAAGCCAGCTCCTAATTCTAATAGGACGCCAAATAACTTACCAAATAGACAAGTTAATGGCCAAAATAAACCTATAACACCTTTTCAACCATACCATAACAACGCCTTCCAACCCTATTATCAACCATACCCATACGCACCAATTCATACACCCAGGCCCAATCAAACCCCTTTCCCCCAATATCAACCAAGACCAACCTACCCACAACCTAACATACCCAGACCGAATCCTGTCTTTAACCGACAGAATATCTTTGACCAAAATCGTTTCGGACCTAATCAAACTTACATACCGAATAACTTCCCTCCAACTGGGAACACACAAACCAACAACCCGGTAAAAAGACAAAGACCATCAGACAGCGGACAGACGAAAATGAGCGTAGAAGAACTAAGATACCAAGAAATGGTATCAAACCAACCCGAATACCCTTACCATTATTACTATCCATACTGCCCTGATAACTTCCAACCGCAACCATATCCTTATCAAATGGGTTATATCCCAGACCCAACTCAAACTCCTCTCGAACAAGATTATGACACTTCGGACAAAACACAACAAGAACAGGCAGCACCAAACGATGACGAATCAGACAATACCGAAGAAGCAGAAAATTTTCGGCTAGTTGCCCCGGATCAAACCAATATGTAATTATTAAACATAATGACATAGACTTAAAATGCCTAATTGACACTGGATCCACCATAAACATGCTTACTCGGAACATTTTCGAAACACCTATACAACAAACCAACCACCTAATTCATACAAGTAATGGCTCGTTAACTATTAACGAGACCACAACTATACCACCCAATAACTACTTTCCTATTGCTCAGGAGTTTCTAATTCACAAATTCTCAGATCATTATGACATGCTGATTGGACGCAAATTGTTGTCTAAAGCTAAAGCCATAATAGATTATCAAAAGAAAACTGCCACTCTCTTCAACAAAGTCTATAAAATAAAAGACACTGAAAAACTTACAGAACAAAATCATGTTCAAGTAGACTCTTCGTTCCCACAAGACCCTACCTTTTTAGAAACCTCCACACTTCAGGAGAATCTATTCCGACTAAACCATTTAAATGCAGAAGAAAAATACAAATTAATAAACTTACTGACAAGATTCAAAGACATTCAGTTTCACGAGGGCGACAAACTTAGCTTCACAAACCAAGAAAAACATACAATTAATACCACACATAATATGCCAGTTTACTCTAAAATGTATGGCTTCCAACAATCATACGAACAAGAAGTAGAAAGACAAATTCAAGAAATGTTAGAACAAGGCATCATTCGAGAAAGCAACTCACCGTACTGCAGCCCCGTCTGGGTAGTACCAAAAAAATTAGATGCCTCCGGACAGCAGAAACTTCGAATAGTCATAGACTATAGGAAGTTGAATGAAATAACAATAAACGACCGATACCCTATGCCAAATATAGACGAAATATTAGGAAAGTTAGGGAGGTCTAATTACTTTACCACCATAGACCTGGCAAAAGGCTTCCACCAAATAGAGATGGATTCAAAATCAATAGCCAAAACGGCTTTCTCTACTAAATACGGACATTACGAATATACTAGAATGCCATTTGGGCTTAAAAACGCCCCAGCTACCTTCCAACGCTGTATGAATAACCTACTTCGTCCGCTTTTAAATAAAAATTGTCTAGTATATCTAGACGATATCATTGTCTTTTCTACCTCTTTAGAGGAACACCTTCAATCCCTTGAAGCAGTCTTCGAGAAATTATCTCAAGCTAACCTAAAACTACAGCTAGATAAATGTGAATTCCTAAGACAAGAAACTACTTTTCTAGGACACGTTATCACTAAAGATGGAATTAAACCAAATCCTGAAAAAATCAAAGCTATACAAGATTACCCACTTCCATCTAAACCTAAAGAAATTAAAGCATTCCTTGGAATCACAGGTTACTACAGGAAATTCATACCCAACTTCTCTGACATAGCGAAACCACTGACTAAATGTCTCAAAAAGGGAGTAAAAATAGATACAAAACAAAAAGAATATATAGAAGCATTTCAAAAATTAAAATTACTTATTTCCGAAGACCCCATATTAAAAATACCAAATTTTGAAAGAAAATTTGTATTAACAACTGACGCAAGCAATGTAGCATTAGGTGCTGTTCTATCTCAAGATGGACATCCCATTGGCTACATTAGCAGGACCCTAAACGAACATGAAGTTAATTACAGCGCTATAGAAAAAGAACTACTAGCAATAGTTTGGGCAACAAAAACCTTTAGACACTACCTGTTAGGACGACATTTCGAAATAGCTTCTGACCATCAACCATTGTGCTGGCTACACAAATTAAAAGAACCTAACTCAAAGCTGACTAGGTGGAAGATTAGATTATCCGAGTACGACTTCGATATAAAATATATCAAAGGAAAGGAAAACCATGTCGCAGATGCACTGTCTAGAATCAAAATAGAACAAGCATTCTTCGGAGAATCTACGCAACATAGCGCAGAAGAAGATAATAGCAACTTAATAGGGTTGTCCGAAAAAGCCATTAATTACCATAAAAGACAAATTATTTTCTCAAAAGGTCCCAATAGTAGTATAGAGCACGAAACTTATTTCAAGAAACAAATCATACACATTTCCTACAAAGAAATGACCCTAGAAGCAGCCAAACAATATCTACTCAATCACTTTTGCTCAAAGAATAGCGCTCTTTACATCGAAAGCGATGCAGACTTCGAAATGATCCAAAATGCATATACAACAACAATGAATCCGAAATGTACAAAAATTTTCCGAAGCCTCGTTTTATTAAAAAACATCCCTACTTATGCAAATTTTAAGGAACTAATCCTAAACACCCATGAAAAGCTCTTACATCCCGGAATTCAAAAAACTGTAAAACTCTTTAGTGAGAATTACTACTTCCCCAATAGCCAACTCCTTATCCAGAATATAATCAACGAATGTCAAGTCTGCAACCTAGCCAAAACAGAACACCGTAACACAGAAATGCCAATGAAAATCACCCCTAAACCCGAACATTGTCGTGATAAGTTCGTAATAGATATCTATTCTTCCGAAGGAAACCACTATTTGAGCTGTATCGATATTTACTCTAAATTCGCCACCCTTGAACAGATTAAGACAAAAGACTGGGTAGAATGCAAAAATGCCTTAATGCGCATATTCAATCAGTTAGGGAAACCTAAACTTCTCAAAGCAGATCGAGATGGTGCATTCTCCAGCCTAGCTCTCAAACGTTGGCTCGAAACCGAAGAAGTAGAGTTACAACTTAATACCACAAAAACAGGTGTCGCTGACATAGAGAGACTCCACAAGACTATAAACGAAAAAATCCGTATCATAAAAAACTCTGACGACAATGAGACCAAATTAAGTAAAATAGAAACAATCCTTTACATTTACAACCACAAGACCAAACACGATACTACCGGACAAACCCCTGCTCACATATTCATTTACGCCGGACAACCTAACTTAGATACACAAAACAATAAAGAAAAGAAGATTAACGAAATAAATAAGAATAGAACTGAATATAATGTCGACACCAGATACAGAAAAGGACCATTACAAAAAGGAAAATTAGAAGCCCCTTTCAAATTGACAAAGAACGTCGAACAAACCGACGAAGACCATTACAAAATTACTAACAGAAACAGAGAGACACATTACTATAAGACCCAATTTAAAAAACAGAAGAAAACTAATCAACTTCCCATTTTACAGGCCCCTTGTTCACCATAATACTTCTCCTTACTCTTACAAAACTATGCCAAACCCAGCAACTCCAAATAAACAACATTGACACCGACCACGGATATCTCCTATTCTCTGACAAACCTATTCAAATCCCTTCAGAATACGAACACCACTGTCTCCGCATAAACCTCTTGGATATAGACAACCTAACTCACTATTTTAACACTAAAGTAACCAACTATACACATATCCCCCAAATTAAACTTCTACACAATAAAATGTTAAGGGAACTTAACGCTATAACGTTACACCAGACAAATAGACAGAAACGCGGACTGATCAACATAATGGGATCTGCATTTAAATACCTTTTCGGGACACTAGACAATAACGACCGGATACAAATTCATAACCAATTAGAGTCCGTGACAAAAAATTCAATAAACATACACGAAATGAGCGACATAATTCAACTTATCAATAGTAACATGCAAAAGATCAAAGAATTTGAAGACGAACATAATAACAAAGAACAAATGCTATACGAACTAATACAATTTACCGAATACATTGAAGACATCGCAATGGGAATGCAACTCTCACGACTAGGACTGTTTAACCCAAAATTACTTAACTATGACAAATTAGAAAACGTTGACAGTAGCAACATACTACAGACTAAAACCTCAACCTGGATCAACACTAACCAACTACTTATCATAGCTCATATCCCTACTAAACAAAAAAACCATTCATACCATTAACATAATACCCTATCCAGATAATAATGGCTATCAACTTGATCATATAGACAAAGACACTTATTTCGAAGAACAAGATAAAATTTATAACCAGAACTATCAAGAAATTAACAACGAATGTATCAAAAATATTATTAAAAGAACAAATCCAATATGTAACTTTGTCCCTATAACAGTCAAACAAATAATTAAGTATGTAGAACCAAATAGTATCATCACTTGGAATCTAAACAACACTATCATAGAACAAAATTGCCAAGAAATAAATAAAAATGTAACGGTTAATGGCAACAAAATAATAACAATAAAACAATGTAAAATCAAAATAGGAAACATAATACTTAACGAAAACAAGCTAAACCCCGAAATAAACCTTACCCCATTGTACACACCCTTAAGCCTAATAAAAATAAAACCAATAGAACATAAGGACATTGTACAATTAATATCAAATAATAATATCACAGTTTGTATAATAGTATCAATCATAAGCCTCACATCTTGTATTGTTTGTATTTACTTAAAACTAAAAAACAAAATAATCATTGAATCACAAGATACAAATCCAACTGCATCACCAAGATTGCAGGCATCAACACCAATAGAAGGAGTGGAAGCATAAGCTTCCCTTTTAAGGGGAGGGAAGTAACATAATATGCTTCTCATATTACGTTTACATACTTACATTAATTGCCAAACATACAGTCTCGCACTTACATAACATAATATGCTTCTCATATTATGTTTACGTTGCATTAGTCGCTAAGTATACAATCTTGCATGTACAGAACATAACGTAACGTAATTCGAAACCTGCAACAAAGTAAAGTACATGAACCCCATAATTCCTTTTTTCTTGCACTTAAAAACAAATAAACAAAACTGCTGACCAACATATTTTCTGTTTCTCGCGACTCACTTCGAGTCGTTCAAAACTCTGTATATTTAGTCTTAAGCCGACACTGAAGAAATAAAGATCTAAAGTAAAAATACCTCGTGTTGATTCTTTCAAATCCGAAACTTCTTTAAAGGCGTTGATCTTAGTCAAACGACGGATCATTTATTCGACTCGAAAAGTAAAAATACGTAAGTATATATAAGTAAATAAAATAACTACACTAAGTTTCGTTATTTTTCAAAAGGAGGGAGATGTGGTATGCACCTATATATAAATAACTGTGACTCGTAAACATAATCTTTGAAACATATTTGACATATGTACATACATAAATGCATAGAGTCAGCATTCTCACGATGAATATGCGCTGACCGCTCCCTGGTTCCTTTTTCCCCCCCCCCCCCCCAGAGTCGTCGTTTGGCGACAATACATATATATACATAAGATACATATAAGCGTCACTGCGCTGCAGCCTACGTTGACAGCGCTGCTCCTCAGCTTTAGGCTAAGAAACCCTTTATATGTAGATCTTAAGAACAGAATTGAATGAATATTCAAACGAAGCGGAACCTTCTCCGCTTCATAAATAAACGCCCATAAAACCAAAATATCTTCAGTGTTTAACTAAACAATTACAAAGGCCCAAGACCGGCCATTAAAATGGAGTCGAACCGGTCGGGTCAGTCCCACCGTTCTGATTACAGGGTCCCCCAGAGCGAGGGTTCTGGGATGAAAAGAACGTCGTATGAATCTCAGAATCCGTTCCAAAGGCCGACCAAGCTTTATCATATGGAGCCCGTGCTCGATCATTCGACAATGCCTGCCGAACATGGCGAAGATCCCTCTACCGACTCTTATTTTAGCCAAATCGGTGCCGTTCGGATACTGCGTCGGCTACCGAGGGCGGTTCCACCGTCCATAGTGCGGATGAGGACGCATCTCATTTGCTACCCCACGTAGAAGTACCTATCAACGTTTATCGTAACCAACTTGTCTTTGACCCCGAGCGTTCCGAATACCTGTGTGAACAACCCCACAGGGGCTTCTAACGTCATCTCATTCCCGTCGGTACTGGTCTTTTGTCCGAGTTAGTTGTTACTCTGGGAAAGTACCTTAAACCCTCAGTGATCAACGGTGTTAAAATACCCGAAACTTACCTACCATCGTTCCAACGCCTTTGCTTGGCGAATCTTGCTGCGTTCAAAATTCGCATAACGCAGAGGCTGGTGGTAGATTTGTCGGACCCTGAAGAGATCTGCGAAGCCATTGAGCTAGAACATCGCAGAGCTCATAGGGGTGCTAAAGAGGTGCGCCTGCAGCTTTTGGAAAAATATTATTTCCCCCAGATGGCTAGTACCATCCGCAGGCAACTCTCGTCGTGCGAGTGTTGCAAACTCTTCAAGTACGAGAGGCACCCCAATAAACCTTTCCTTCAACCGACACCTATCCCGAAATATCCGTGTGAAATTCTTCACATTGACATTTTCACTTTAGAGAAGAAAATTTACCTAAGCTGTATTGACAAGTTTACCAAATTTGCCAAGCTTTTCCTTCTCGAATCAAAATCCTCTATTCATCTCCGGGAAAAACTTGTTGAAGCACTACATTACTTCACCGTCCCAAGGGTACTGGTCTCAGACAATGAAAGAGGTCTTCTGTGCCCGACGGTCTTAAATTATTTACGTACCTTGGGTATCGGTCTGTACAATACACCGACCCACCTTCCTCGAGATTTACCGGTGTTTAAAGAGCGAACACCCTGACTTCAAATTTAATGAACTGGTCGCCATTGTGGTGGATAGGTACAATAATTCTATCCACTCGGTAACCAATAATAAGCCAGCTGATCTATTTTTCGACCGCTCGGCTAGAATAAATTACCAGGGGTTAACTAATTTCAGAACTAAGGCTCTCAAAGACGTTAGGGGTATGATAGAATACCGCCAGGAGCTCACGAACGCGGCTCACAACAAAACTAGAAAGGAACCTTTATCATATAACGTGGGCGATAAGATCTTTGTTGCCAACAAGCAAATTAAAACAAAGGAGAAGCAGCGCTTTAAGGCTGAAGAAATTGCCGAGAATAGAAGGGTAACGGTAAAAACCAAGAAGGACAAGATATTGCATAAATCAGACCTGCGTAATTAGAATGGCACCGGATCGTTGTGTATGTTTCACGCGCTTCCATTACAAAATACACTTTTTACATTTCAAAATACTTTACCAATTGACACCCTTGCTCAAAGAAAATTCAGTAACATTTAATTATTAAATCCCTTATCTCTAAGCTAATGTAAGCAACACCACAAAAATAATGTTACTCATAAGATAACTTTTTCAACCAATATTGCAAGTATCATTGTCGCCCATATGGTGGGGGCTGCAGACGTCTTCAAGTACGAGGCTCCGCTCGTCCCGCCACAAGAGGGAACCGTTTGGCGCGTCAATGGACATTTCAAACTGGCGCATGTCATCGACTTGAGAAGGTTCGATTCGCTGGTCCAGGAAGCTCGGCGCGAGGCTGTGCAACTGACGGATCCTAGGATTGCGGCGTTGGTGGCACATTATCTGGAGGAATCGCAAGAGGGCTTATCTAGACTGACGGGCACTCGGCGCGAACGTCGATCACTGGACTGGATTGGGTCCGCGTGGAAGTGGATTGCGGGATCACCTGATGCGTCGGACTGGGACGCCATTCTTCACGCCCAGGAAAGCATCGTGAAATCGGCCGACCAGCAGGTACGGATAAACGCTGGATTGTTCGATGCCTCACACGACTCCCTGAGGCAGCTGAACGAAGTTGCCGCTAGGGTTAACGCAATCGTCGGGGATGTTCACACGGCTACGACCTTATTGCATAAGGCCTTAATCATCAATAGTCAGGTCGGCGAGCTGACACAGGCGTGCCAACTAGCCAAGTCAGGGATCGTCAACTCTCGCCTGTTGGATCACGAAGAAGTGCAGGCTATTCTGACTGAGGTTAGGAATTTGCCTTACCAAAATGCCGTGGAGGCATTGGAGTTCTCACGCCCGTCGTTATTAACTAATGGAACGACGTTGCTGTATATCTTGGCCATGCCCAAGGTCGCCCCCAAGGAATACCGCTTGCTTCTTCTCCTCCCTGCCACGCTCGAGGGAAAGCAAGTTATGCTGAGGCATGACAAAGTCGCCGTTAGCACCGAGGAAACATATGCTGTGGTGAACGACTGCCTTCCCATAGGCAACACGACTGTCTGCCCGGAAAAAAGTCTCCTGAAGATGGACGAAAACAGTTGTGTCCCCAAACTGCTGAAGGGTGGTCAGGCTAGATGCGAGTTCCTCAGGAATAACGAAGCTCGCGTGCAACTGGTTGAGGACGGGATGATGTTTCTTTCTAACTTTAACGGGACACTTGAGGCCGGACCCAACACTCATAACTTAAATGGGACCTACATAGTACAGTTCGCTAACGAGACGATTAGTGTGGCTGGAAGAACCTATACAAGTTACTCATCAAGTCACTTCATGGTCATGCCTGCGATACTGACTACGGTCACCGCCACCGGGTACGCGCCTTCACTTCACTACGTCAATGACTTCAACATGGAGAACTTGAGGAGACTCTCCGGGATGTCCGAGAAGGTCTCTTTCTCCTTCCTACTGGAGGCATTGGTAGTCCTGATTGTCGGGGCGCTCCTCTACATCATATGGAGGAAGCTGACATCAACCAAGGGTATTCCTGTCATGGCAAACTGTACCTCGGACCCTGAGACGCTAGGCGCTGGCGGGGCACCTAAAGCCCAATAATCTGCGGGACGCAGATCTTGAAGGGGGAGGAGTTATGAACCCTCTCTGAATATCTTCCCTCTTTCCCCGCCCCGCTGCTTTTATATACGCTTCCCCCGTCAGACCACTCTACACCACACAAGTGGTCTCTCACATACCCCAAGAAACGCTGACTTCGCCCCCCGCCTTGCCCACCAAGTTCACGATACATTCAACAGCCACGCCGGCCACTATGTGCTGCGTCCGCAAGAGACACTTTGTTGCCGATCGCGCCCGCTGCAAAACTGCTGCGCCTGCAAATGACACATTGTTGTTATGAGCAGCGCAGCCGCCGGATGTTGCGCAAGCGACCGCCGACACAGCATAGCTCATATTTCGGCCGCTGGCCCAGCAGCTATGCGGGGTCGCCCCCTCGTCCCAAGTCGCCTGTTGACGAGGCGTTCAAACACTGGAGCCGGAGCTCTGGTGAGACCTGGCGAAGACGGCAGAAGCCAGTCTTGGACTAACACCCGAACACTCCAACTGGAGAACTGCCGCGAGCCATTAAAATTAACCGATCCTTGTAAAACATTGAACCTAAGTTGAACTTAATAAAATTATAACGTGTAACGGAGCTGTTCACTCTTCTCTTCATTTGGGGACCCGATCTCCAAGAACCTTTGGAATGCTTATCATATTGATTAGGTGAGCTGTGCGGCTACGAGAGCCGTAGTAAGCAAAGCGAGAAGTAGACTCGCTTAACTTATATAATAGCATAATATTCTTCACATATTACGCTTACATAAGCTTAAATTTAACAAAAACAATCCACATACAATCTTGCGCATGCAAGTTAACAACTGACAATGTATTCCTTCATAGCAACAAAGTAGCTTTGCATAAACAATGCTGACGCGCCAGAATTGGGTTCAGCGCTCCGCGCAAAGAACGCCTGGCAGCGGAAAGCTGACACTTCCTATTGGGAGTGTTGCTTCACGCTGCAAGAAATGCTGAAATGCACTTGTGGTGCATTGTCAACTCTTTAGTCTTAGTTTTATGCTTTAATAAACCACAGCTTGCTCCGGCATACAGCTGCAAATTTTAATCGAATTTTTTATCAATTACATTGCTACGCCACAAAGCTAGTCAATACCACTAAGGGGGCGAAATCAAGCCCTCCACCGTATTTTTCATAAGAAGACCCAAATTGACGTGACCGTCTCACCACCGCCATCCGAGGACAGAAGACTCTGGAACGTCGCGGGACCACTTAACAACATAATTGGCGCCCAACTGCTTCTTGAACTCTACAATCTGATTTAAGAGGGTAGTTAAGTTAGAAATCATGTAAGTTTTGCAAGTGACTATTTCGACGTTATTTTGATGTAGTGTTTGGTAATTTTTAAGACTATTTCTCCACCATGTGATGTTAAGATACAATATTATGATGTACGGATTCTTCACTTAATAAATAATAATTAAAAAAAAAAAAACTATTTCGACGCGAATCAAGAAATCCCATTAGTGAAAGAATTTGTGAATTGGCCACGTAATAGTTGTGCGTTGTGAAATTAACCTCAAAAGCATTGCATATTTTCGGCAGAATAAATTCTTGTTGCATACCTAATAAAAACTTATTATATTGCATACTTTTTCTTGCCATATTTAATAAGCCGATCGTTTGTGCTCGGCGGAAATATACATTTGTGTTGTGTCAACTACCCAATGAGTTGGGCGGGTTCGTATAGAAGCGTAAAGGTTGAATACGAAAGTGAGGACAGTTGGGAGGAGGAGCAAGCAAGCCCGATAGTAGATCAGCCGTTAGCTAGTCCCCCCATAAACAGCATCATGGACCCAGCTCAGATCCAAGCACTTGTCGACAAAGCCAGAAAGTCAGACAGGCATTGGCACAACAACAGTCCCAGTTCCAAACACAAATAAACTCCCTAGCTGCTCGGGTGCAAAGTTTGCAGGTGGAAGCACCGCAAATCATCACGTACGAAAAGGTTACTGTGAATCCTGAGGTAAGGTGTGACTTACCATTAGACATTATCAAGTCCGTGCCAGAGTTCTTCTGCACCCATGATGAGTATGTGGGCTGGAGGAAATCGGCCATATACGCGTATGGCGTATTCAAGCCTATTCAAGCCGTATAATGGCAGCAGCGCACACTACCAAGCTGTAGCTATCCTTCGAAACAAAATTCAAGGCGCAGCTGGAGCCTTGCTCGTATCCCACAATACTGTACTGAATTTCGATGCCATTTTGGCCAGGTTAGACTGCACGTATTCGGACAAGACATCCCTACGCCTACTGAGGCAGGGGTTGGAGATGGTCAGGCAAGGGGACCTGCCATTGATGCAGTACTATGACGAAGTCGAGAAAAAGTTGACGCTCGTCACCAACAAGATTGTGATGATACACGAGCAAGAAGGCGCTGACCTGCATGCCTTCATTTCGGGCCTCAAAAAGTCCCTCAGAGCTGTGGTTTTCCCGGCTCAACCTAAAGACTTGCCATCTGCCCTGGCTCTGGCCAGAGAAGCGGAAGAAAGCATTGAGAGGAGCATGTTCGCAACTTCCTACGCCAAGGCCGTAGAGGAACGTGCGCAAACGTCTGGAAACGGCAAGGGCCGCTTCCAGGGTAGACAGGGAAAAGACAACAAAGAGGAACAGGGCCAGGACAGAACGGTCAATAACATCAACAAAGTGCCAACGCTGCACGTATTAATTACGCAGCGACCCACACTTTGTTGCAATATTGCCAACGTTGCCGAACGGATGCGATAAACAAATCGCCAACAGCAAGATCACCCCATTCCATTCTCATTCCATTTCCATGCATTCCTACCCATAAGCTAAGGATTGTTGTATTAAAGAGACACAAATAAATTCATTCTGAAACTTATCACGAAACAGTACAGACGTTGAATCACTGAGTATCATAATTTGTCAATCACAAAGAGCACACAAGTGTCTTTGCATATCTATACGTGGATACACAGTCTTCCCCAAGAAAAACACTTACGATCGAATCAGAGAAGGACTCCGACTATAGGAGGACCCCCCATACGTACAGGACCCCAACTACAGGAGGACCCCTATATGTTAACTCACGCGTATCTACACCTCAAATGAAACCAAAAGTAGTACATCAGGACCGTACAAATAGGCAAATTCAACAGCTTCTTTTAGAAAAAAGACATTTATGACATTTTGAGTGGCAAAAAAACAGATCACCAGCAAGCAAAGATAAACTAAAAGCTGCAACTCGAAAACTCTCTAGAGTACTGAAACAAGAAGAGAATCTTGCACAACACCAATACATCGAACAACTCTCTCCAACATGTGCCAAAAACCCAGTCTGGAAAGCTCGCAGTCTCAGTGCCTCTATTGAAACAGACAGCCCTATCCGAAGTCCTACAGGAAGATGGGCTAGAAGTGATTATGAAAAAGGGGAACGTGATTGCAACACACCTCCAAGAAGTCTTCCAACCAAATCATGCGACCAATTTATTTGAGCTTCCGGAATTCTCAAGCTCTGACATAACACACACTACGCCCCTGAAATTCCGATCAAGCGAAATTAATCAAATAATCAAAGAGCAATTAAAGCCGAACAAAGCACCGGGCCATGATAGAACTACCGGGTTGTGCTGTAAATCATTTATGCACGCTTTTCAACGCAATGACTTAACATGGTTATTTTCCTCAAAGATGGAAAAAGTCAACTATAGTTATGATTCCAAAACCTGGTAAAGACAAAAAACAAGACCAATAAGTCTGTACTGCTTATCAAAACTATTCGAAAAACTCATCTTATCGCACATCAGTCCTCATCTTAGTATAAATAACATAATCCCAATGCATCAATTTGGGTTCCGAGAAAAACATGGTACAATGGAACAGGTAAACCGTATCACCACGGAAATACGCACTGCGTTTGAACAACGAGAATACTGCTCTGCTATATTTCTTGATATTGCCCAAGCGTTTGACAGGGTGTGGCTCGATGGACTCATGTTCAAGATCAAAACATTGCTCCCCAATAGTATGCACAAACTCCTCGAACCCTATCTATATAAAAGATTTTCTCCGTAAGATGCAGCGCCTCAACATCTGCTGAGCGTGAAATCAAAGCTGGAGTCCCTCAAAGAAGCGTTCTCGGTCCCATTCTATATACACTATACACATCGGGCATTCCGACAAACATTCAACTTACCACTTCAACGTTTGCAGATGACACTGCCATTCTTAGCCGGAATAAATGTCTCCTTAGAGCAACTGTTATTCTACAAAATCATTTGGAATCTCTTGAAAAATGGTTAGCTAACTGGAGAATTAAAGTAAATGAAACTAAATGTAAGCACGTAACATTCACACTGAACAGACACACCTGTCCCCACCTTACTCTAAACGATGCACGAATCCCCCAGTCAAACACCGTCACATACTTGGGTATCCATGTTGACAGGAGACTCACCTGGCGCTCACACATAGCAGCCAAAAAAACTCAACTAAAGTTGAAGACCACCAAGCTCCATTGGCAAATCAACTCTCAATCCCCTCTTTGCCTTGAATACAAAATACTTCTCTATAACACCGTGATCAAGCCAATATGGAAATACGGCTCTGAACTTTGGGGAAAGTAACATCGTAACATCGTAGTAACATCGAAGTAATTCCTAGAGTTCAATCTAAGACACTTAGACTCATCACTGGGCTCCTTGGTATATAAGGAACGAAAACATTCATCGAGATTTAAATATCAACACCGTTTCTGACGAAATTGTCCACCAAAAAGCAAAACACCAAGCTAAACTAACATTTCATCCAAATCCTCTTGCACGCTCGCTGACCAGAACTTCCAGTTGGAGTAGACTTCAACGTGCTCGAAAACGAAGACATAGAACTACAACTTAACACTACGAAAACTGGTGTTGCAGACATAGAAAGACTTCACAAAAGGATAAAAGAAAAAAATCCGCATTATTAAAAATTCCGACGACAGTGAAGCTAAGCTTAGCAAAATAAAAACAATCCTTTAAATCTACAATCACAAAACTAAACACGACACTACTGGACAAACTCCCGCTCACATATTTATTTATGCTGGTCAACCGATTTTAGATACACAACACAACAATGAAATTAAAATTAACGAAATAAATAAAGACAGAACAGAATACAATATAGACACTAGATACAGAAAAGGACTGTTACAACAAGTGGATATGGCTACAGTCGAACGCTCGACAGTAGGATACCCTTCTCCCAATTTTTAAAATCCGTTACAAACGTGTAACCACACTCATAATTTCAAACAGAAATTTTGTACAAATACTTCCACTACATATAGCTTTCTCGCTCACACTCACATAGCGACGCACGTTAAGAGTGACGTCGACGTCGGCGTCAACTACTGAAAGCAGCGCGCAGGCTGCTGCTCGTACATTTGTACTGAAAACGTTGACTTGAATAACTTCTGTGTTATTAGTCCGATCGGATTGTAATTTGGAGAATATGTTCGTATGGCATATAGCTTTATACATACCAAAGCAGAACTTTATAAGTTTAATAGTTTGCTTAATAATCACAAATTACCGATTTGCGGGGGCGGTGGGCATGGCATTAAACATTTAACATAAACTTCATCTGCCTATTATATATAGGAACTTCCATACCAAATTTGGTGTCTCTAGCTTTTTTAATAGCTGAGATCCGTTCCCTCATACAGACGGACAGACGGACAGACAGACGGACATGTCTCAATCGACTCGGCTAGTGATCCTGAGTAAGAATATATATACTTTGTGGGGTCTGCCACGCCTCCTTATGCCTGTTACATACATTGCACAAAGTTAGTATACCCTTTTTTGACCATTTTCAATGGTCGAAGGGTATAAAAAGGAAAATTAGAAACCCCTTTTAAATTAACAAAAAACGTCGAACAAACTGACGAAGACCACTACAAATAACTAATAGAAATAGAAAAAAACACTACTAAAAGACCCAATTCAAAAAACAGAAAAAAATTAATCAACTCCCCATTCTACAGGCCCCTGGTTCATCAAAATACTCCAACCATGGACTGATTAATATAATAGGTACCTCGCTTAAATATCTATTTGGAACACTAGACAATAACGACAATAACAAAGATTGAGAAACAATTAGAATCAGTAGCAACAAGTCCAATAAACTTACATGAAATGAACGATATAATTCAGCTTGTTAACAATAATATGAGTTAACTGAAGTCAACGGCCTCCAGATTTCTGACCGTAACATGACTCCAAGTGAATCTGCTTAACAAGCATTTAACCGGATGTCGTTGCATAGTCGGCAAACACAGCATATTTGCGTGGCCGCTATGAGTATGATTGCGAAACAGAGTTTCGCTTTCATTTGACTCTAAGAACTTTATTGTATTCAGTTTGTTTTCGTACTCCAACGCCTCAACTCCGTTTGGCTGGAGAAATAAATAATTATCGTAACTCCTTGTCTTTTATTGTCGCGGTACCGCCCGACACTCCGACTCGTAAAGCCGCGCGAGTTACCAACCCAGCACCGACAGCTGCCATTCCCCCCTCGAAGCCCCCCGTTCCTTCACACAAGCCTAACACAAACGATCAACAAAACACAACGGACCAACGGCCAGTATATGGGCCGCCACTTCCTCAAAATCCCCCTCATGCCTTCACATAAGCCTAACGCAGCGATCAGCAAATATTACAATGTATCAGCAACCAATACATGGGTCGCATTTGTTTAGACTAAGGAATATTGCTGACTCTGCAACCAGAGTCATTCGCGTGGGAGTTGACACAATAAGAATATTTCCCTTTTTATATGTTATACGTATGTGAAAGGAACAAAAATATATAAACTTACTCCGACTTACTAAAAGGGACTCAAGGAAAGTCCAATCATCCCCTCCAACCCTCTTCATCAGCTCCACCGCTCAGGCTACGGCCGATAACTGGCGCAGCCGGAAAAAGAAGAATGGAATTTCTTCTCATTGCACTTACTTACCTGTAAGTAGGAAGAAAAAACATGTAAAAGAAAGATAAATATGTGAGTTTAAGTGACAAATGCTAATAATAAAGTATAATACAATCGAAATGATAACGCCAAATAAGTGATTCAAACAAGACATAATACATAATACACATCCATACATACAAAAGTAAAAGAAATCTTCATGTACTCACAATGTATACGTCCGCATAGAATCAAACGTGATAATTATCGCAGACTGTACATCAAATAAGACACATGCCCCCATACATACAAAAGTAATAGAAATCTTCATGTACTCACAATGTATAAGTTAAGCCACCCGACCCGGCTGCTGGCTGTCACCAAGCTGGGTGTCGCCAACAGCCCACGAAAACGCTGACAGTGCACCTTGCAGAGAGAGCTTCGCCCTGACGATCGGCGACTCTGTTGCATAGCGAGCACTGGGAGCGGAATTCGTCCGCACGAGGCGCTGACGCAGCGGAAAGGAGGAGAGAGACTGGTGGCCTAAGGGTAGCTTAAGTTTCAATTTTGTACTTTTAGTTTTAATTTGGTTTTGGGCAAGAGCCTTGCGAAAATAAACAATAATAATTAAACTCGCGTATTTAAATTATAAAAGCAAAAGAATAATTGGCGCCCAACGGCAAAAACCCAAAATCCCAAAAATAACTAAGTGCATAGTGACAGTGCAGACAACGAAGTGCAGCTACCGCACCCGGCAGCAGCGTCTTAACACATATAAAATATCATGTAAGTGAGTGTTTAATGAACATGCTATGCGTTATACAAGGCCTTTTACTTTGACGATCATTGCATACTTTTTGCCATATTTGCATTCTTTTTATCGCAGTCTAAAAAATACTGCATAGCATACTTTTGGTCACATATTAACAAATATTCTATTGCATACATTTTGCCATATTTTAATAATTGTTCCATTGCATACTTTTTGTCTTATTTTAATAAATAAGCCTTGCATACTTGTGTCGGGGGTTATAAAAGCGCTTTTGCATAAAGTTTGGCTGACAGCGAATTATTGCTTGACTCCATAGGCAGTCGACAAGTTGGCCGATGAGCGGCTGTGGTGGATATCGCGAACCAGTACACTTTGACAGTGACGATAGTATAGAGTTAGAGATAGCGTGAGCGGCCAACGCAGTGACACCGCCGCCCAGTCATTCCAACATGAACGTAGATCAGTTTAAGGCAGCCATGGAAACTGTGCTTGCCACCGCATTGGCAGTACAAAGTGCACAGTTCCAAAGGCAAGAGGAGGCACTTCGAAGTGAATTCAAGGAACAACTACATAGTTTGACTAGCCGCCTAAAAGCAACACACTTAGCCATACCATAGTTAGAGGTGTACAAAGACGTTAAAGTAGTAGATGATATCACATGTGACGAGCCTCTAGACGTAGTCAAAAGTTTGTCCGACTTCCACGGCACACAAGACTCTTACGTTGGCGTTAATCCGCGTTAGCCGCATACAAAATCTATAGGAGATACAACGGCAGCTCTCGGCACTACCAAGCCGTTCTGATCATAAGACAGAAATGTAAGGCTGCAACAGATTCTGTACTAGCGTCTTTCAACACTCCGTTGAATGTAGACGCAATCATTAGCCGTTTGGACTTCACTTACAGTGACAAACGTCCAATTCATGTCATAGAACAAGAAATGGGCACTCTACGGCGGGGTACCTTATCCATCTTAGAATACTATGAGGTGGAGAAAAAGCTCACCTTGTTAACTAACAAAGTAAATATGTCCTATGAGTCAGGTTTTGCCAAAGGAATGTGTGAGAAATTCCGGACCGACGCCCTCAGAGTCTTCATCTCGGGCTTGAAAAGAAACCTCACGGACGCCTTGTTTGCGTCACGCAAAAATGCATTTTGCCGATCCTCAGCAAGACCGCCCCATTTTTATACCCTTGCAGAGGGTATATTAATTTTAGCCAGAAGTTTGCAACGCACCTTAGGAGACATCTCCGACCCTATAAAGTATATATATTCTGAATCGGCATAAACAGAGGAGTCCAAAAATGGATGTCCGTCTGTCCGTCCGTCCGTCCGTCCGTCCGTCCGTCCGTCCGTCCGTCCGTCCGTCCGTCCGTCCGTCCGTCTGTTGCAACGGAAACTAGTCTTTCAGTTTTTGAGCTATCTTCATGAAACTTGGCATACAAGCTTCGTATTGCTGTAGACTATAAATAAGTCGGAACGAGCTAGATCGGACCTATATATCGTATAGCTGTCATAGAAACTATCGGCCGATTTTTGTTGTTTTTCAAGATATTGCAACAAGATTTGGCAAATCTTATTCTTATTACGTTCCTAATGTGCTGTCAAAATTGTATCAAAATCGGACCACTATAACATATAGCTGCCATAGGAACAATCGGCTGAAATTAGGGTTTTTGTATGCAAACCTGTTTTGTTCTTGGAAATACAGCACATTATCAATACTTTTTAATGTTATACAGTAACCCGCCCTTATTTTTTCCATTTAAATATCTCAGACGTTTATATTCTATAGCTGTTATAGGAACAATCAGTCAGTCCGTCTGTCTCTTGCAACGCAAATTAGTCCCCCAGTTATTGAGCTATCTTCATAAAAGTTGGCTCACAAGCTTCTTATTTCTGCTTTCATTAAATAAGTCGGAACGGGCCAGATCGGACTGATATATCGAACAGCTGTCATGGAGTCTATCGGTCGATTTTCGTTATATTTCAAGATATAGCTATCAGGCTTACCACATCCAAATCTAAGTATGTCCTTAATATTAAAGTTTCATCAAAATCGAAGTTTTATAACTTATAACGATCAACGATCGGCCTAAGGAAGGTACCTGTTGCAATTTTATGAAAATCTGAGTACTATTACATATAGCTGTGTACAACTGCAAGGGTATAAAACCTTCGGCAAGCCGAAGGTAGCCTTGCTTTCTTGTTTCTATTAAATACCCATTCGACTTTTGACGGTATCATTGGTTTCGACCTGCTTACGCAAGTCGGAGCTTCGTTGTGTCTAAAGGACAACGTTATCAAAGTGGGCATGGCATCTGAGAAAATTCAATACCATAAGTGCCATGACGTCAACCATACTAATGTAATTGACATAGATGCGCCACCAGCTGTCAGGTCGGCATTCTTAAAGATGTTAAAAAGAAGGAGAAAAGCATTTGCAGACGAGTCGCTCCCCTTTATCACTTCGGTCACTGCAACCATTCGTACGGTTGACGACGACCCATAATATTCAAAGTTATACCCCTACCCATTGGGTGTAGCAGATTTTGTCGACTCCGAAATCAAATGCCTTCTTAAGGACGGTATAATTCGGAAGTCCAGGTCCCCTTATAACAACCCCATTTGGGTTGTAGACAAGAAAGGGACAGACGAGATGGGAAATAGGAAGAAGCGCCTGGTAATGGACTTCAGAAAGCTTAACCAAAAGACCATCGCCGACAAATACCCAATGCCGAGCATATCAATGATCCTCTCCAATTTGGGCAAAGCCACTTATTTCACTACCCTTGACTTAAAGTCGGGTTATCACGAAATAACGTTGGCCGAGCGGGACAGGGAAAAGACGCCTTTCTCAGTTAGCGGGGGGAAGTACGAATTCTGTCGCCTGCCGTTCGGGTTGAAAAATGCTGAAAGTATCTTCCAAAGAGCGATCGACGACGTCTTACGTGAACAGATTGGTAAATCATTTAACGTCGACGACGTAATAATTTTTTCCAAAACAGAGGCCGACCACATAAGACATGTGGACTGGGTACTTAAGAGTCTTCAGGACACCAACATGAGAGTGGCGCAGGAAAAATCCCATCTCTTTAAATCAAGCGTCGAGTACCTAGGGTTCATTGTAACAAAGGATGGAACAAGAACCGATCCTGAAAAAGTTAGAGCCCTTCAGGAATACGCTGAGCCGACGACCCTCTTCGATATAAGATCCTTCCTGGGGTTGGCCAGCTATTACAGGTGAAAGACTTTTCAGCGATAGCACGGCCACTTACTGACATCATAAAAGGGGAAAATGGAACGGTAAGCAAGTACAAGTCAAGGAAAATTCCGATCGTTCATAACGACACCCAAAAGGCGTGCCTTTGAAAAGTTGAGAAATATCCTCTCTTCCGAAGATGTTATGTTGGGTTATCCGGATTATAAAAAAACATTTGACCTTACAACAGACGCATCTGCTTACAGCATTGGCGCAGTACTTTCTCAAGGGGGTCGTCCGATCACAATGATTTCAAGAACGCTTAAAGATTGTGAAAGAAATTATGCTACTAACGAGCGTGAGCTCCTAGCAATCGTGTGGGCGCTGGGGAAAGTACGACACTACCTCTACGGAGTAAGGGATATAAATGTTTTCACGGATAACCAGCCTCTCACATTTGCGGTATCCGAGGCAAATCCTAACGCTAAAATCAAGCGCTGGAAAGCACGCATCGATGAGATTGGTGCCAAATTGTTGTACAAACCTGGGAAAGAGAACTACGTTGCCGATGCCTTGTCTCGTCAAAACGTAAACGCACTCGACAGCGTTGCAGCGCGTTCAGATGCGGCCACGGAAGCATCAATGACATATACCATCGAGACGACAGATAAACCAGTTAACTGCTTCAGGAACCAGATTATTCTGGAAGAAGCACGTTTCCCATTGAAGCGCATTTTTGTGCTCTTTGGTGAGAAAACCCGCCACACAATCCAATTCACAAATAGAGACAACCTCAGAGAAGTGATCAAATTCGTCATAAATCCAGGGGTAGTAAATGCAATATGTTGCAACCTCCCAACCCTAGCGTGCATTCAGGACGATCTGGTTAGGACATTCCCCTCAACTAAATTCTGGCATTATAAGAACATTGTCACAGACATTTTCGATGACAACGAGAAAAAAGAAATTGTCGTCGCGGAACACAATCGTGCGCATAGGGCTGCACAGGAGAATGTGAAGAAAATCCTCGCCGATTATTACTTTCCCAAAATGTCTAAACTTGCGAATAAAACGGTCCAAGATTGTAGAATCTGCTCAAAAGCAAAATATGTCCGACACCCTACTAGACAAGAGTTGGGAGAAACCCCAATTCCCTCCTTTACTGGGGAAATGCTACATGTCGATATCTTCTCGACTGACAAGAAGTATTTCCTTACGTGCGTTGACAAGTTCTCAAAATTTGCCATGGTTCAACCAATACCGTCCCGCACGATTGAGGACGTTAAGTTGCCCTTGATGCAACTTTTAAACGTCTTTCCACAAGCCAGGCAAATATACTGTGACAACGAGCCGTCACTGAATTCGGAGACAATACGGTCACTCTTGTTAAACGACTTTGGGGTCTACATCGCGATGTTCTCCACGCTTCGACTACCGAACTGCAGCGGGAAATTATGAACAAAGTTCATAGGGCACAGGCTGTACAGAACCGCCGTGTCAACAAGAGCAGGTCGAATAGAGTATTTAGGGTGGGCGAGCCGGTCTTAGTCAAGGCGAACAGGCGGCTTGGCAATAAATTAACCCCTTTATACTTAGAGGAAACAGTAGAGGCGGACTTGGGGACATCAGTCCTGATTAATGGGAGGGTGGTCCACAAGGACAACCTCAGGTAGGGACATAGACCTAGTTCTCTATTTATTAAGCAAAAATTTTATAGTTGTGTAAAGATTAAGCTTTCTATTCTTTACCTTGTAGGATCCTAATCTTGATGCTTCACCTCATATTTGCGACATCGGTTCGCATTACCAACTACTCTCATTCGGAGTACATCCCAGTCACGGACGAGACAGTGCTGGTTTGGGACGAATGCGACATTGTTAGACACACCTCCAACTTGACGGCCAAGTTGTCCGAATTGTTTCCACACATAATGATGAAAAAACTGTTAAAATCGGATAATCAGCATATTAAAGGCATGATATCCACTATTGCAGTACATCATAGGATGGCAAGGAGCTTAGATTTCTTGGGCTCGGCTCTTAAAGTCGTTGCCGGTACTCCCGATGCCCATGATTTGGAATCAATTAGGTTGACTGAGGCCATGCTAACGGAGTCAAACAATTGTCAGATAGTTGTAAATTCGAAAATTCAAGCACAAATAAACAGAGACACAGTAAACAAGCTGCTGTCTAACTCAAAACAGTCAAATTTAGAAAATCTGTTCGAAATTCTCTTGGCAAAAAATAGAATGTTAATAACTAAAATCGAAAACCTCATGCTCACAATCACCCTGGCGAAAGCCGAACTTGTAAACCCGGCCTTTTAGATCACGCAGACCTAGAGTCCATGTTCGATAAACAGCTCACAGGCACAACTATCGCCAATTTGTTAGAAATTTCAAAGATTAAAGTCCTACAATCAATCATTTTATAATAGAATACCCTAGAGTTAAGTTTATTTGCAGTAGCGCACAATGGAAGAATTCTCCAGCTGGCAGACAACATTGTGGCAGAGTGCGGGGGCCAAGTTTGGCCCGTTTTCAATTGCACGAAGACCACAACGACAACCTTCTGCAAAAGGGCCGCGAATCAAACGTGCGCCAGCGGCCTGCACTCCGGAGGTACCGCATATTGCCAAACGCAGCCAAGCTATCTCGAAGCAGTCACAATCGTCGACGACGGGGTGATCATCATCAACGACCATCCCGCAACGGTGAGGTGTGACGACAATCTGGCGTTGAATGTCTCAGGAAAGCAACTGGTGACATTCGACAACTTCACTATGGTAAATGACACATCCTTTCGCAGGATGGGATAGCTTCCGTACCCCAACTCAACATTACCGGATACGATACCATCCTGAGCTTGCCCTTTCTTCACCAATTAAGCGTCGATAACTTGAGGACAATAAACGAAGTACGGGACAATGCTCGGAATAATTTCAGCCCCATCATTGCCTTCGGCCTGTGATTGAGTGTCTGCACTATTGTTTGCGACCTCATCCTATTGAAGCACCATTTTCAAAGGAAGAGGAACGACTTCGAAGTGAACCAGCTGATGGACAATCTCGGCCGACCGAGGTCGGCCACTCTTGAGGAGGGGAGTAGTTAAGCCACCCGACCCGGCTGCTGGCTGTCACCAAGCTGGGTGTCGCCAACAGCCCACGAAAACGCTGACAGTGCACCTTGCAGAGAGAGCTTCGCCCTGACGATCGGCGACTCTGTTGCATAGCGAGCACTGGGAGCGGAATTCGTCCGCACGAGGCGCTGACGCAGCGGAAAGGAGGAGAGAGACTGGTGGCCTTAGGGTAGCTTAAGTTTCAATTTTGTACTTTTAGTTTTAATTTGGTTTTGGGCAAGAGCCTTGCGAAAATAAACAATAATAATTAAACTCGCGTTTTTAAATTATAAAAGCAAAAGAATAATTTATGTGTCCGCATAGAATCAAACGTGATAACTACCGCAGACTGTACATCAAATAAGACACATGCCTCCATACATACAAAATTAAAAGAAACCTTCATGTACTCACAATGTGTATGTCCACGTAGAATCAAACGTGATAACTACCACAGACTGTACATCAAGCGAGACACATGCCCTCGTAACGGCTCAAAAACTGAGAGACTAGTTTGCGTTGCAACAGACGGCCGGACGGACGGACGGACAGACGGACATCCATTTTTGGACTCCTCTGTTTATGCTGATTCAGAATATATATACTTTATAGGGTCGGAGATGTCTCCTCTAAGGTGCGTTGCAAACTTCTGGCTAAAATTAATATACCCTCAGCAAGGGTATAAAACAAGAAAGCAAGGCTACCTTCGGCTTGCCGAAGGTTTTATACCCTTGCAGTTATACTAAATATAAAATACATTTGGATTGCTGGTGGTTTCTGTTTGCATACAAGAACCCTGATTTCAGCCGATTGTTCCTATGGCAGCTATATTTTATAGTGATCCGATTTTGATACAATTTTGACAGCACATTAGGAACGTAATAATAAGATTTGCCAATTCTTGTTGCAATATCTTGAAAAACAACAAGAATCGGCCGATAGCTTCTTTGACAGCTATCCGATCTGGCTCGTTCCGACTTATTTACAGCGTACAGCAATAAGAAGCTTGTATGCCAAGTTTCATGAAGATATCTCAAAAACTGAGAGACTAGTTTGCGTTGCAACAGACGGACGGACGGACGGACGGACGGACGGACGGACGGACGGACGGACGGACGGACGGACGGACGGACGGACGGACGGACGGACGGACGGACGGACGGACGGACGGACGGACGGACGGACGGACGGACGGACGGACGGACAGACGGACGGACGGACGGACGGACAGACGGACAACCATTTTTGAACTCCTCTGTTTATGCTGATTCAGAATATATATATACTTTATAGGGTCGGAGATGTTTCCTAAGGTGCGTTGCAAATTTCTGGCTAAAATTAATATACCCTCTGCAAGGGTATAAAAATCTAAAAATCCCATTTTATAAATAAATTACACAATCCGATTTTCAGTCAGTCCGAGTTCAAGATGCCAGACGAAATAGCAGACGCCATGGCAGGCTTAGGCTTAGCTGGCTCAAGCCAAGCTACGAGAACAAGCAGTTCTCCAGTTACAAGTCAAGCACTTAGGTCCGTAATAGAAAATATAGTCAAAGAAACTTTGCAGAATGATACAGATCTTGGTCACAAAAACTTTCAGGACATAACATTAGTAAGACCCAGGCTGGGCGAGGACCAGGAAAAGGTACCTGAGATAGCCAGGTTAATTAGGGACTTTTCAGGAGACAGGACGGCATTCAATTCATGGAAAAAAAATGTCGAACGCATTATGACACTAGCTGTACGCAACAAGGTCATTGGGGAAGCAGATGTGTTTTAGAATCGTATAATACCCCAATGAACTGGAAGGCCATTTCGAAATGCCTCTCGGCACACTACGCTGATAAACGAGACCTAAAAACTCTCGAGTATCAGATGTTTTCGCTAATACAGGGCCAAAAAACGGTGAACGAATTCTACCAAACAGCTTACCACCAGTTATCCCTGATTTTAAACCAAATTGGGGCACAAGAAGAAGCTCCAGAGACAATAAGGGTCAGTAACCCCCGTAGATGACGGCGTTGTGATTATCAACGAAGCATCAGCTCGCGTTAGCACCGATGGCAGCCCAGAAATACTGGTCGAGGGAACCCACCTGGTGACCTTCGAGAGAACGGCGACCATCAATGGCTCCGAGTTCGTAAACCTACGGAAAGCATTAAGCAAGCAGCCAGGCATTGTGCGCTCCCCATTACTTAACATCGTCGGGGACGACCCCGTGCTCAGCATCCCTGTTACACCGGATGAATAACGAGAACCTACTCTCCATCCAAAGCTTTAAGGATGACGTGGAATCTGAAGGTTCGCCAAAACTCTGGTTCGTAGCTGGTGTGGTCCTAAACATTGGTTTAATTGGCTCCTTCGCACTTTATCTGGCATTAAGGAGAAGACGAGCCTCCATGGAGATACAGCGTACCATCGACACATTCAACATGACCGAGGACGGTCATAAACTTGAGGGGGGAGTAGTTAACAACCCATAACATAATAATTCATAGCAACTAAGTAGCTCTATATAAAGAATGCTGACGCGCCAGAATTAAGTTCAGCGCTCTGCGCAAAGAACATCCGGCAACGGAAAGCTGACACTTCTTATTCGGAGTGTTGCTTCACGCTGCAAGGAATGCTGAGTCGGCTTTGCCGACTCGTCTTGGTGGCGCGATGCATGGCTGTTAGGGTAAACTTAGCTTTATGTTTTGTCAATTCTTTAGTCTCAGTTTTGTGTCCAAATAAATCAGAACGTGCTCCGGCTTACAGCCGCAAATAATAATTGTACTTATTATCTACATTGCTACGCCACAAGGCTAGTCAATAAACCTAAGGGGGCGAAGTCAAGTACTCCAACGTAATCTTCAGAAGAAGACTCAACAGACGCGAACGTCTAACCACCGCTACCGCTTGTATCTCTACGGCACCTCCAAAGTAGTAATCCATACCGACCACCAACCACTTACATTCGCCTTAAGCAACAAGAACCACAACGGTAAACTCAAAAGGTGGAAAAGCTACCTTGAAGAGTATAACCACGAGCTTCGCTATAAGCCAGGTACAGCCAATGTAGATCGGCCACTGCCCTTTCCAAGAATCCACCAGCCCCACAAATTAATAGCACAACAGCTTCAATACATAGCGACGAAAGTTCATCCCATAATACCTTGCATAGAATTACCAATTAATGTTTTCAAGAACCAAGTATTTTTGCTAACATCGGAAGAAGAATCTTACAAATTCGAATTGCCCTTTCCTAAATATCATAGGCATATTGTGAAGAAGAGCAATTATTCTGAAGACGACCTAATAACAAGTGGATATGGCTACAGTCGAGCGCCCGAATGTAGGATAACCTTCTCCCAATTTTCTAAATCTGTTACAAACGTGTAACTACACTGATAATTTCAAACAGAAATTCTGCACAAATACTTCTCTACATATAGCTTACTCGATCGCACTCACACAGCGACGCGCGTAAAGCGTAAAGCGGCGAGACGCAACGTCGACGTCGACGTCAACTCCAAGCAGCGCGCCGGCTGCTGCTCGTACATTTGTATTGAAAATGTTTACTTGAATAACTCCTGTGTTATTAGTCCGATCGGATTGTAATTTGGAGAATACGTTTATAAGGCATTAAGCATTATACATGCCAGAACTTTATAGGTTTAATAGTTTGCTTAATAATCACAAATTACCGATTTGCGGGGGCGGTGGGCGTGGCACCAAACATTTGAAATAAACTTCACCTGCTTGGGAAATATAGGAACCTCCATGTCAAATTTGGAGTCTCTAGCTCTTTTAATAGCTGAGATCCGTTGTCTCAAACAAACAGACGGACAGACAGACGGACAGACAGACGGACATGGCTCAATCGACTCGGCTAGTGATCCTGAGTAAGAATATATATACTTTATGGGGTCTGCCACGCCTCCTTATGCCTGTTACATACATTTCACAAAGTTAGTATACCCTTTTTTGACCATTTTCAATGGTCGAAGGGTATAAAAATAGTAAATGAAAACAATGTCACTGAAACCGAAAAAATAACCCTGCTAAAATACAAAGTTCAAGTTTTAAAAGAAGATGTAACAAACCTAATTCATGCATTAAATTGGGCAAAAACTAACACTGTAAATTCTATAATATTGTCCGAAGCAGAGGTGAATATAGTAGAAGAAATATTAGAAAACGAGGAAGGTATATTTATTAATGTAGAAGAACTTTTGGAATTTTCAAAAATCAAAATAGCCACCAATGCACTATGGGCAAAAAGCTCAAAATTTTTGCAGAAAGTCCAATTTTAAAGTTAGAGAATTCAAATTTGGCACACATATCTGAAGAATTATTATATAATTTCGGATTTTTTTCCCTTAATATAACCACGCCTTTAATCTATCCGCCCACATTACCATAGCCGAAAAAAATAATTTTTTAATTTAAAATTTTATTTACAAATATGTTTATTCTTCTTCAACTTCGAGCTCTATATCTGCACCTTCATCAAAATCCTCATCAGAGTCCTCGTCAGAATCAGAATCTTTTCTTCCCATATCTATTGGTTCAAAGTTTGTCGGCGATGGTAATTTAAGAAGATGTAATACATCTGCCGGCAGAGGTATTTTTTTACATTTTTTTGCCTCTCATTTAAACTTATGCTTGAAATGTATGGATCAGAGGAATCCATAGCTCTATAAAAAACATCAGCCATATTGTTTAATCGGCTATTTTTTCGGGCATGTGATTTCCTGTCGTTTTTATAGTGCTTGTTCCTTGCTTCTGAGGCATTTTCTCCCAAACATCCAACTGGGACCAAAGATGAGTTAATAATTTGCCAACCGTGCACTAATATTTTATGAACCGTTGGCGACATCGGATACCAAGGATACTTATTTATATATAGCAAAAATGTTTTCTCACAAAATATCTTAAATTTTTCAACATCAACGCAATGTTCACATGAAATAGTTATTAAAACTATATAGAAATTATATAAAATGTTTTGATCAAAGCTTGTTATCGTTGAAAATAATTGGTAATGCCTGCCTCCAGTCGAATTTTCTGTTTGTTCTTCCCTGATGATTTTTAATGCATTAACCAAATCACGCTCGTTAGACTTCTTCGCAGAAACAGAAGCAGCATGTAATATGTGCTGAGTTGAAAAATTTGTATCCGCTGCAAGATCGCTCGCTAATTTATATTTTTGGCGTGAACCAGCCTCCTCATAGCCTAGCGTTGGTCTACCCTTTTTATGAGGAGATGGTTCACAAAGGTCTTCGTGCAAGGCTATAACAAATCCATTTGAAAGCCAATTTGAGTGTTTAATTTTAAACCTTGTTATCATTCGGTTACATTTAGGCAAATTTTTCTTCAGGTACTTTATAAAAATGTCTGCTTTTTTTTCAATTTCATCAACAATCGATTTGCAGATGTTGCTCATATTAATTTGTTCAATCATCCATTTTGTTAATTTGGACTTATCGCGATCATTGCTCTCCCAAACCTGCAGCAGCGTAAAATGTCGAAACTGATGTTCGGCTGCAACATGTCATTTTTTTTCAAAAAGGGGCAAAAACGGGCAAAAGATATTATTACCACCATAATCTAAACACTTTTACGCAAAACAAACCAATCTTAGTAGAACGCTCCTACAGGCGCCAAAAAAGTTATACTCCACGGAACACAACTAAATAAGTTAGATTTTAGCTGCAAAAAGACATCAACAACATTGGACAATACACGACGAAATATACAGACACATAAAAACTAACATAAAACATTGAAAATAAATACCTGCACGATTATTTTCCATATTAACAAATTATTTACACTTTAACAAAACAGCCAGAATTTGCGCTCCAAATTAATAAATATTTAGGGTTGCATTTCAATCAGTCAAGCATGCATTTAATCAGCTGACTTTGTTAGCGCGGCATTTTTAAACCGTGAGCTTTAAAATTTTTTTAAAAATGGTTTTTTTTTAATCAGGAGTATTCATATTTAGAAAACACAAAAAATTTTGAGATTTAAAAACATGAAAAAAAAGACTTTCTGCAAAAATGTCGAGCTTTTTGCCCATAGTGCAATGGCAAAAACTTACTCTACATGATAAACATACCCCTTATCGGGAAAGAACCATGCACGACGATAATAATTAAGCCAGTTAAACAAAATAACTCGTTAATCGAAATTAAGTACGAAAATATTATAAAATGCAACAAAACATTGTACGCCGTTAGAAATAAATGCGAAACCCATAGCAATAAAACCATATGCAATAAAAACAATATTTTAGACATAAGTAACAACACTTGTGTAAACCCACTACTCCAGAATAAACAAGTGGATATGGCTACAGTCGAGCGCTCGACAGTAAGATACCCTTCTCCCAATTTTCTAAATCTGTTATAAATGTGTAACTACACTACATATAGCTTACTCGCTCGCACTCATACAGCGACGCGCGTAAAGAGTAAAGCGACACGACGCAACGTCGATGTCGACGTCAATTGCTCAAAGCAGCGCGCAGGCTGCTGCTCGTACATTTGTTTTAAAAACGTTGACTAGAATAACTCCTGTGTTATTGGACATTAAGCATTATACATACCAAAGCAGAACTTTATAAGTTGAATACTTTGCTTAATAATCACAAATTACCGATTTTCGGGGGCGGTGGGCGTGGCATCAAACATTTGAAATAAACTTCATCTGCTTGGGAAATATGGGAACCTCCATGCCAAATTTGGTGTCTCTAGCTCTTTTAATAGCTAAGATCCGTTGTCTCAAACAGACAGACGGACAGCAGGACAGACGGACAGACAGACGGACATGGCTCAATCGACTCGGCTAGTGATCCTGAGCAAGAATATATATACTTTATGGGGTCTGCCACGCCTCCTTATGCCTGTTACATACATTGCACAAAGTTAGTATACCCATTTTTGACCATTTTCAATGGTCGAAGGGTATAAAAACCTTATTGTAAAATCATAAATAATCACCACATACCGGACCATGAAGAAATCCTGACAGGCACCATTATGCTAAATGACTACATTGGTACCATTAAAATAGACAAAGAAGAAATAGACCTGGAAGGAACATACCTCATACAATTCGAGAACACAACAGTGGAAATTGGCGAGGACGAATATGAAGTCAGAAAGGCGACGTATGCTGAAGCTACCCCCCCACTCTTCCAAATGATGGCAAAGAAGACAAAATCCAAAGAAGTACTATCTCTACAAATGCTAAAGGAGATAAACATCAACAACACAAGAAAGTTGGAGATGTTGAGGGCGACAAATTTCAAAACAACAACCATCAGTTTGTCTCTCTCCGGAATCCTGATGATGGTACTGGCCACAACGGGAGCATGGGTATGGAAACAAAGGTCATCTAGAAATATGCCGGCAGAAGTAGAAGCAGACCCAGTCAACAACGGAGTCCAGCAACGGTTCTACATTGCGACCGAGGACGTCCGCATTTAAAGGGGGAGGAGTTAACAACAGTTCTACTACGAGCCAAACTCAGAATGCAACGCACTCAAGAGAACAACAACAAACGTTCTCAAGACTGCATTGCCGGTACAATTGCACTCAGGGTGCAATACCCCCACAAGCGCCAAACTCGATCACGAGCGCTACGAATGCAAGACACCTGCCACGCGCGCTATGTCAACATTTCTCCACCGTGGGACCCATTCCAGAACACTTTACGTAAGAAGCACCACCGTGGGACCGATCCAGCAAGATGACACCCAAAGCTACAAGCGGCAGCGACAACAGCGGCAGCGGCAACACCAGCGGCAGCGACGACAACAGCGGCAGCGGCAGCGACAGCAGCGGTAGCAGTCCATAGGCTAATTGTAGAATTGTATTAAGTCAGTCCTAAAGAAGCACTCAAAATAAACAGTTTGTTTTTATACCCTTGCAGAGGGTATGTTAATTTTAGCCAGAAGTTTGCAACGCACCTTAGGAGACATCTCCGACCCTATAAAGTATATATATTCTGAATCGGCATAAACAGAGGAGTCCAAAAATGGATGTCCGTCTGTCCGTCCGTCCGTCCGTCCGTCCGTCCGTCCGTCCGTCCGTCTGTTGCAACGCAAACTAGTCTTTCAGTTTTTGAGCTATCTTCATGAAACTTGGCTCACAAGACTCTTATTTCTGCCCTCTTTAAATAAAACTGAACGGGCAAGATCAGACCGATACATCGTAAGGCTGTCATGTTACATATCAGCCAATTTTGTTTATTTTTCAATATATAGCTATCAGGCTTATCACATCCATATCAGAATTTGGTCATTCGATGTACTGTTATAATTGTTTAATTAATACCACGGAAACCGGCAGCAATCCAAATTTATTTTATATTTAGTATAACTGCAAGGGTATAAAACCTTCGGCAAGTCGAAGGTAGCCTTGCTTTCTTGTTTTTTACTCAAATTAACCAAACCTTTAGTTAATTTATATATACAACGCATCGCACAAGAGTAGCAGATATATACATATATACACTTATAAAAACATAAGCACACATACACATTTACAATTTGTTCATAATCAATGTCAAAAAATTGGCAAAAAAATATAACCAAAACAACACGTTCTGTATTAGGAGGTAAAACCGATATCACACTTCCTAAAATAGCTACCCGCTCTAGTACCCGACTAAAACCCCTACCTGTAGTCATTGCAAATACCCACGAAACCCCTCCTATACAACAAAACATGGACTCGGGTAACATTTCCGGCCCTTCTAGGTCTATAACCCCTACGGTTAGCAACACTAATAGCAACCTATCAACAACGTTCAAACCAAAAGACATTATGACCTTTGTCAGCCACCTACCCCCGTTTGACGACTCTCCCAGGTACCTTGATAGATTCATAACCAGCGTAGAAGAAATACTAATACTTATTAGGGGTGCTGACCAAACACCTAACGGACACTTACACTCAGGGCAATAAGAAACAAGTTCATAGGAAGGGCAGCCGAAACTCTAGAACTCGCCAACACTCCTTTGATATGGGATGAGATTAAAAGTAACCTCACCCGAATGTATGCAAACAAGAAAACTGAAGCTTGCCTTTTAAGCGAACTTCAGCAATTCGAAGATAACCTCTCACTCGGTCAACTTTTCTTTGGTATTTCAAAAATAAAAAGCCAGCTTTTCTCATCCTTCCAAAACAGCGGAGAACTTAATGCGGTAATCGAAGCAAAGAAAACCTTGTATAACCAAATTTTTTTGAACACATTCATCAAAGGTCTAAGAGAACCCTTAAAAACCCTAATTAGACTCAAAGACCCAAAGAGTATCGAACAAGCATATGAACAATGCAAAGTCGAACAATCTTTGTCTTATAACAGGAGACCTTATTATAACGCCCAGAACAACCCCCAACAGCCTCAACCCCAAAACACTAATAATAACACTAACTATAGAGGTAGCCAGAACAACCGCAATTACCAACCATACTCGAACAATCACCAATCTAGAAACACAAACCCCAACAATCGACAACATAACAATAGAAACAACAACAACAATTCAAACAACAACAGTTACAATAACGGACAACAAGAACAATAAGAACCCATTTAAAACTGAAAACCCCCCGACTTACGGACTACATAACATTGATTTAGATAATCAAAATACTGCCGAACAAAATTTTCCAGTACCAGCCCCAAACCAACCGGATACATAAGTCCAACAACAAACAGCTCATCCCTACCCTATATAATAATCCAAATACACAACTCTCACAATCTTAAATGCCTAATTGATACAGGGTCAACAAATTCTTTCATAAGCCCAATACACACCAACTCAAATGAATGCATTAATCTACATACTCCCATTTCTTTAAAAACGGCGCTCAACAACTTCCAAATAGAGCAAATGATTTCTTTACCTTTTCCCCCTGAATTTAACATTATTGGCAGAATGCAAATGTTACTTTTTAACTTTCACTTTTTTCGATGGCCTAATAGGCATGGACCTCACAACTCGGTGCAAACATCGACCTAACCAACTTACTACTCAAAACAAATAATGCCACAATTCCGATTCAAACTTACTGCAACCGTACCTCCGACATTCATAAAATCCCTGCACACACTAAACTTATTGTGCCCCTACCCGTCAAACCCAGTAATGAGGTATTCTTATGTAATACCATCGAAATAAATAAAGATTTACAAATTTTTGGTGGACTTTACCGTGCTACAAACAATGTAACGAATTTCGAAATAGTCAACTATTCAGATTCTGACCAACTCCTTTACCTCGAGGTCCCCATCAAAGGGAATCCCTACAGAGAATCAGACTATATCGAACTCTTTCACCTCACACCTATAAACCCCAATCCCAACCTACATGCTTCAAAGAACTCCAAACAAGCCACCTTAACCATGAGGAAAAGAATTCCTTGACAAAAATATGTACTAAATTCTCCCACGTGTTTTATAATGATAACGAAACACTCTCTTACAAACAAGATTAGGCACTCAATTCCAACTACGAATGACACTCCCATACACGTTAGATCCTATAGGTACCCATTCATACACAAAGATGAGGTTAAAAGACAAATCGACCTTATGCTAAACCAAGACATAATCAGGTCAAGCTTCTCCCCTTGGTCCGCCCTTGTCTGGGTAGTCCCTAAAAAGACACCACAGACAAACATCAAAAGTGGAGATTGGTCATAGACTACAGGAAACTTAACGATGTAACAGTCTCTGACAGGTACCCAATTCCGAATATAAACGATATTCCAGACCACATTGGAAAAGCAAAATACTGTTCCACACTCGACTTAGCCAGCGGATTTCACCAAATAAAAATGAAACCCGAAGATATGAGTAAAACAGCTTTCACAGTAGAAGGCGGACACTACGAATTCGTGCGTATGCCTTTCGGTCTTAAAAATGCTCCAGCTACTTTTCAAAGAGTCATGGACAATATTCTAGGTGACCTAGTCGGGCCCATCTGTTTAGTCTACTTATACGACATTATCATCTTCTCACCCTCCCTCCAGGAACATATTACACACCTTGACCAAGTCTTAACTAAACTTTCAAAAGCTAACTTTAAAGTACAGTTATCAAAGTCTAACTTCCACCGTAAAGAGATTCTTAGGGCATATAATTACAGAACAAGGCATCAAACCCAACCCGAACAAAATCTCAGCTATCCAAAACTACCCCTGCCCCAAGAACAGGAAAGCGATTAAATCCTTCCTGGGACTCCTAGGCTATTACCGAAAATTTATAAAGGACTCTGCCCGAATTACTAAACCAATGACAAAACAACTGAAGGGTAAAAAACCCTTTACAATTGACGACGAATTCTTGAAAGCTTTTGATTTTTCGAAAACCCTGCTTTCAAACGACCCCATTTTACAGTACCCAGATCTTACTAAAAACTTCATATTGACTACATACGCAAGCGATTTCGCCCTTGGAGCCGTCTTGTCTCAGGGCACACTACAAAACGGTAAGCCAGTCTGTTTCGCCAGCAGAACCCTTAACGACACCGAGATAAATTACTCGACCATACAGAAAGAAATGTTGGCTATCATTTGGGCCGTACAGTATTTCAGACCATTTTTATTTGGTAGAAAATTTACTATCGGGACGGATCACAAGCCCCTAATCTGGCTAATGAATTTCAAAGAACCTAATTCAAAGATCATCCGTTGGCGTCTTCAACTGCTAGAATATGACTTTGAGATAATTCACAAAAAAGGCTCCCAGAATGTTATAACCGATGCATTAAGCAGGACAGACGTTAACTTGAAACAAAATGAACGGTTCCGGAACCCGCCCCTAACCTTCCTAAATCTGAGAAACCTCTCAACGATTTTAACGTTCAACTTATTTTACAAATCTCCCCAGATAATAAACACTTAACAGTTACACCCATTAAACAGAAAATTAGAAGAAAATACTACAAGCCCTTATTTGACTCTAACGATTGCGCAACTATACTCACACAAACATTAAAACCAAATAAGACATGCGCCGTCTTCACCGACGAAACCACTCTCAAAATACTGGAACAAGTATACGCCGTATACTTTTCAAACAACCCAGCATTCAAACTAATTAGCTGTTCTTCTTTCCTTACGGAAATAACAAATACTCAAGGTCAAGATAAAATTATCTCCGATTATCATACCAACAACAATCACAGAGGCATTGACGACACTTTTCTTCACTTCAAACGTGAATACTTTTTACCCTACATAAAGAACAATATTTCACAGTTAATCAACCAATGTGAAACTTGTCTAAGACTTAAATACGACAGAAAATCTCGTTCTTAACCTCCCCAACACCTGAAAAACCCCTTGATATAATCCATATCGACATCTATTGTATCAACAGCACATACAATCTGACCTTGATCGACAAGTTCTCTAAATTCGCGGCAGCATACCCCATTGAAAATCGTAACTCCCTGAATGTAGTAAAATCACTAAAACACTTCATAAGTTTATTCGGAATCCCCGGACAGATAACATACGACCAAGGTGTCGAATTCTCCGGCAACTTATTCAAAACATTTTGCTCACAATTGAAAATACTCTCGCACGAAACATCCTTCCAACAATCCTCAAGCAACTCCCCCGTAGAACGCTTACACTCCACCCTTACAGAAATTTACAGAATAATCCTCGACACTCGCAAAAACCAAAAACTACCAATCGAACACGACGAATTACTGACAGAAACTTTGATTACCCACAATAATGCGATCCATTTCGCAACCAAGCTCACCCCATACGAACTATTCACTGGCAGAACCCACTCATTTAACAAAAACACCGAATTTAGCACCGAACACGATTACCTAGAAAAACTACATACCTTCCAAAGTAAACTCTACCCAATCGATAAGGAAAAACTTGAAACTATCGTAAAAACAAGAACAGAAAAACTTAATGAAAATAGAGAAGACCCCATTTCAGTAGACCCCGAAAATATAGTTTTGAGAAAAGAAAAAGGGAGAAATAAAATAACACCCAGGTTTTCTCTACACCAAGTCGCTAAAGACCACGACACTACACTCACTACCACTAAAAAACAGAAACTACACAAATCAAAGATCAGAAAATTAATATTAACAAGTCGGAAAGGCTACAGTCGAGCGCGCCCGACTGTGGTATACCCGCTACAACTTTTCGAAAAAATACGTCTCACAGTCTCAAATTTGTTTTTCTAACTCGCCATATCGTTATCATCGATTTTAAAAGATGTAGCATAATGCTACAAAAAAACAAGTCGGAAAGGCTACAGTCGAGCGCGCCCGACTGTGGTATACCCGCTACAACTTTGCGAAAAAATACGTCTCACAGTCTCAAATTTGTTTTTCTAACTCGCCATATCGTTATCATCGATTTTAAAAGATGTAGCATAATGCTACAAAAAACAAGAAAGCAAGGCTACCTTCGGCTTGCCGAAGGTTTTATACCCTTGCAGTTGTACACAGCTATATGTAATAGTACTTAGATTTTCATAAAATTGCAACAGGTACCTTCATTCGGCCGATCGTTGATCGTTATAAGTTATAAAACTTCGATTTTGATGAAACTTTATTATTAAGGACATACTTAGATTTGGATGTGGTAAGCCTGATAGCTATATCTTGAAATATAAAGAAAATCGACCGATAGGCTCCATGACAGCTGTTCGATATATCAGTCCAATCTGGCCCGTTCCGACTTATTTAATGAAGGCAGAAATAAGAAGCTTGTGAGCCAACTTTTTTGAAGAAAGCTCAATAACTGGGGGACTAATTTGCGTTGCAACAGACAGACGGACTGACTGATTGTTCCTATAACAGTTCTAGAATATAAACGTCTGAGATATTTAAATGGAAAAACTAAAGGCGGGTTACTGTATAACATTAAAAAGTATTGATAATGTGCGGTATTTCCAAGAACAAAACAGGTTTGCATACGAAAACCCTAATTTCAGCCGATTGTTCCTATGGCAGCTATATGTTATAGTGGTCCGATTTTGATATAATTTTGACAGCACATTAGGAACGTAATAAGAATAAGATTTGCCAAATCTTGTTGCAATATCTTGAAAAACAACAAAAATCGGCCGATAGTTTCTATGACAGCTATACGATATATCGGTCCGATCTGGCTCGTTCCGACTTATTTACAGCTCGCAGCAATAAGAAGCTTATATGCCAAGTTTCATGAAGATAGCTCAAAAACTGAGAGACTAGTTTGCGTTGCAACAGACGGACGGACGGACGGACGGACGGACGGACGGACGGACAGACGGACATCCATTTTTGGACTCCTCTGTTAATGCTGATTCAGAATATATATACTTTATAGGGTCGGAGATGTCTCCTAAGGTGCGTTGCAAACTTCTGGCTAAAATTAATATACCCTCTGCAAGGGTATAAAAAATAAAAAATAAGAACAGAAGAAAAAACAAAAAAAAATGTATGCCCCTGAGGGGATTCGAACCGTGGACCTTAGTATCTACTATAAAATTGCAATAATGATCAGTGCATATAATTGAAATTGCTTGCTGTTGGAGTTGAACCTGCATATTTTGCATATCCAACATAACAAAACAGACAAAACACGTGGTCACATGGCACTACTTTTTCTTACTGAAATTTTCACGAAACGTCCGCAATATGGTATTTATGACGTATATAAAAAACTGTTACTGTAGAGCTAATATTGCAGTTGTAGTCTATTTTTTTTCAATTTATAGGGGCGGGTGGAGGCGCGGCAATAATCTAAAATAAACTTGATAAGCGTGCAGTAACAACACATATTATCACAAAATTTGGTAGCTCTAGCTCTTATAATAGTTGAGATCCAGGTGTTCACACGGACGGACGGACAGACAGACAGACAGACGGACAGACGGACATGGCTATATCGACTCGGCTGTTGATACTGATCAAGAATATACATACTTTATGGGGTCGGAGATGTCTCCTTCTGCCTGTTACATACATTTTCGGATTGAACAAAGTTATAATACCCTTCTACTCTATGAGTAGCGGGTATAAAAAGGAAAAAATAACTACTGACTACCCCCCCTTCCGTTAATTATTGCCATTCCAGGTTTACTTATGGGTCCGCACAGTCGTTACATGTTACAATACTTAACAATACTGCACCTCTTGCTAAAATAGACTTAGGAAAAGCACTCATAGTAGAAAATTACAAAAATACGAGACATATTATCAACCTAACAAACTACCACAATTGTATTAGTCAAATACACACCACCGTCAATTCTCTTCTAGAAGAAGACACACTAATAGATTCGGTACTTATATTAAAGTCAAAACTTTCTCAATTACAAACTTAAATAGATTCATTTACCCCCCTTAATAGACATAAAAGATGTCTAATTAACGGACTAGGCACACTAGTAAAAACTATTTCCGGCAATATGGATGCATCCGATGCCAAGGAAATAGACGTTAAATTCAATAATTTAAAGATAACCTCAACGTAGTATCAGAAAATTTCCAACTACAAATCGAGTTTAATAACGAAATTCTTATTCGTTTTGAAAATATAACCAGACACATAAATTATGAACAAATTCTAATTAAGAACTTCCTTACAAATTCCCAAAATAAAATTGTTAAAGAATTACACGAAGAACAAAATTTAGTAAGAAAACTACAATACTATACATAAACAGAATTGATTACAGCATTGATCTATTACTTAACCACCTCAACGACATTATTGAAAGCCTATTACTTGCAAAACTTAATATAATTCCTAAACTTATTTTAAACAAGGAAGAGATACTAAAAATACCAAATATATTTCAAAACCAAAATCTATATGTACAATCAGACGAACAATTACACAGTCTTTTAAAATTACACACTATCTATCACAATTCAAACATCATATTCAATGTCAAAATACCTATATTTAAGAAAGAAGAATATAAAATTGCAAAAATAATTCCCCTGCCCATTAAAAACACCTACTATGTTGTAACACCCAATTATATTTTGTACAATAACAAAAGTAAGACCTACCCTCTAAGAGAAAAATGTTTAAAAATAAATAACATATTCTTATGCGAAAATGTCAACTTCCCCACCCACCGAAATACGACTTGTATCGAAAGCCTGTTGCATGAGAAGACCAGCTTCTGCGACATTCAAGAAACTAGCACTATCACAGATATATTTGAGGCAGAAAAGGGCTACATTTTCATTTTTAATGCAAAAAATACTACTATTAAGACCGTAAACGGTAACGACACCACAATAAATGGGTCGGCCATAATAAAATACCTTAATTGCACACTTACTATAAACGGCATCGAGTACGATAATACTGCAGATGTCACCGAAGAGAAATTCGACTTCTTCTTGCCCCCTATGCAGAAGATAATAAAAAATACCACAATAGAGGTACTTAGCCTGGAAAGACTACACCTCGAAGCCCTACACACGTCAAATAAAATCCTGAATTTTGGTCGCCAATCAACACAACACGCCACAGCCCTCTACATACTGTTCCTTCTTCTGACAACCATAGCCGTATTCTTCTGGATATTCCGGCGCAACATCCACATCGTCAACCTGCCAACGGAATATCAGCTGCCTGTTGTCGCTCCGGGCATACCATCACTATGGCCTTCGCTCCATTCTAGGGGGGGAAGAGTTACCAACCCAGCACGGACAGCTGCCATTCCCCGCTCGAAGCCCCCCGTTCCATCACACAAGCCTAACACAAACGATCAACAAAACACAACGGACCAACGGCCAGTATATGGGCCGCCCCTTCCTCAAAATCCCCCCTCATGCCTTCACATAAGCCTAACGCAGCGATCAGCAAATATTACAATGTATCAGCAACCAATACATGGGTCGCATTTGTTTAAACTAAGGAATATTGCTGACTCTGCAACCAGAGTCATTCGCGTGGGAGTTGACACAATAAGAATATTTCCCTTTTTATATGTTAGCCGCTAAGAACGATCTGAAATAAACTTTACTTCTGTCTTGACTTCGAAACTGTGCAGTTGATCTTTTATTGTGAAAGGAACAAAATATATAAACTAACTCCAACTTACTAAAAGGGACTCAAGGAAAGTCCAATCAGCCCCTCCAACCCTCTTCATCAGCTTCACCGCTCAGGCCACGGCCGATAACTAGCGCACTTGTAAACACTCAGAACGTGATGATTCGAATTATAAATACAACTAATAAAGACGCTATTGTGATTATGATATTTACAATGCCAATGTAGATAATAGTTCGCAGAGAACTTCAGAAGTACTGAAACTTCTTAAATTTCCATCGTTATTCAAAAACGACCTAACAGAATTATGCACCGAATATAACGATATTTTTGGTCTCGAAACAGAAACCATATCAGCTAATAATTTGTATAGGCATAAATTGAGATTGAATGACAAGACCCCTGTACAGGTATACATTAAGAATTATAGAATGCCAGAAAGTCAAAAGCTAGAAATTCAAAGGCAAGTTGACAAATTAATAAGAGACGGCATTGTTGAGCCGTCTTTATCAGAATATAATAGCCCACTTCTCTTGGTACCCGAAAAATCACTGCCTAATTCGGCAGAAAAGAGATGGCGATTAGTAGTTGACTAGCAGATAAATTCCCACTTCCAAGAATAGAAGATATTCTTGATCAATAAGGACGAGCAAAATATTTCTCGTGGTAGACCTTATGTCAGGATTTCACCAAATCGAACTAGACGAAAGGTCAAGAAATATAACATCATTCTCCACTTCGACAGGCTCATATCGCTACACGCGATTACCATTTGGATTAAAAATAGCCCCGAATTCATTTCAAAGAATGATGACACTTGCATTCACAGGCCTACAGCCTTCGCAAGCTTTTCTGTATATGGATGATTTAGTCGTAGTCGGTTGTTCTGAAAAGCATATGCTTAAGAATTTAACCGATGTTTTCAAATTATGTAGACAACATAATTTAAAACTACATCCAGAAAAATTTACTTTCTTTATGAAAGAGGTTACATATTTAGGTCATAAATGTACTGATAAATGTACTGATAACTACCCACAACCAGCGAATGCAGACGAAGCTAGACGATTCGTCGCATTTTGCAATTATTACAGAAGATTTATTAAGAATTTCTCTGAGAAATCACGCCACTTAACGAGGCTTTGTAAGAAGAATGTTCCATTTGAATGGACAAGCGAATGAAACGAAGCATTCGAATATCTTAAAAGGGAATTAATGAAACCAACACTTCTTCAGTACCCAGACTTCAGCAAACAATTTTGCATAACCACAGATGCCAGTAAACAGGCACGTGGAGCGGTACTATCTCAGGACCGTAACGGTCAACAACTACCAGTGGCATACGCTTCAAGAACCTTTACACAAGGTGAAAGTAATAAGTCCACTACAGAACAAGAACTAGCAGCTATTCATTGGGCAATCAATCATTTCAGACCATATATAAGTGAAAACAAGAAAGCAAGGCTACCTTCGGCTTGCCGAAGGTTTTATACCTTTGCAGTTGTACTATAGCTATATGTATATAGTACTCAGATTTTCATAAAATTGCAACAGGTACCTTCATTAGGCCGATCATTGATCGTTATAAGTTGTAAAACTTCGATTTTGATGAAACTTTATTATTAAGGACATACTTAGATTTGGATGTGGTAAGCCTGATAGCTATATCTTGAAATATAACGAAAATCGACCGATAGGCTCCATGACAGCTGTTCGATATATCAGTCCAATCTGGCCCGTTCCGACTTATTTAATGAAGGCAGAATTAAGAAGCTTGTGAGCCAACTTTTATGAAGATAGCTCAATAACTGGGGGACTAATTTGCGTTGCAAGAGACAGACGGACTGACTGATTGTTCCTATAACAGTTCTAGAATATAAACGTCTGAGATATTTAAATGGAAAAACTAAAGGCGGGTTACTGTATAACATTAAAAAGTATTGATAATGTGCTGTATTTCCAAGAACAAAACAGGTTTGCATACGAAAACCCTAATTTCAGCCGATTGTTCCTATGGCAGCTATATGTTATAGTGGTCCGATTTTGATATAATTTTGACAGCACATTAGGAACGTAATAAGAATAAGATTTGCCAAATCTTGTTGCAATATCTTGAAAAACAACAAAAATCGGCCGATAGTTTCTATGACAGCTATACGATATATCGGCCCGATCTGGCTCGTTCCGACTTATTTACAGCTCGCAGCAATAAGAAGCTTATATGCCAAGTTTCATGAAGATAGCTCAAAAACTGAGAGACTAGTTTGCGTTGCAACAGACGGACGGACGGACGGACGGACGGACGGACGGACAGACGGACATCCATTTTTGGACTCCTGTGTTTATGCTGTGTAGTATACATATATATTGATTATCTACTGTACCAAGTTTGTTGCAAAGTTTACATAAACAGAGCCCGGGTCTTTAGCCTAAGTGGCCGAAATATGAGTCGATCAGCGCGCACAAAGAAAGAGCATATGTAAGCATTCTGTTACATGCGCCGACCGCCCGATCGAACTCAAGTGCATGCACATACCACAGCACTCCAGCTTAAAGAGAGCATACATATATATAATATATAAGATATATACATAACCGTCTCTCTGCTGTCCAACTGTGGGCAGCGCAGCAAGGAGACCTAGGCTTAATTAGAACCTAAGAAAGAATGTTTAAGTCAGATCCATTTTGACATGGGAAGCGGCACCTTCGCTGCTCCCAAAATAAACTTTAAATTAAACAACCAAAGGTCCACGGCGTTGTCATTTCATTATATGGCGACCGTGACATAGAGACCCTAAAGAATTATTAAAGAATTAAAAAGTGGCATAAAAAGTGACAAAGTACGAGTGGCAATCCGTCACTTGTACCAACGGTGGAATATATGCAGACGAGTGCATATGAATAAATCGGCAACAACAACAACTACAAGTATGCAGAGGCGAGCATTTGGATAAATCGGCAGCAACTACAAGTGTGAAAGGCAATCCGTCCCTTACACCAGCGCGGGAGAACGAGAAACTGGACACAAAAAAAAAAAAAAAAAAAAAAATTACTGAGTGAGTAGAGTGCGGTGATGGGACGCGGAGGTCTGAAAAACAAGATCAACAAAAGAATAGCACATATTAAATGGCTATTATATACAAATAAAACGCCACCCCCATGGGCAACGGCGCAGAAGCTAACAACAGAACTTGATTTTCTGAGAGAAAACCTCCAGCAGAGACAGCAAAAACCCGCAACTCACTCAGTAAATATTAAAATCATAAATGAAAAAATAACTAAAAAACCTCCATCTCCCAAGCCATTGCCGAAGAGGAAGGACGTATGCCCGAATGACTGCCCTGGACCATTGTACGACGCAGCGTGTAAATCTACATGCTTAACCCGAAGACCTGTGCGAAGACCAGCACCGGTCCCGCCTGAGCCCATAGGCCCAGGACGGGGTAACGACATAAGTCCGCGCGACATAACTCCGCCGAGCTAAGAGCGACATAAGTCCGCGCGGACTTATGTCGTTTTGAAACGACATAGCTCTGCGCGGACTTATGTCGTTTTAAAACGACATAGCTCCGCGCGGAGCTATGTCGTTTTTAACTCGGCGGAGCTATGTCGCTGTTAAAATGACATAGCTCCGCTGAAAGTGAACGTTCAGTTTTAAAATTATTCCGATAAATAGCATTGCATATATCGATAATTCCGCGTGATTTATGGCGGCAAAACGATTAAAATACCAACAAGTCGGAAAGGCTACAGTCGAGCGCGCCCGACTGTGGTATAGCCGCTACAACTTTGCGAAAAAATACGTCTCACAGTCTCAAATTTGTTTTTCTAACTCGCCTTATCGTTATCATCGATTTTAAAAGAAGATGTATCATAATGCTAAAAAAAAAAAAAAATAAAAATATAAACAGAAGAAAAAACAAAAAAAAATGTATGTCCCTGAGGGGGGATTCGAACCGTGGACCTCGAAAAGCTTATAATAAACAGTTTGCAACTATAACCACACCGCCACTGGCACATTATTATTTAAACCGGCAGAGTTGGCTTATGAGACCATTCAGCTTGTCGTACAAGACAAAAACTAATACCAACTCACTTCCCATAAAATTCATTTTAATCAAATGCATTTAATACTAATCTTAAAATATTTTAAGTACTTGAAAAAAGAAAATTTCAAAAAACCCACTAGAATCGAACCGAGTAGGAGTCGAACCCCTACCCATTCGCTTCACAGTCAACGACCACATGCACTCAGCCACTGCACCTTTTTTCCATCAACTATAAAATTGCTATAACGAACAGTGCAAATAATATTAGTTCATAAAATTAAAAAAAAATTGCTTGCCGCCGGACTTGAACCTGCATATCTTGCATATCTAACATAATAAAACAGACAAAAACACGTGGTCACATGGCACTCTATTTCTTTAATATCTTCCATATTTATCATCCAATCTTACTGAAATTTTGACAAAATGTCCGCAATATGATATTTATAACGTATATATAAAACTGTTGCTATAAAGCAAATATTGCGGCTGTAATCAATTTTTTTTCAATTTATGTGGGCGGGTGGAGGCGTGTCAAAAATCTAAAATAAACTTGATAAGCGTGCAAATATAACACATATTGTTACCAACTTTGGAAACTCTAGCTCTTATAATAGCTGAGATCCAGGTGTTCACACGGACAGACGGACAGACGGACATGGCTATATCGACTCGGCTGTTGATACTGATTCAGAATATATATACTTTATGTGGTCGGAGATGTCTCCTTCTGCCTGTTACATACATTTTCGGTTGGCACAAAGTTATAATACCCTTCTACTCTATGAGTAGCGGGTATAATCATCAATAGCTTACACATTTAAATAAATAATATGTTAATTCTAATTCAATCTAAACCGATAGTTGCCAGAGATTTATGGCAGTAAATCGATAAAAATACCAAATACATATCGGCTATCGGCGGAGTTATGTCGCTATGAAAACGACATAGGTCCGCGCGGAGCTATGTCGCTTTTAGCTTGGCGGACTTATGTCGTTTCCAGAACGACATAGCTCCGCGCGGACCTCTGTCGCTATGAAATCGACATAGCTCCGCCGAGCTGAAAACGACATAGCTCCGCCAAAAATTTGTACTGGGCGGAAATATGTCGGCGGAGATATGACGCTATGCCGCCCAGGACATCAGCAGCAGTAATCAACAAGTGCGGGAAGCACTCCGCCACCTGCACCTGCGAGGGAGGATCAGAGGACCAACCGGAGAGAAAAATTTATTTTTTTTTTGTTGCCCTGTGTGGCACACCAAAGAATTTTTTTGTTGCCCTGTGAGGCACACCAATTAATTAAAAAAAAAAAAATTGTAAAATTGTGCGGAACCATCTCCGCTCGATTAGAAGTGTAGCCCGTAAAGCTATACGAAACGATAGGCAGGAAAATTTGTTAAAAGTAAATGCAGAGTAATGCAATAGATAAATTTTCTGAGAACACAATTAATAATTATACATACAGTTTAAAAATATATATACCCGAAATGGGGCTAGTAGACGTCAAATCTGTGGACTCCACAGCCAACGTCATTAACAAAGTAGAGTCCAATAATTATGACTTTTATTTAATACACATATTGTTAATAATAATTGTTGTTATAATGTGCGCTAATTGTTTTTACAAATTGTATAAATTGCATAATAAATGCTTGAAAAAGAAATATATGAGCCAGGCAAATGATCTGGACAAAATTTAAAAAAAAAAAGAAAAGAAAGCACAAATAACATTTAACATTCATTTAAATAATACAATGTTTAACTTTAATTGAATAAAATAAATTACAAATAAAAACTTAAATAAATTACAAACTAAAATATATAAAATAAGGTATGGCTACACTACAGGCATTTATAGAAATACATGATAAAGAGTTCATATCCATAAAATAATGGAATGGAATGATATATATGAAGAATTAAACGACATAAAAACAAACTTTGACAAATCATATAAATCACTAACACAAAACAGGCCAATTCAGAAAAATACTATAAATAAACATTCAGAGACATTAGTAAATTGCTTTAACCAAGCACGAACACTTATATATGGACAGAAAGATAAATTAAATCAAGATCATTGGTCCCGAGTATCAAAATTTTTGATCAGACTACGATCTAATCTAATATCAGTTAAACTAAAGTTTAATCTGGATATATCTGTACCAACTATACTCAATACTTCTCTTACTATCGAAACTAGTGAAACTGGCACTGACCAAATAGAGCCAGAAGATCAGGAAGCAAACCCTAAAATAGAAGAGGAGGATTTAAATAACCTCACTATTCCAGCTGTTTTAACGTCAGATCTGGATAATTTCACAGTAGGCAACAATAGAACAATGGCGCAAAATAATATTGAGTTTATTAATACAGCAACTAAGCTTGTACCAGTTTTTGATGGTAAAGCTGAAAACTTGCAAAGTTTTATTGATGCACTAGAAATATTGGAACTAATAACAGGCGAACACGAAGTATTAGCAGTTTCCATAATAAAATCAAGACTAAAAGGTGCTGCCAGAAATTTAATCGGAAATGAAACAACAATAACTGAAGTAATTTCCAGATTAAAAAGCAATGTCAAAGGCGAAACTGTAGAAGTACTATCAGCAAAACTGATGAACCTACAGCAACGCAACAAAACTGCTAACCAATACACACTAGAGGTTGAGCAGATGACAAAAATGTTAGAAGGTGCATATATAACAGACGGCTTACCGCTAGAGTTAGCCAGAAGTTATTCCACCCAGCATGCAGTCAAAGCAATGACTAAAAATTGCACAATTGATAAGGTAAAACTTATCATGCAAGCTGGTACCTTCAACAATATGAATGAGGCAGTATCTAAATTTGTAAATTGTTGCACAGAAGCAACCGGACAACCAAACTCTGTTCTATATTATAAAAATAATCCACAGCGCGGCGGATACCGCGGGCGTGCAAATTACAGAGGTAACTTTCGTTATCGTAATAATAATTACAATAACCAATATAATAACGGACGAGGCCAATATAGAGGAAATTCAAGAGGCCGGGGCAATTCGAATCGAGGCCACAACTACAATAACCCTAGTAACGTCCGAGTAACCAATACATCGGAAAACTCACAAAACCCTTTAAATACTCAACAGTAAAAAATGCAAGGATTCATACCATTAATCTCAGTCAGAACGTATTTGTATCATTCAACCATGTAGCTACAGGAAAAGAACTTGTCTTTTTAGTAGACACAGGTGCCGAAATTTCAATAGTTAAAGAAAATTCTGATGTCTTTCATGACATACAAGAAAATGATATTATCGACATAACAGGAATAAGTAAAGAAGTAACCAAATCCAAGGGGTTAACTTCTATTGAGATACAGACCACTAAGTATATACTTCAACACGATTTTCATATCGTGGATTTACAATTCGCTATTCCTTGTGATGGCATTTTAGGAATCGATTTTATTAGAAAATTCAACTGTCAATTAGACTTCAAGCAATCTGAAGATTGGCTTATAATAAGGCCTAATAACTTAAAATTTCCAATTTATGTTCCTATAACATACAGTTCTGGCAACAACTCAATACTTCTGCCAGCAAGATCCCAAGTTATTAGAAAAATAGAACTAGATTCAAAAGAAGACAGTGTACTGATTCCAAATCAAGAAATTCAGCATGGTATTTACATAGCAAGTACCATAGCAACATCTAAAAACGCTTTTATAAGACTACTTAATACAACAAATAAAGATCAAGTAGTCAGTACAAATAATTTAGCGTACGAATCACTTTCGAACTACGATGTAGTCAAAACTAATCCAGACAATAGAAACAAATCTGTATTATCTCAACTAAATAAAAACTTTCCTCCACAATTCAAATCACAACTTTCAAGCTTGTGCACCCAATATAGTGATATATTCGGATTGGAATCTGAACCAATAAGCACTAATAATTTCTATAAACAAAAACTGAGATTAAAAGATGATGAACCAGTGTATGTAAAAAATTATAGAAGCCCACACAGTCAGGTGAACGAAATACAGAAACAAGTTGGAAAATTGATCACTGACGGCATTGTTGAACCATCTGTATCTGAATATAACAGCCCACTATTACTTGTCCCTAAAAAACCATCTCCAGGTTCAGACCAAAAGAAATGGCGATTAGTAATTGACTATCGTCAAATTAATAAAAAATTACTGTCCGATAAATTTCCACTCCCAAGAATTGACGACATTTTAGATCAACTTGGACGAGCAAAATATTTTTCATGTCTTGACTTAATGTCAGGATTTCATCAAATTGAACTCGAAAAAAGTTCAAGAGATATAACGTCATTTTCAACGAGCAATGGATCATATCGCTTCACGCGACTACCTTTTGGTATTAAAATAGCGCCTAATTCATTTCAGAGAATGATGACTATAGCATTCTCTGGATTAGAACCTTCACAAGCATTCCTTTATATGGATGACTTAATAGTTATAGGTTGTTCTGAAAAACATATGCTTAAAAACTTAACAGACGTTTTTGAGAAATGTAGGAAATACAATCTAAAGTTACATCCAGAAAAATGCTCATTTTTTATGCATGAGGTGACTTTTCTCGGTCATAAATGCACAGACAAAGGAATACTTCCGGATGACAAAAAATATGATGTCATTATGAATTACCCTACTCCGCACAATGCGGACAGCGCTAGACGTTTCGTTGCGTTTTGCAACTATTATAGACGTTTCATCAAAAATTAAAAGAATATTCACGGCACATAACAAGATTATGTAAAAAGAATGTTCCTTTCGAATGGACAGATGAATGCCAAAACGCATTCCAATATTTAAAAACAAAACTTATTGAACCTACTTTGCTACAATATCCTGATTTCAGCAAAGAATTCTGTATAATTACTGATGCAAGTAAGCAAGCGTGCGGAGCGGTTTTAACTCAAAACCATAACGGACTCCAACTTCCCATTGCATACGCATCAAGAGCTTTCAGTAAAGGAGAAAGTAATAAATGTACAACTGAGCAGGAATTAGCTGCAATACACTGGGCAATATTACATTTTAGACCATACATTTATGGAAAACACTTCACAATTAAAACAGATCACAGACCATTAATATATCTATTCTCTATGATCAATCCGAGCTCTAAACTGACACGCATGAGGCTAGAATTAGAAGAGTATGACTTTACAGTCGAATATTTAAAGGGAAAAGACAATCATGTAGCTGATGCGTTATCAAGAATAACCATTAAAGATCTACAAAACATTACGGGAAATATAATGAAAGTCACTACTAGATACCAAAATAGACAGAAAATCCGCGCGGATAACAACAAAATAGAATTGCCTACGCAATCTTTAGAAAAAGCTTCTAAGCCCAACGTATATGAAGTCATAAACAATGACGAAATACGTAAAGTAGTGACCTTGCATGTAAAACATATGCTATGTTTATTTAAACATGGTAGAAAAATTACTGCAAGATACGACGTTAGCGATTTATATACTAATGGAATCCTCGACTTAGGTCAATTTTTCCAAAGGCTTGAAATGCAGGCCGGTATAAATAAAATCAGCCAACTCAAAATGGCACCGTGGGAAAATATCTTTGAACATGTTTCAATAGATAATTTTAAACAAATGGGCAATAAGATATTGAAAACATTAAGAGTAGCGCTACTCAACCCGGTGACCTTAATAGAAAAACAAAAAGATAAAGAAGCTATACTGTCTAAATTCCATGACGACCCAATACAAGGAGGTCATATCGGCATTTCAAAAACCTTGGCCAAGGTCAGAAGACATTATTATTGGAAAGGTATGACTCGAGATATTACTGAGTATATACGAAAATGTCAAAAATGCCAAAAAGCTAAAATAACAAAGCATAGCAAGACCCCATTGATAATAACCAATACGCCAATAAATTCTTTCGACAGGGTGATAGTAGACACTATTGGTCCACTACCTAAATCAGAAAATGGCAATGAATATGCAGTCACTCTAATATGTGACCTAACTAAATATTTAGTTGCCATTCCAGTTCCAAATAAGAACGCGAACACTGTCGCTAAAGCAATTTTTGAATCATTTATTCTGAAGTACGGTCCAATGAAGACGTTCATTACGGACATGGGAACAGAATACAAGAATTCAATTATAAATGAGTTATGCAAAAATCTAGGAATTGAAAATATAACATCTACGGCACACCACCACCAGACCGTTGGAACAATAGAACGTAGTCATAGAACTTTCAACGAATACATACGCTCATATATATCGGTTGATAAAACTGATTGGGATGTATGGCTTCAATACTTCGTTTTCTGTTTCAACACGACCCCCTCAATGGCACATAATTACTGTCCATATGAGTTAGTATTTGGTAAAACAAATAATTTACCAAAACAATTCAATAGTATAGATAACATAGACCCAATATATAATATAGATGACTATGCTAAGGAGAGTAAATATAGATTAGAAGTAGCTTACAAAAGAGCTAGAATAATGATAGAAGAAAATAAGAAAAATAATAAGATATTATATGATCAGAAAATAAACAACATAGATATATCGGTAGGTGATAAAGTCTTATTACGAAATGAAACAGGTCATAAGCTAGAATATAAATATACTGGTCCGTATAAAGTAACGGAAATAGGAGATAGAAATAACATTATAATAACGAATAATAAAAACAAAAAACAAACAGTACATAAGGATAGGTTAAAAATGTTTATTTCATAATTGTTGTTAGTATGGCCATGCTAAGACAAAAATACTTATCTACATTTGAATGTTATTTGTAATTTAATATATTCAAAAAAAAAATATAACAAACAAAAAAAAAAAAAAAAAAAAAAAAAATGGAAAAACCCCATTGTTAATTAAAAATTAATCTTTTAAGTAAAATCTAAAAAAATGACTCCAAATAAATTACGTCATTTTTCAAAAGGAGGGAGATGTAGTATACATATATATTGATTATCTACTGTACCAAGTTTGTTGCAAAGTTTACATAAACAGAGCCCGGGTCTTTAGCCTAAGTGGCCGAAATATGAGTCGATCAGCGCGCACAAAGAAAGAGCATATGTAAGCATTCTGTTACATGCGCCGACCGCCCGATCGAACTCAAGTGCATGCACATACCACAGCACTCCAGCTTAAAGAGAGCATACATATATATAATATATAAGATATATACATAACCGTCTCTCTGCTGTCCAACTGTGGGCAGCGCAGCAAGGAGACCTAGGCTTAATTAGAACCTAAGAAAGAATGTTTAAGTCAGATCCATTTTGACATGGGAAGCGGCACCTTCGCTGCTCCCAAAATAAACTTTAAATTAAACAACCAAAGGTCCACGGCGTTGTCATTTCATTATAGCTGATTCAGAATATATATACTTTATAGGGTCGGAGATGTCTCCTAAGGTGCGTTGCAAACTTCTGGCTAAAATTAATATACCCTCTGCAAGGGTATACAAAGCTAACGTCGCTCCCACGGGCGCATGAAATACGACAACATCAGCATACTGCAAGGTAAGCATTATGCCGGATGTCGATACGTAGCCGGCAGACACTGCTTATTTGCGTGGTCGCTACGAATATGAGATCGCAACAATATGTTTCGTTTTCTTGTATTTCATTGTCACGGCTCCGCCTGACACCTGATTGTGTGGCACCAGTGGTATTTGACAGTGCGTTATTCATTACCCACGAGCTTGAAAATCCTTAAAAATCTAAAATTGAATCAAATCTAAAAATTAGCTACAAGTGATCAAACTCAGCCACGTCAACAGGGCTGTAGTGACAAAAATCAAGTGCCAACAACAAAAACCACTGACCACTGTTGCTTACAACAGAACAATCTGACAAGTGGCTGCTGCTGACCTACGTCAACACAGGCAGCACAGCGGAAACGTCATTAAACTCGCCTCTTGAGTGCAGTTGGCTGAGGTGCGCCATAGCGAAAATTTAATTTCACGTAACACCGAAGCCGCTGAAGCTCTTCGGGCAGCGACTTATCGCCAGATTAGCGCGCAAGCTATCTGGACAGCGGGGAGGCAGAGACAAGCAGTGTACAACAACAGACACCGACTTCAGTTTAGAACACAACACAACACCAAACAAGAAAGCAAGGCTACCTTCGGCTTGCCGAAGGTTTTATTCCCTTGCAGTTGTACACAGCTATATGTAATAGTACTCAGATGTTCATAAAATTGCAACAGCTACCTTCATTATGCCGATCGTTGATCGTTAATCGTTATAAATGTTCGATTTTGATGAAACTTTATTATTAAGGACATACTTAGATTTGGATGTGGTAAGCCTGATAGCTATATCTTGATATATAACGAAAATCGGCCGATAGGCTCCATGACAGCTATACGATATATCAGCCCGATCTGGTCCGTTCCGACTTATTTAATGAAGGCAGAATTAAGAAGCTTGTGAGCCAACTTTTATGAAGATAGCTCAATAACTGGGGGACTAATTTGCGTTGCAAGAGACAGACGGACTGACTGATTGTTCTTATCACAGCTATACAATATAAACGTCTGAGATATTTAAATGTAAAAAACTAAAGGCGGGTTACTGTTTAACATTAAAAAGTATTGATAGTGTGCGGTATTTCCAAAAACAAATCAGGTTTGCATACAAAAACCCTAATTTCAGCCGATTGTTCCTATGGCAGCTATATGTTATAGTTGTCCGATTTTGATACAATTTTGACAGCACATTAGGAACGTAATAAGAATAAGATTTGCCAAATCTTGTTGCAATATCTTGAAAAACAACAAAAATCGGCCAATAGTTTCTATGACAGCTATACGATATATCGGTCCGATCGCTCGTTCCGACTTATTTACAGCGTACAGCAATAAGAAGGTTGTATGCCAAGTTTCATGAAGATAGCTCAAAAACTGAGAGACTAGTTTGCGTTGCAACAGACGGACGGACGGACAGACGGACATCCATTTTTGGACTCCTCTGTTTATGCTGATTCAGAATATATATACTTTATAGGGTCGGAGATGTCTCCTAAGGTGCGTTGCAAACTTCTGGCTAAAATTAATATACCCTCTGCAAGGGTATAAAAAAAATCAATACACACATAAAATTTAAATTTCCATATATACACACCCACACATTTAGATAAATACACACATAAAATTTAAATTATCATTTATACTACATACCTACACATTCTCTTAAGTAAGAAAATTTGTTAATCATTTCCCGACATTACGCAATTTATTAAGTAACTCTAAATTTAATGTCAAAAAAGTTCGTTTACAACCTTAGGAAGACTACACGCTCAGTTGTTGGGGCTTCACCAAACACTGGTAAGCTCCCATGCCCCATTAGACGTTCTGACCCCCTTCCTCCAATTTCGGAAGACCCTAAATCTTCCCCTCAAAGCCCCATAATGGACTCAGGAAACGATTCTATCCGCCCCACTCCGTCCCCATTAACGCCTACCGTCAGTGGTTTTAGCTCTACACTTTCAACTACGTTTGGTTCCAAAGACGTTTTGGCATTTGTTGAGCGTTTGCCAACCTTTGACGGTACACCTCGTCAATTAGATAGGTTTATCACTAGCGTAGAGGAAATTCTGATGCTCTTTAGAGGAGCGGACCAAACACCGTATGGCCTGCTCACTCTGCGGACTATCAGAAACAAAATTATTGATAGGGCCGACGAAGCCTTGGAGCTCGCAAATGTACCTTTGGTCTGGGATGAGATTAAAAGCAGTCTCATCCGTCCTTACTCGAGTAAAAAAGTGAGGCCAACTTGCTAGTTGAGTTTAATACATTTCCAGACAATCTGACTTTAGGGCAACTTTTCTTTGGTATATCAAAGGTGAGAAGCCACTCCTACGGGAGAACAAAAATGGCGTCTCGTTATCGACTATAGGAAACTTAATGAAAAAACTATATCCGATAGATACCCCATACCTAACATCGCGGACATCTTAGACAGACTGGGCAAGGCTAAATACTTTTCTACACTTGACTTAGCAAGTGGATTTCATCAAATAGAAATGAATTCTGATGACATACCCAAAACTGCATTTACAGTAGAGGGAGGCCATTACGAGTTCATTAGAATGCCGTTTGGTCTTAAAAATGCCCCAGCCACTTTTCAAAGGGTGATGGATAACATTTTTGGAGACCTTATTGGATCTATTTGCCTAGTTTATCTAGACGATATAATAATTTTCTCAACTTCTTTGCAAGAACACCTCATAACTTGAAAAATATTTTCGAGAGACTCAGGTCTGCCAACTTTAAAGTACAACTAACTAAATCTAATTTTCTCAGGCAGGAGACAGAAGAACAAGCACAAGAAGGCGTTAAGCCAAACCCCAATAACATTGAGGCCATTAAAAACTTTCCATGCTCCCATAGTAAAAAGTCAATTAAGGCTTTTCTAGGTCTCTTAGGTTATTATAGGAAGTTCATCAAAGATTTTGCGAGAATTACCCAACCCATGACAAAGAAATTAAAAGGCAACAATAAATCAATCATAATAGACAATAAGTTTAAAGAAGCCTTCGAATCTTGTAAAACCTTGCTGTCCAATGACCCTATTCTTCAATACCTGGACTTTACGAAACCTTTTATACTAACCACAGACGCAAGTAATATTGCAATAGGAGCTGTCTTATCACAAGGTCCGGTACACAGTGATAAACCTGTATGTTTCGCCAGTAGAACCCTGTCAACTTTCCACAATTGAGAAGGAAATGCTGGCCATTATATGGGCGGTCCAATACTTCAGACCTTACCTCTTTGGCAAAAGATTCACCATTGTCACCGATCACAAACCATTAACTTGGTTAATGACTTTTAAACAACCAAATTCTAAAATAATTCGGTGGAGACTCCAGCTTCAAGAGTACGATTTCGAAGTCGTCTATAAAAAAGGCTCTCAAAACGTAATCTGCTCTTAGTAGACCAGAGGCCTCTATTAACCATAATGAAGCACTACCGATTAGCCAAACTGTCTGTCCCATTTCGGAGAAACCCCTTAATGACTTTAACATTCAGCTCCTGTTCAAAATAACCCCAAACACAAATTATACCACACTGACCCCGTTTAAACATAAACTCAGAGAATTCTGTAACATTCTTAAGCAGTCGTTGAAACCAAACAAGACATGTGCAGCATTTGCCCCCTATCATGTTTTCCAAGTGGTGAACCAAGCCTACGTACTTCTCGGCAGACGGTACATTTAAACTTATTAGATGTCTGACTTTCCTCCCAAAAATGAGTGATACTGCGGAGATTGAAAAATTTATAAACGACTATCACTGTAATAGTAACCTTCGGGGGATCGACGAGACATATTTGCACATAAAACGGCAACAGTAATTCCCACATATGAAAGAAAGAATAACTCAGTTAATTAGGAAATGCGAAACATGTTTAAAATTAAAATATGACAGACAGATCACCTACCAAATTCTCGAACTAGCTACAAAACCGTTGGACATTCTACATATACATATATGTAGATATTTACACCATTAATAAAAATTACAACCTTACTATTATTGACAAATTTTCCAAATTTGCAGTTGCTTACCCTATAGCTAATAGGAATTGTATTAACGTAGTTAAAGCCTTAAAACATTTAATTTCCCAATTTGGAATACCTAAACAACTTATCTACGATCAGGGATCAGAATTCGTAAGTGATATGTTCAACAAGTTTTGTACTCAATTTAACATTAACCTACATGTTACATCCTTCCAACAATCGTCTAGTAACTCTCCTGTTGAACGCCTTCACTCGACACTAACTGAGATTTACAGGATAATACTCGACACTAGGAAACAACAGAAACTCAAAGAAGAACATGACGAAATTATGTCCGAAGCCTTAATTACATACAATAATGCTATTCACTCCGCGACTAAACATACCCCCTTTCAACTGTTTAATGGGCTGGGTAGTTTGGTTAAAGTGGTCACTGGCAACATGGATGCTAATGATATTAAAGAAATAAACGAACAACTAAACAATATAAAGGAAGATACTAAAGTTGCCAATAAGAATCTCGAAAGACAAGAGATATTCAATAACGAAATTCTCATTCGGTTTGAAAATATAACCGATCATATCAATAATGAACAAATTTTGATACAACATTTTTTCGAAAGCTCACAAAACAACATTTTTAAACAATTAAATTTACATGACACCCTTTTAGAGAAAATACAGTACTTAAACAGGATTAGTTATAATATAGAATTACTCCTTAACCATCTAAGCGATATAACTGAAAGTATGATCCTTGCAAAAGTAAATGTAATCCATAAATTTATCTTAAATCAAGAGGAAATAATCAAACTAAAGAAAATACTGGAAATACAAAATGTAACAATTAAAACTGAACAAAATATTTATGATTTTTTAAAGATGAATACACTAAGCTTTGAACAAAAAATAATTTTTAGTATCAAAGTCCCGGCCGTCAGCCGTCAGAGACAGTAAGGGGAAACACATGGAACCCTAGCTTTGGCTGAGGTACGTGCCGTCCTTGCTTCTACTGTCGGAAGTGCGGCTATACTCTCCACGTGAGGGCGGCTGGAAGCAGGCCCCTAGCACGGTCATGTCTCTGCTAGGGGTGCTGACTAATTGTAGTCGGGCGAAGATTGTGATTCTATAAATCACCCCAATCCAAGGCGGAACAGCATACGCCAAGGGATGCATGGCCGGGGGGTAGCCCGGTCGTTAGTATGCGGACTCTGGATACCTGTCGCCCTCCAGTTTCATCTAGACTTCCCACGGCACGCGGGCTATGCCGTGGGCGACCTTCTCTTCCCGCCAACTCGTGGGTCCAAAAAGCATGGAATCTAATTTTAAAAAGATAAGTCGGATGCGACTTCAACAGCATCAACCCAGGGCGAGGCCTTAACGGCCGACCCCAACAACAGCACTGCAGCCAGTGGGCTGCTGGCTTCCACCCCCAATACCACGGGTCTTGGCCCTGGTACTTTAGGGGACCCGGACAGGCCACGGACTCCCTCGGACGACGAGTTCGCAAGTGCTGACTGCTCGTCCAATAGCTGCTCAGGCCGGCAGCAGCTCGTCGAGGTGATGTCCTCTGACGCTGAAGCTGACGCTGACCTGATCAGTCTCGCTGACGACGCTTCCGTGGCCTCGCAGAGGTCAGGTCTCACGGAAGCAGGCTCTCAGATACAGAAGCTGCGACTGGACTCTGAGAACGCCTTCGTTAAACTGAAGACCCGTGAGAAGAGGCTTTTTAAAGCTGCACTCGCTAAGGGTTCGAGCAGAGCAGAAGCTCTAGTTATCGCCACCGCGCCCCCCGTTGAAACCAAGGCCAAACGGACGCGCGCTGACGATACCGTCCTCGAACCGCAAGGGTCTTCAAAGAAGCCCAAAAAGACTCATGTGGAGTCCACAAAGCCACCTCTCAGCCAGGTGTCGAGCAGCGTGAAATTGGGCTTCACTTCGGCTGACTCAAAACCCGCTTTCACCGGAGCAAGTGGCCACGGTGAAAGCTAGCATTGCCAAGGCTCTGCTTCTTCATCCCACATCGGGTGCCAGTCCGGGTTTCGACGGTTGCATACCTCGGAATGAATGGCTGCTCCTGGTGTGCGAGGATAGCCGCACTGCCGATTGGGTCAGGGGAGCCGTTGGACACATCAAGTCCATCAGCTCCCTTAACATCAAACTACTGGAGGAGTCCGAGTTCCCCAAAGCTCACCTCATTAGAGGCTACTTCCCCAGTAGTGCTGGGCTCACACCCGCCGATATCTTGCGATATCTTGGTATACAAAACGAGGATTTGTTCTCGACCAGGCAGTGGCGGGTGGTCCAGCATACCCTCACTGGCACTACGACCCACCTCGCGATGTTGGTCGACGAGGAGTCGTATAAGGCTCTGACGGAGTGCAACGGGAAGGTGAAATTCGTCTTTGGACGAATCAAACTTCTCCTGAAGAACTCCGTCCCCAGAGCCTCTTCCTCCCCGGCCCGTCCCCCATCCCCCCTCTCCAACCATTCCACCCCCTTCCAGCGCCCCTCTGGACCCTACCTATGCGGCAGCAGTGGCTGCCGCCCCGGTACCGTCCACCAGTGCTGCGGCCGCAGTGGCGCTGAAAGCCCCCATCCCCAAACCCCCGACCATTGTGGTCTCCGCCCCCAACCCCTCAACGGGCCGCACCAGGCCGGTGGCTGGCAGCGGGCGCCTCCTGGCCCCTGGCAGACCCTCAGTCAGCGCTGGGCGCAAACAACCCGCAAGGGCACCTCCTGCGACTGGGATCGCTAGGCGACCTCTCCCTAGCAGCGCAGCCAGACTGCCGAAGGGCATCCAAGGCAACGACTCTCGGGGGGCAAGGCATGTGGCCTTGTCTCTAAGGCGCTGAAGGAGGATGCGGAGCGCAATTAAAGTGCTCCAGGCGAACCTGCACCACGCCAGAGGAGCGTCAGCCACCCTGTGCAGGATCGTCTGTAAAGATGAGATTGACCTGGCTCTCGTCCAAGAGCCATGGTTAATAGGTGGCCTCGTCCGTGGACTATCATGCGGATCATGTAAGTTACTATATGACCGTATGGGAGGTGCCCCTCGCACTGCTATACTGATCAATAACAGTGTGAGACACTTTCCTTTAACCAACTTCATTTACAGAGACCTGGTGGCAACGGCTATAGAGGTAGCCACTGCTGATGGCGTCCGGGAAGTGGTGATCGCCTCTGCTTACTTCCCGGGCGATGTGGACGAAGTACCCCCCGCAGAGGTTCAGCGGCTTGTGGAATTCTGCCGCCTTCACAACAAGCCGCTTGTGATTGGCTGTGATGCCAACGCCCATCACACAATCTGGGGGAGCAGCGACGTCAGCAAACGTGGTGAGTCTCTCCTTGACTATTTACTGTGTTGTCATTTAGACATAGCGAACGTCGGGTGTAAACTGACGTTTATTAATTCCATTAGGGAAGAGGTATTAGATCTAACCTTAATAAGCAGCTCAATTGCGAGTTCGCTCATAAACTGGCGGGTCACAGACGAAGCTACTTTGTCGGACCATCAGCACATCAGGTTCGACCTCCCTGGCCAAGTCGAGATCCGCCAGAAATCCTTTTGTCCTAAAAAGACAAACTGGGAACTCTTCAAAGCCTCTGTGGCTTTGAAAGCAGACATGTTGATCAGCAATCCTAACTCTGTCAGTGAGATAGAGCTTGCTGCCAACCTGCTTCAAGATGTGCTTATTACGTCCTTCGAAGCCAGCTCAGTTCGGAAGACACTAATGGTCAACCGTAAAGTTCCTTGGTGGAACGAAGAGTTGGCTGCTCAAAGAAGGAAGGTTAGAAGCCTTTTCAACAAGGTCAGATCTAGCCGTATAAGTTGGGACGTCTATAGGGACGCTCTCACAAACTATAATAAGAACATTAGACGCTCCAAACGCGATACGTGGCGCAGCTACTGTGGTAGCTTAGAATCTCTGCCAGAGGCAGCGAGACTCCACAAAGTATTAGCCAAAGGATCGTCTAATGGTATAGGGCTTCTTAAAAGAGCAGATGGCTCTTTCACTCAAGATCGTAGGGAAGCACTTGAACTTTTACTACAAGTTCACTTCCCAGGTTCCGTGGCCAACCCAGATCTCTCCAGTCACGTTGACGCCACCTGGTCACCTGACTCACGTGGTACCAGCTTATCTGGTACCATCTTCGATCCTGAAAAGGTCAAATGGGCTGTTGATTCCTTCGCCCCCTTTAAAGCCCCAGGGGGTGATCAAATCTTTCCAGCCCTTCTCCAAAATAGTCTGGATCATATCCTCGATCCACTGGTCGGCCTTCTTAGAGCCAGTCTCACTTGGGGATACATACCAAACTCTTGGAGGAGAGTAAATGTGTCATTCATCCCCAAACAGGGGAATCGTACTCTTGACAAGCCTAAGTCCTACCGGCCGATCAGCCTTACCTCCTTTCTGCTCAAGACTGCGGAAAGGCTCCTAGACTTGCACATTCGGTGCTCTCTGCAGGGAAACAACCCTCTGCACCCCACGCAGTTCGCGTATATAGCCGGTAGATCGACAGAGGTCGCTCTCCACAAATTAGTGAGTAAGATCGAAAGGGCCTTCGTATCAAAGAACATTGCTCTGTGCTCTTTTCTTGATATAGAGGGTGCTTTCGATAATACCGGCTACGGGTCTATCTCTACTGCGCTTGAGCGCAGGAACATTGCCCGTCCCATAGTCCGGTGGATTGACGCCATGCTCAAACACCGGATTATCTCCTCGACCCTGGACACGACGACCGCCCTTATTAGTGCGGTAAAAGGGTGTCCCCAGGGAGGGGTTTTATCCCCCTTGCTCTGGTCCCTAGTAGTTGACGAACTACTTATCATACTCGCAGAACAGGGCGTGGAAGCGATTGGCTATGCCGACGACCTGGCTCTCGTAGTGAACGGGAACTATACCAACACTGTGACAGAGCTGATGCAATCAGCTCTGAACACGGTCAGTAGATGGTGCGTTGATGTAGGTCTTAGCATCAATCCTCAAAAGGCAATCATTGTTCCCTTCACTAAGCGATATTCTATTGGCATTGGTCAATTACATATTGGCGGCTCTCCTGTGGAACTTTCCAACGAAGTCAAATACCTAGGGGTAACCCTGGATAAGCGACTAAACTGGAACTCCCACCTGCATAACACTCTATCAAAGGCCACTCATGCCATGTGGGCATGTAGAAGGCTTTTCGGTAGAATATGGGGTCTCAAATCCTGCACCATTAGGTGGCTTTTTGAGATGATGGTAAGACCGATCGTAACCTACGCTGCTATTGTGTGGTGGCCAAAGGTTACGCAGGTCACTGCCATCAATAAATGCACGAAACTGCATAGGCTGCTCTGCCTTTCCTTGACGGGTGCACTCCGCACCTGTCCCACTGCAGCAATGGAATCGATTTTGAATCTGACTCCGCTGCATATCCGTATAAAAGAAGTTGCTGCTATGAGCCTTCTTAGAATCAAGCTCCAATCTGGGCTTTTAGCTACCGAATCTGGACATGCTAGCCTACTCAAAGATATTCCTGGCTTAGAGATCTGCACTAGATCAGATTCTATGACCAAGGAACTCTTCTTTGGTGCAAAATTTAGAACCCTCATCCCGGACCGCAGGGTTTGGGATGCTGGCAACCCCATCAGAGACCCAAATAGTATACATTGGTATACCGACGGGTCAAAGACTGAACAGGGGGTTGGAGCTGGGATACATGGTCCCAACTCCAGGACCTCGATCGCTATGGGCAACTGGCCCACAGTTTTCCAATCAGAGGTTCACGCCATTGAGTTCTGCTGCCGTCTTATCCTTGAGAAGGGGACTAGAGGAGCGAAAATCTACATCTTCTCGGACAGCCAAGCGGCCATACTAGCCCTCTCCTCAAAGAGAGTAGGCTCGCGTATGGTGGCTGACTGCTGGAAGTGTCTCCAGAGGCTGTCATTAAGAAATAAAGTTACCCTAATTTGGGTACCTGGGCACTCTGGCTTCCAGGGCAATGAGGTGGCGGACGAACTAGCGAGGGCTGGGTCATCAGCCACCTTGATCGGCCCCGAACCCTTCTGTGGCGTGGGGTGGTCTACTATCTCCTCCCTTGTGAAATCCTGGGCTGGAAGATTAACTGAACGCTACTGGTTCTTCCAACCAGGGATGCGGCAGGCTAAAGAGCTTACCAATCCCAAAGTTGATCGGAGGACCAAGCAACTCTCAAGGAGAGACCTCTATCTCCTTGTTGGTTACTTAAGTGACCATCACTTGGTGAACTATCACCTCAATAAAATGCGTTTGTCCTCGGACGCGGAGTGCAGGCTCTGCAAAGAGGACGATAAAGGATAAAGCACATTCTATGTGACTGTCCGGCCTTGGTATGGACAAGGAGGAAACATCTGCACGCGGAAATCGCAACTCCAGAGCAGATTGTCCGTTCCTCGACGAAAGATCTGTTATGCTTCATTAGGGAAGCAGACAGGGAGAGCATTATGGGTACAAAAGAACTTATTGGTCGCAGTGCCTCGCGCCTTCTCCGCTGGGAGACTCCCTCTTATATAATATTAATAATAATATCAAAGTCCCAATTTTTTAACAATCCATGTACACCCTAGCTAGAAAAGTTCAACAACATTAAATAATTTTTTTTTTTTATTTTTTATAAAAAAAAAAAAAAAAAAAAAAAAAAAAATTTAATTTACCCCCCCTATTTTTTTTTTTTTTTTTTTTGAAGAACTTTTTTTTTTCCTCTTTTTTAATTTAAAAAAATAAAAAAAAAAAAAAAAAAAAAAAAAAAAAAAACTAATTATTAAAAAAAAATTTTTAATTAAAAAAAAAAAAAAAAAAAATTTAAAAAAAATTTCCTAAATAATAAATTGTGGTATGCACCTATATATAAATAACTGTACTCGTACGTAATCATAACATACGATCATATTGTAGCACTTTGTTGCAATATGTACATAAACAGTCTGGCCCAAGTGTATGCGTAATATGAGCATCCACTTGAAGGGGCTAACGTATAAACATACATACATAAATGCATAGTCAGCATTCTCACGCTGGCTATGCGCTGACCGCTTACCATGGGTGCCTATAGCGCTCCTCCTCCTCCAGAGTCGTCGTTTGGCGACAATACATATATATACATAAGATACATATAAGCGTCACTGCGCTGCAGCCTACGCTGACAGCGCTGCTCCTAAGCTTTAGGCTAAGAAACCCTTTATATGTAGATCTTAAGATCAGAATGGAATCAATATTCAAATGAAGCGGAACCTTCTCCGCTTCATAAATAAAACCCCCAATACCAAAAACAATTCGTCTTTTCATCAAAATATTACATGGCGACCGTGACAGTCGTCCAACGATGGACAATCTGACGGCTTCGATCAACAATATTATAGCCTATTTGACGACCCGGCAAACCGCGCTAGCGTGGTTAACTTCTACAGAGTAACAGACACCTTCATGACCTTCGAGGGACATCAAATACAGGGAGCGCCAAAAATTCTTGAAGAAGTGCGGAGTCTGAGTTCCCAAAAGATCACGCGCGTCATCACGACAGTCAACTGGCAGCGCACACTACTCGCAGACGGCTGGACTGGAATGCTAATGGAAATAAATCATATCTGAGTGAGTAGAGTTTTATCGAGGAATGGGAAAGCACCGTGGCGGTCTGAAGACCAAGTTGAACAAACGTATAGCCCACGTAAGGTGGCTAATATACGGTCAACAAACGCCACCAGTTTGGTCGAAAGCCCTAAAATTACATGCAGAGCTAGACCACTTGCTTCAATTTCAGCAAGAATTGAAAACCCAAAAACCCGAAAAAACTCACTCAGAATATCCAAAAAATATACAAATAATTAATGAAGTTCAACAAAAAAATAGCATGTCCAGCACCAGCACCAACTCTAACGAAGCCTACGAAGACCTGCCCACCGGACTGCGGAGGAGTCTGGAGTCCTCACTGCCTGGGGACCTGTAAGCAGCCATCAACATCGTCAGCAGCCCAAGAATAGACAGCAGCGAGGGAGTGTCAGCGTGCCAAGACCGGCGACGCCCAGCTGACACGGAGCAGAATCATTGTGTGGTCAGCAGCCCGCCTACAACGTCAACGAGGGAGTGTCAGCGTGCCAAGACCGGCGACGCCCAACTGACACAGGTTAACAGCAGCATCGACAGCGCTACCAAGAGTGAAATTTTTTTTTACTTTGCACTGCGTTGCATAATTTTTTTGATTGCACTGCGATGCATATTTTTTCATCATAATATAATAACCCATTGTAACATTGAGCGGAATCTTTTCTGCCCGATGAGAAGTTCGGCCTGCAAAGCCAAACGAAATATTAGGAAGGGAATCTGTAAATTCACACGGGTGAATTAATTTTAAACTTCTCACCGCCGCAAGGCGTTTTACCCATATTAAATTTCTCACCGCCGCGAGGCGTTTTAGACGATGCAATAGCATCAATTAAAATGTATGTCGACTATAGGAAATAGGATCTACAAGGTAGATGTAGATAGAGATAGGGAAAGCGAAAATAATTTTATATTAAGAGAGAATATAATAAGAATGCCCAATATGGGACTAATAGATACTAAGTCGGTAGATTCTACAGCAAATGTTATAAATAAAGTAGAAGTAACTACAAGTAATTTAGATTGGATCACTTTGATCCTGGGCATAATAGCCACTATAATGATCGTTAATGCGCTCATAAAATTGTACAAGCTCCATAATAAATGTTTAAAAAAGAAATACGAGAGCAGAGCCAACGATCTAGATAAAATTTAAAAAAAAAATAAAAAAAAAAAAAATTGAAATTTAAAAATTTGTAAAAAAAAAAAAAAAAAATATATAATATATACATAATATTAAAAAAAAAAAAAATATACAATTAAATCTTATATTAATTAATATACAAAATACAAGAATAAGAATATAAAAAAAAAAAAAAAAGAGCCAATAAAAAAAAAAAAAACAAAATATATTTTGAAATGGACATCATTAACATGATAGCAGAATGTTTAGATTTGTTAGATGACAGCGATTGTTACAAAATTAAAAACTTTTTGAATGATCAACGAAAACATTCAACAATATCTACCAATGACAGCAGTGATGAGGATTCTAAAAGAGAATAAACATCCCACTTAATATTCAAAAAAATAATTAAATAAACTATATTAGTTCATCAACCATAATATTTTTTTTTTTTTTTTTTTTTTTTTTTTTTTTTTGTTTTTTTTTTTTTTTTTTTTTTTTTTTTTTTTTTTTTTTTTTTTTTTTTTTTTTTTAAAAAATGGGTTTTTTTAGGGGAGACGGAGAATTTATTTTTTATATCATAAACCCCTTTTAAAAAAATTTCATCAAAATATTACATAATATTACAATATTGTTTAAAAATGAAGGAAATAGTTCAGGATATTTTAGAAAGGGAACCATTTTTCATAATAAGATCAATAGAGATTTTAAGTAAATTTCATACGTTTATCAGCGTATATGAATTCGAAGAGGAATACATCGATACGTTCGATGTATGTACAAGTCCTTTGTTTCATTTGTCGAAAGACGAAAAGGCCAAGGTATTATCTACTTTACCTTATGTAAAAGTACAACAAGTTGTTGAAGATAATATCTATTTAGGCCCAACGAGGATTTATAAAATTCTCTTGCACAGATGAATTTATATTAAAATATAAATGGATTGGCAAGAAATTCAAAACCTATTAAAGGAAATTAAAAAGAATTTCGACAAATCATATAAGTGCATAAGCCAAAATAGAGAAATACAACTTAGTACTCTCAATAGGCATGCACAAATATTGGTAGAATGCTTTAACGAAGCACGCCAATTGCTTAACATAAATAAAGATAGATTAACTAGGATACATTTAACGCAAGCGTTAAAATTTATAAGCAGGTTTAGAGAAAAACTACTAATAGTTAAGAAAAAGTACAATTTAAACCTGACTGTCCCTACAATATTCAACACATCAGTTGAAATTGAAACAGGTGACAATATAGAAGTATCGGAAGACTCCGATCAAGAAGAGGACTCTGAACAGGAAGTTAAAGCAGAAGATCTACACGATCTTACAATACCGGCAACGATTAAATTGCCAGAAATAGGAGAAGAAGAGAGTTCAGAACCTATAAACCCAAACTTAGACAATATGACAGAATCAGCCGCAGCTTCAAGGGAATACGTGCGACAAATTTCGTCCACGATACCCGAGTTCGATGGCAAGAAAGTCAACTTAAATAGATTTTTGACGGCCCTCCGTTTAACAGAACTCACAAAAGGAGATCAGGAGATGTTAGCCGTCGAAGTCATCAAGACGAAGATAATTGGCCCTTTGTCATACAAAGTTGAAAATGAAAGGACCATTATAGGAATAATGAGTGTATTAAAGGCATCAGTTAAAGGCGAATCGCCTGATGTCATTAAAGCAAAATTGCTAAATACACAACAACGTGGTAAAACTGCAGCGCAGTATACCACGGAAATTGAAAGCCTACGTAGGTCGCTTGAGGCAGCCTACATAGATGACGGTCTAGATTCTAACAATGCAGACAAATTCGCTACAAAAGAAGCGATATCTGCAATGACAAAGAATTGTGAGCACGAAAAGCTCAAGACCATTCTGGAAGCAGGAAATTTCAACACGATGAATAGCGTGATTGAAAAATACATACACTGCTGTACAGAAATGACCGGCAATTCGAATAGTGTGTTATTCTATAACAATAGAGGACACTTTCGAGGTAATAATAACCGAGGAAATTACCAAAACAGAGGTAATGGACGAGGTAATTATAACAACTATAATAACAATTATAGAGGCCGAGGTGGTTACCGCGGAGGAAATAGAGGACGCGGCGGTAACCAGAACAATAACAGAGGTGGAGGCTACCATAGGGGTAACCAAAACCAAAACTCGAACAGGAACAACAATACCGTCAGAAACATACAGACGGAAAACCAGCAGGCCCCCTTGAGCAACAGCCAACAGTAAGGCTGTATCGAATCAATCTCAATTTAAGTATTTTCATAAAGTTAAAAAATATGAGTACCAATTCAATGGTAACTCTATTAATAGATACAGGTGCAGAAATTTCACTGCTTAAATGCAGTAATAATAATCTAAATAATTTAAACTCAAGAAACACAACAAATTTATCAGGAATAGGGCAAGGGACAATTCAGTCTCTAGGTACTATAGATTTGGAAATGAGTATTGCAAATGCAGCAATACCACATAAATTCCATATCGTACCTGACAATTTTCCTATACCAGGGGATGGTATAATTGGTTTGGACTTCATTAAAAAATACAATTGTATTTTAGAATTCCATGACCAAGAAGATTGGTTCACTCTTAGGCCCAATAATTTCAGGAACATAAACGTTCCTATAATACATTCATTAGATAATGAAATAGTTTTGCCAGCAAGATCCGAAGTCATCCGAAAAATTAATATTTTGTCTACTGACACAAACGTCCTAATCCCTAACCAGGAATTGCAACCTGGAATAATAGTAGCAAGCGCACTTGTAAATACTCAGAACGTGATGATTCGAATTATAAATACAACTAATAAAGACGCTTTTGTGAACAGCGCAAACATAAGAAGCGAATCATTGAACGATTATGATATTTACAATGCCAATGTAGATAATAGTCCGCAAAGAACTTCAGAAGTACTGAAACTTCTTAAATTCCCATCGTTATTCAAAAACGAGCTAACAGAATTATGCACCGAATATAGCGATATTTTTGGTCTCGAAACAGAAACCATATCAGCTAATAATTTTTATAGGCAAAAATTGAGATTGAACGATAAGACCCCGGTATATATTAAGAATTATAGAATGCCAGAAAGTCAAAAGCCAGAAATTCAAAGGCAAGTTGACAAATTAATAAGAGACGGCATTGTTGAGCCGTCTATATCAGAATATAATAGCCCACTTCTCTTGGTACCCAAGAAATCACTGCCTAATTCGGCGGAAAAGAGATGGCGATTAGTAGTTGACTATCGTCAGATCAATAAGAAACTGCTAGCAGATAAATTCCCACTTCCAAGAATAGAAGATATTCTTGATCAGTTAGGACGAGCAAAATATTTCTCGTGCCTAGACCTTATGTCAGGATTTCACCAAATCGAACTAGACGAAAGGTCAAGAAATATAACATCATTCTCAACTTCGACAGGTTCATATCGCTACACGCGATTACCATTTGGGTTAAAGATAGCCCCCAATTCATTTCAAAGAATGATGACACTTGCATTCACAGGCCTACAGCCTTCGCAAGCTTTTCTGTATATGGATGATTTAGTCGTAGTCGGTTGTTCTGAAAAGCATATGCTTAAGAATTTAACCGATGTTTTCAAATTATGTAGACAACATAATTTAAAACTACATCCAGAAAAATGTACTTTCTTTATGAAAGAGGTTACGTATTTAGGTCATAAATGTACTGATAAAGGTATATTACCAGATGACTCTAAATATGAGGTAATTAAAAACTACCCACAACCAGCGAATGCAGACGAAGCTAGACGATTCGTCGCATTTTGTAATTATTACAGAAGATTTATTAAGAATTTCTCTGAGAAATCACGCCACTTAACGAGGCTTTGTAAGAAGAATGTTCCATTTGAATGGACAAGCGAATGCAACGAAGCATTCGAATATCTGAAAAGGGAATTAATGAAACCAACACTTCTTCAGTACCCAGACTTCAGCAAACAATTTTGCATAACCACAGACGCCAGTAAACAGGCATGTGGAGCGGTACTATCTCAGGACCATAACGGTCAACAGCTACCAGTGGCATACGCTTCAAGAACCTTTACACAAGGTGAAAGTAATAAGTCCACTACAGAACAAGAACTAGCAGCTATTCATTGGGCAATTAATCATTTTAGACCATATATATATGGTAGGCATTTCTTAGTACAGAGTGACCATAGGCCACTATCATACCTTTTTTCAATGAAAAATCCGAGTTCCAAGTTAACCAGAATGCGTCTGGATCTTGAAGAATATGATTTTACAGTAGAATATCTCAAGGGGAAAAATAACTATATAGCAGATGCTCTTTCCCGAATAACCATCGGAGAGCTAAAAGAAATGAATAGACAAGTACTGAAGGTCGAAACGAGAGCTTCAGCAAGACAGAAAAATTCCTGCGCAGGAGAAATATTGCAAGAACCCAAATTAGAAAGAAAAGAAAATATAAGAAATGCCCAATATCTATCAGGTAATCAATAACATTGATGCCAAAAAATATGTTGTTCTCAAAATAGACAAACATAAGTGTTTGTTAAAAAGAGGCAAAAATATTATAACACGTTTCGATATGACTAATTTTTATTCTAATGAAAAAATCGATTTAGATCAGTTTTTTCAAAGGCTTAATGAAGAAGCAAGAATAAATAAGATCATTCAAACGCAATTGTCACCAAGTGAACAAATCTTTGAGTTTGTCACTATTACGAATTTTAAAGAAAAGGGCAACAAAATACTAAAAAATGTAAAAATAGCGCTATTAAATAAGGTGACTAAGATAGATAAAGATGATGTGGTTCAAATTAAAGCAATTCTGTCTAAATATCATGACGATCCGTCAGAAGGAGGCCACTCAGGAATTTCTAGAACCCTGAAGAAAATTAAAAACTTTTATTACTGGCCACAGATGACCAAGGCAATAAGTAAATATGTTAAGACATGTTTAAAATGTCAACAGGCTAAAACGTTGAAACATACGAAAATGCCAATGACCATAACTGAAACGCCAGCAACAGCATTTGATATAGTTTTGATAGATACCATTGGTCCACTTCCAAGATCAGAAGATGGAAATGAGTATGCTGTCACTATAATATGTGATTTAACTAAGTATTTGGTTACGGTACCCATACCAAACAAAAGTGCAAAATCAGTTGCTAAGGCTATATTTGAAAATTTTATACTCAGGTACGGTCCAATGAAAACAATCATTACGGACATGGGAACAGAGTATAAAAATCAAATAATAGACGACTTGTGCAAATATATGAAGATAAAGAACATTACTTCAACCGCACACCATCACCAGACTTTGGGAACAATAGAACGAAGTCACAGAACATTTAACGAGTATGTTCGCTCTTACATTTCTGTTGACAAAACCGATTGGGATGTTTGGATACAATATTTTACTTATTGTTTCAATACAACACCATCAGTAGTTCACGAATATTGTCCATATGAACTAGTATTTGGCAGATTACCAAGACAGTTCGCAGATTTCAACAAGATAGACAGAATAGATCCCATTTATAACATGGATGACTATTCAAAAGAGGTAAAATTAAGACTAGAAGTAGCTTATAAAAGAGCTAGGAATATGTTAGAAAAGGCAAAAGCCGATAGAAAAGTTAAATATGATAGAAATGTTAGTAATTTTGAATTAAAGATAGGAGATAAGGTTTTATTAAAAACGAAACAGGCATAAGCTAGATAATAACTATTTAGGACCATATTTAGTTTCAGAGATAGGAGATAATAATAATATTACAATAGTAGGAAACAAAAATAAAAAACAGATAGTCCATAAAGATAGGTTAAAAATTTTCAATTCTTAATATATTTTGTAGGGTTGGCCACCCATAAGAAACAAAACAATTATATTAAAAATACATTTTTCTTTATTTTTATTCTTTACAAATCATAAAATTTAATTTTGAATATTAATCAAAAAAAAAAAAATTTTTTAATTACAAACACATTTATTTTTATTTTAACAATTGTTAATATCAATATTTTTAAATTTTCAATATTTTCTCTAATTTTCAAAAAAAAAAAAATCATAAATACATAAAACAAAAAAAAAAAAAAATATATATAATAAAAATAATATATATATATATATATAAGTAAATAAAATAACTACACTAAGTTTCGTTATTTTTCAAAAGGAGGGAGATGTGGTATGCACCTATATATAAATAACTGTACTCGTACGTAATCATAACATACGATCATATTGTAGCACTTTGTTGCAATATGTACATAAACAGTCTGGCCCAAGTGTATGCGTAATATGAGCATCCACTTGAAGGGGCTAACATATATACATATGTACATACATAAATGCATAGTCAGCATTCTCACCTGGCTTGCGCACTACATGGGTGCCATAGCGCTCCTCCTCCTAGAGTCGTCGTTTGGCACAATACATATATAACATAAATACATATAAGCGTCACTGCGCTGCAGCCTACGCACAGCGCTCTCCTAAGCTTTAGGCTAAGAAACCCTTTATATGTAGATCTTAAGATCAGCATGGAATCAATATTAAAATAAAGCGGAACCTTCTCCGCTTCATAAATAAAACCCCCAATACCAAAAACAATTCGTCTTTTCATCAAAATATTACAAAATAACGAAATATTTAACAAGAATTGCAGTTCAATAAACTAAACATCCGCCTATCCAAATAAGAACTGCAACATTGTATTACATTGTTCAGTTCAATAAACTAAACATCCGCCCAAAACGTCGCAAATGCCACCAACAGCGTCCGCAGTTTGTCTTGCGTGAGCACTTTCGACCCTTGACGACAAATTGCTGACATTGCAGATCATGGCCGGTTCAATCCAGATCTGCAGAGCTCTGCCGCGTCGCTGCCTAACACCCACAGCTATATTAGGGTATTCTTAAGACTCTTCTGTTCAGTCACAATTTGGAGTTGAATAAAACGACATCAAGATAAATTAGTTTCTGAATTTTTTTTTAAAAAAAAATAATTTAATTGGCGGGGCGGGGGGGGGAGAGAGAAAAAAATTTTAATTTTTTTTTAAAAAAAAAAAAAAAAAAATTTTTTTTGTTTCTCCCCCCCAAAAATTTTTTTTATATAAATATTTTTTTTTAATAATTTTTAAAAAAGGAAAAAAAAAAGGTTTTTTAAAAAAATTTTTGTTTTTTTATGGGCGGTCTAAAAGTCTTGTCAGGTACGCCCGCAGGACACCCTCTACTTTGTGTGCGTCGCAGGATCCCAAGTAGATAGCGAACAGGACAACATCCGGACCATCAGGAGGAGTAGCCGCATCATTCAGATAATGTAAGCTAGTGAATAAGTGAAAACAACAGAAAAAAAACACTAACCAAATCGAAGTAAATTTTAAGTGAAACCAAACCGAAATAACTTTAAGCAAAATAAAGTGAAAGTGAGTGCCAAAAGGAAACAATAACTAGATAAACTAATGGAAAAATATTAAAATCAAAATTAACACAAAATCTTCTACTATTGAACAAAACATTTCAAAATTATTAATACCAAACCAATTCCTTTTGCACCAAACTTTCATTATAACTATAAGTCAAACACAAACTAATTAACTCAAACACACACACTTTAATTTTAAGCGAATTTAAACACCAAACAAACTTCATCTCTCCAATACCGAAACAATTTAAATAACCTATGTCACAGTAATATTTTACCTTAATGAATATTCCCCTTTATGGCTAATTTTAACAATTTAATCAGACCACCAGTACTTAATATAGAAAGAGAAGCTGAACCAACAGAACCTAACCCACATAGTTTACACCAACAACGCAGACAAATTACAAGACAAGAAACACACCAACAAAACAGAAACATAATGGCACAACCCGAACAATTAACTGCAACCATTCGTCAGATTCTGAGCGAACAACTTCCGATTCTCTTAGAACAAAGTCAAAATACTGGCTTCGATTTCGCGAATGCCGAAAGCCAGGGTATTGCCCCAGAACACCGACTTGATCTACAAGACTTAGACAAAGTTCCTGATATCGTCAAATCTCTTCATGAATTTTCCGGCGATCCAGCTGAGTTTGGCTCTTGGAAAAAGAGTGTAGATAGAATATTAGAAACCTATGCTCACACCATAGGTACAGCAAAGTATTTTGGTATCCTACATACAATTCGAAATAAGATAAAAGGCAACGCTGACATCGCCCTCGATTCTAACGTCCCTTTAAATTGGACAGCTATCTCCAAGTGTTTAACATTACATTATGCAGACAAACGCGACCTCGCTACTTTGGAATATCAAATGACTACAATATTCCAAAGACCCAATCAGACGGTTGAAGAATTTCATCAAGTTGTTTATAGACATCTGTCTTTAATACTCAATAAAATAAACTGCATGGATTTAGCCAGAGAATCAGAACTGCTTATGACCAAGTTGTTCAGAGATAAAGCTTTAGATACCTTTATCCGAGGTCTTCGTGGTGACCTCCCACGTCTGCTGGGCATGAAAGAGCCCACTGATCTCCCATCTGCTTTGCACCTGTGCTTAAAGCTAGAAAATCAGACGTACCGTACTAATCACGCTTCGGCAAGATTTCAGCAGAGCACTTTTAGAAACACACTTCAAGGGCCGCTACCACGCTCACAACCTATACCTAATAATATGGGTTTACAAGCTAGACCTATGCTACCTCCCAGACCAATGCCGTTACCACCTTTACCCATGCCAATGGGATTGCCTAATACTAACTTTGGGCATCCACAATACCGACCAGTGCCGAATAGTTTCGGTAACCAATTTCGACCAGCACCTATAGCACAAGCTCCACCACATCATCCATACCAACCACCTCGTCCGATTGCAACCAAACCCCAACCACGACCAGAGCCAATGGACGTAGATAGAAGCCTTCACAGTAGGCAACTTAATTATATGAACAGACCTCAATTTGATCCCACCGGCAAAAGACCCCCAATACCTATCGCAGACCCCGCTAAGAGGCAAAGAAACTTTAATATCCAAACAGAGGTGGAACAGCAAACAGAGTCAGAGCAAGAGGCATTGTCAATGACCGACTACGAACAAACACTGGCAGAACAAGAAGAACAGACGAACTGTGAAGAAACACTAACTGAATACACAGAACTTATCAATAGCAATGACCAAGAACTTCAATATGACTATACCCACCTCAATTTTTTAGAGTAATTGACTCCTCGCTGCCGTACTTCGAATGTAAGGTGAGGAGTGGAGAAATTTTAAAAATACTTATCGATACCGGCTCTAATAGAAACTATATTCAACCGAGACATGTCTCAAACCCATTACCAAATAAAATCGTATTCAATGCTGTCTCTGTAGGCGGTAATACTAAAATTACTCATCATAAAAACGCCAATCTATTTAATGACACAGATACATTAATTAAATTCTTTATACTACCAACTCTTAAAACTTTTGACGCGATATTAGGCAATGACAGTTTAAAAGAGTTAGGTGCAGTCATTGACACAAAAAACAAAATAATGTATTTAAGAAATGGCACAAATGTCCCCATTAAAGAAAAAAAATTCGATTCAGTTAACGTAATAGTACCAAGGTCAGATCATTTTACACGCAATCAGCGAATTGAATTAAACCGCCTACTCAGAAATTACCCAAACTTATTTGCAGAACCGGATGACAAATTGACCTACGTCACTAATGTAAAAGCCGAAATACGAACGACTAATGACACACCAGTATACTCTAAGTTTTATCAGTACCCAATGAGTTTAAAAGCCGAGGTGGACAAGCAGATTAAAGACCTTCTAGAAAACGATATAATACGACCATCGCGATCTCCATACAATTCACCTGTGTGGATCGTACCGAAAAAACTAGATGCTTCCAATATTAGGAAGTATAGAATGGTCATTGATTATAGAAAGTTAATAGTGTAACGATACCCGCCAGATACCCTATACCGGACATAAATGGAGTCATTGCACAGTTAGGTAATAATAAGCTCTTTTCTGTTCTAGACCTGAAAAGTGGATTTCACCAAATTCCACTAAAGGAAAGGGATATAGAAAAAACAGCATTTTCCGTAAACAACGGAAAATACGAGTTTACTAGACTCCCTTTTGGCTTGAAAAATGCCCCTTCAATATTCCAACGCACCCTTGATGATATTCTTAGGGAGCACATAGGAAACATCTGCTACATTTATATTGATGATATTATTGTCTTTAGCAAAGACGAAGAGACCCATTGCAAAAATCTAGAAATGATTTTTAAAACACTAAACGCAGCAAACATTAAATGCCAACTTGACAAGTGCGAGTTCTTTAAGAACAAAGTAGAATTTTTAGGATTCGTTATATCGGACAAAGGAATTGAGACTAACCCAGCAAAGGTAGAAGCCATAGCTAATTATCCGCGCCCAAAAACCCTAAAGGAACTTAGATCCTTTCTCGGACTATCAGGTTATTACAGAAGGTTTATTTTGGGCTATGCTACTATGGCTAAGCCACTGACTGATTTGCTTAGAGGGGAAGACGGGCGCATTTCAAAGGGAATGTCTGCAAAGAAACAGATCCATTTAGACGACAAAGCGATAAAAGCATTTGAACAATTACGCAGTACTCTGATATCTAACGACGTAATACTCCACTACCCCGACTTTAAGAAAGAATTCACCCTAACCACAGACGCCTCTGACTATGCAATAGGAGCAGTACTATCACAATCAGACAGACCAATTTCATTTATATCTAGAACCCTATCTAAAACCGAAGAAGGATATGAAACAGCAAAGAAAGAAATGTTAGCCATACATTGGGCTGTTAATTTCTTCAAGGGTTATCTGTATGGTGGTTCAAAGGTAAAAATTTATACCGATCACGAACCACTCACACATGATTGCAATTGGAAAGGCGGGATAGCAATTAGAAGATGGAAGTCTTACTTAGACGAATACAATAAAGAACTGCTCTACAAGCCAGGGAAAGAAAATGTAGTGGCAGATGCTCTATCAAGGGCACCAAAGCAAGTTGAAGTTAATTCATTAACAGCAACTCAACATAGTGCTCAAACTTCCGGACACAATCTGATAGCGAGCGTTGAATCTCCGATCAATGTATTTAAAAATCAAATTTTTATACTTAAAGAAGAGCCACCTGATTATAAATTTACCCTCCCATTTCCAACATTCCATAGGCACACAATATCTCAGTTAACATATTCAGAGGAAGACCTAATACAAATTTTAAGAAAATACCTATATCCCACAGTCATTAATGGCATCCATACAACAGAAGATATAATGGGTCAGATACAAAAGATTTATCCAGAACATTTTGGATCCTTTAAAGTCAGATTTAGTCAAAAAAAGGTAGAGGACATAACAATTGAAACAGAGCAAGATGAGCTTATCTTAAAAACTCATAATAGGGCACATAGAAATGCTGACGAGAACAAAATTCAGTTATCCGAAAAGTGCTATTTCCCCAAAATGAAATCTAAAATAGTAACTCTAATAAAACAGTGTCAAGTTTGCAAAGAAGGAAAATATGATAGGCATCCCACAAACCCAGAAATAACGGAAACACCAATTCCTGAGTTTCCGGGACACACAATTCACATAGACATTTTCTCCACAGAAAAAAAACTGGTACTTACGGCAATTGACAAATTTTCTAAGCTTGCGCAAGCAAAAATAATAAATTCAAAATCAATAGAAGATATTAAAAAACCCTTACATGATATCTTATTCTATTTTGGCGTACCAAAGTACGTTGTAATGGATAACGAAAAATCTTTTAATTCCGCCACTATAACCTTTATGATGAAAGATCAGTTGGGTATACAAATTTTCAAAGCCCCCCTTATAAAAGTTCCGTAAATGGACAGATAGAACGGTTTCACTCTACCCTCGCCGAAATTATGAGATGCTTAAAAACTAAACAGATACACCGCACATTTGAAGAACTATTAGATTCAGCTGTCTATGAATATAATTTCACAATTCATTCTGTAACAAAAAAAAAGCCCTTTAGAAATATTTTTTGGCAGAAATATAACCATTGACCCAGAAAAATATGACGAAACCAGACAAAACAACATAGAAAAACTGAAATCAAAACAGACAACCGACTTAAATAACCATAACAAAAAACGCAAAAAGATCAAGGATTATGAACCAGGACAGACAGTATTCATAAAACAAAACACAAGACTAGGTTCTAAACTGTCCCCACGGTATAAAAAAGGAAATAGTAAAAGAAAATAGACATACAACTATCGTCACCGAAGCCGGACGAGTTGTTCATAAAAGTAACATCAAAAGCGACTAGAAATTTTTTTTTAAATGCTAAAAAGTCCGAAAAACTCCTAGAAATTAAACCTAAGTCCATTCAGTCCGAAAAAATTATATAAATAAAACAATGAAATATATAAAAAATATATAAAAGTTCAATCACATTTACCAGCCGTCGTCCGACTGCGGGTATCAATCCGATCATGAAGGGATCGGCCCATACCCGCCAATAAACTTGGTTATGATCGAGAATAATTTAAATAGCCTTATAACAAACAATAATGATCAGGTCATAATTAACAAACAATTGCAAAGTAGAATCAATAATTTAACAACAATTTCAAATATGCTTACAAATACAATAAAAAGAGATAACACATTTAACAATGACATAGCAACAAGTTTGCAAAATCAGGTCAGACTGATAAAAGAAGAAATTGTGAACATTAAATATGCAATTCAATGGGCAAAAATTAACATAATTAACACACTCCTTTTAAATGAATTTGAGATTAATGAAGTACACAAAATTTTTCAAAAAAATAATGTAACCTCTTTATCAGTCGAAGAAATGCTAGAATTTGTCGATGTCTCGGTATTGCACAATAAAACAGCAATTATCTATATTATTAAAATACCAGAACTAGACCCCACTACTTATCAAGATATGTTAATAAAACCCGTCATTAAAAATAACTCCATTGTACACTTAGAGACGAACGAAATATTTGTGGCAGGAAATGAAATTATTAACGTACCTAAAAATTGTAAAGTATCTAATTACCTAAAAATATGTAAAAAAGAAAACACTGTTAACTTAAGACAAACAAAATGTATTGCTAAGTTGATTGAGGGAAAGGAAGCGCTGTGTGACTTCAGTAACGCGGAACACGTCCAGGAAATAGAAGAGATCGATGGCAGCTTAATACTACTTAACAACTACACCGGCAACTTAATTCACAACAACATAACCTACAATCTAAAAGGGACATATCTGGTCCATTTCTGGAACGATACTGTTCAAATAAATAAAAAACAATATAACAATAAAGAAAAAACTATACTAAAACCCGGAACACCAATTATCCAAATGTCACCCATCGAAATGGAGCGGTTCAAAATCTTATCACTAAAATCACTGGAGGCCCTTCACATTAAGAACACACAATACTTAAACAATATAATAACACACTCCACCATAAATCGCATCGCAATCTTCTGCTTACTGGGCACTATCATACTTTTGGCAATAATTTCCAAAGTATGGTTATGGCCAAGGGAAAAAATAACCGTGCAAATTCAACAAGAGCTCCCCACGCTTAATAATAAAATAAAAACAAACAATTTGAAACCAAAGCCAATACAACCAGAATTCAACAATATTCCCTATTTCTAACGCCCACTTGAGGACAAGTAGGATTTTAAGGAGGGAGAGTTAACAACAATAAATATAAAACAATACAAACAGCTAACTAATCAATAAATAGTACTTAAAGCTAATAAACATAAAACAACATTTAACAAGAATTGCCTAAATAATAAATAACGAAATATTTAACAAGAATTGCAGTTCAATAAACTAAACATCCGCCTATCCAATAAGAACTGCAACATTGTATTACATTGTTCAGTTCAATAAACTAAACATCCGCCCAAAACGTCGCAAATGCCACCAACAGCGTCCGCAGTTTGTCTTGCGTGAGCACTTTCGACCCTTGACGACAAATTGCTGACATTGCAGATCATGGCCGGTTCAATCCAGATCTGCAGAGCTCTGCCGCGTCGCTGCCTAACACCCACAGCTATATTAGGGTATTCTTAAGACTCTTCTGTTCAGTCACAATTAGGAGTTAAATAAAACGACATCAAGATAAAGTTTCTGAGTTTTAATAAAACGGAAATTAATTTACATGCGTAACACACCTTCTAAGTGACGAAAATGGTTCTTGCAATGTACGGGAAACCGGCCCTATCACCGATGTGTTCGCGGTAGTGGTGGGCTACATTTTTGCGTTCAACGTTGACAACCTTAAAATCTCCTTGACAAACGGCTCTGACCTCATTGTTAATGGGTTAGTTAAAACAAACTATGCCAACGAAACACTGAGTTTTAACGGCATCAATGATACGAGGGTCGTTTGATAAGTCCGTGACTTTTTGAATAAAATATATTTTTTTCGTCAAAGAAGCGTTTTATTTCTCAACATAATCTCCTTTTAGCTCTATACATTTAGTCCAGCGTTTTTCCAATTTTTTTATTCCTTCCAAATAATAGGTTTTCTCAAGGCCCTCAAAATAGTCGTTTGTTTCTGTGATGACCTCTTCATTTGACCCGAATCTCTTACCGCCGAGCCATTTCTTCATGTTTGGAAACAAAAAATAGTCACAGGGGGCTAAATCTGGAGAATATGCTGGATGGGGTAGCAGTTCGTAGCCCAATTTATGAAATTTTGCCATGCTGACTACACACGTGTGCACCCGTGCATTGTCCTGATGGAACAGCACTTTTTTTTCGCCAAATGCGGTCGTTTCTGCTTCAAATCAATATCGAATCTGTCCAAAAGCTCTGAATAATATTCGCCGGTGATCGTTTTACCCTTTTCAAGGTAATCGATGTGAATGATACCTTGTGCATCCCAAAAAACTGTGGCCATGACCTTGTTGGCCGACAGACCCACCTTGGCCTTCTTTGGTGCACGTTCACCCGGAGAAACCCACTGTCTTGATTGTTCTTTGGTCTCTGGTGTGGTGTGGTGGATCCATGTTTCGTCTACGGTAACGAAACGGCGCAAAAATTCGTTTGGATTGCGGTTGAACATCGCCAAACACTCCTTTGAAATGGTCACACGGTTGCGCTTATGGTCGTGTGTGAGCAATCGCGGCACCCATCGCGCGGAAAGCTTTTTCATGTCCAAATATTCATGTAAAATGTGATGTACCCGTTCAGTTGAGATGCCTACAGCCTCAGCTACCTCACGCACTTTCATTCTCCGATCATCCAATATCATTCCATGGATTTTGTCGACGATTTCTGGCATGACGACCTCTTTTGGGCGACCTGAACGTTCGGCATCACTTGTACTGGTACGACCACAACGGAACTCAGTAAACCATTTCTTAACCATTGAAATTGATGGTGCAGAGTCCCCATAATATTTATCAAGTCTTTCCTTGGTTTCGGTGATGGATTTTTTACGCAAAAAATAATGCTTAATTAGCACACGAAATTCACTTTTTTCCATTTTCGTTAAAATTCACGAGATCGTCTGCTTTCAATGCCTATAAAACGCAAACCAAAGAACGCAGCTTTCTCAAAATTTTACAGTCAGCTGTTAATCGATAACTGCTGACAGGAGCAGTGTTGTATTTAGAGCAGGTGCGCGGCAAATACAAAAAGTCACGGACTTATCAAACGACCCTCGTAACACGATTGATTCATCATCAGAACAACTGGATCTCGTCCTTCCTCCGATGCAAGAAATCAATAAGAATACTACTGTTATGGTGTTGAGCCTAGAGAGATTACACTTGGAAGCGGCTAAAACAAGGAATAAAGTAATAGCCGTTCACCACAATACTTTACAACACACCTGGAGCCTCTACATCCTGCTGGGTTTGGCAACGGTTTCAACAGTCATCTTATGGTTGCAACGGCGCACGAAACATGTTCTTCATGTCCACGAAGACCATCACCTTCCGATCTACGCACCACCCATACCTTCGCTATGGCCGTCGCTTCGAACTGGGGAAGGAGGAGTTACCACCCCACCACCTAAGCCCCCACGCCTCTAACGAATCGGACACCGAACCGGGAAGACGACAACTGGAGCACCGCATCCGGCCAAATGCTGACTTAGCATTCAATGTTGCACAGCAACATTGTCGGGCAAAGGGACCCGGCTAACCAAATGCTGAAGTGGCATGGAAATTATGTTTACAATTAAAACTATGTATATATATAAGTTGGAAACAGAGAGCTCGAGAAAAGAGCCTCTGGAAATAAAACTTCACTCTGTTTCTGAATCTTGACAAAGAAAGACGTGTTCTTTAATAAATTTATAAACATACAAACTCAAAATACAACAAAAAGGAGCCAAGTCACCGTCCCGCTCCACGCTCAGGACCACGTTGATAACTGGCGCACACATTTTTTTTCCGTCTGCCTTTGTTTCGTTTGTTTTGTTTGGTCGTTCAACGTAATACGATCCGTCGAATTTTGCAACTTTGTTGCCTCCGTCCTCAAGCGCTGTGTTGAGTTTTCGTTGTTTATATTAGAGGCATATGACTTCACCCTTCCTTTTCGCCGAATGTGTAGTGATTCTGACCTTGATTGCGACGACCATCGCATTCGCTTTCCAGTGCCAAGGCGCACACCCTCACCTCGTCCTACAGACAGCGTCATGGACCCAGACCAGTTGAAATTCGTAAAACAGGCAGCCGTCACCGCTGCCTTAGCTGAGCAAGCCGCTGCAAATAAGGTCTTGCTTGACAAAGTCGACTCAATGTCTCAGCAGCTGGCGGCAGCGCATATTACGCCACCAGATGTTCAAGCTTATGCACCCATAGAGATAAGAAATGATATCCGCTGCGAGGAGACATTGGATGCCGTCGAATGCTTGCCCGAGTTTGCAGGCGCACATGAATCGTATGTTTCATAGAGACAGGCGGCTCTCTCAGCCTATCGTATTTTTAGGCCGTACGACGGCAGTTCACGCCATTATCAGGCGGTTATAATTATAAGAAACAAAATCAGGGGGGCCGCGGACGTTGTTCTAGCCTCTTTTGGCAAAATACTTAACTTTGACGCGATTATAAGTCGCCTCGACTTCACATGTAATCGAGCAGGAGTTGGGCACGCTGAGACAAGGCAGCATGTCTCTACGATGAAGGCGGCAAAAAACTGACATTGTTGACCAACAAAGTCAACATGTCATACGAGCTGGCCCTAGCAAAGGGCCTCTGTGAAAAGTTCCGCGAAGATGCACTACGTGTGTTTGTTTCAGGCCTCAAGCGTAGTGTAGTGTATCTACCCTTCGTATATGTACAATAAGTACATTGTGACACTTTGTCATAATATTTAATAAACATAAACTAAACCAAAAGACCACCAACCATTACACAAGCACTCCAGCTCTTGAAATACGATCTAACGCTTATACAAGTTAACATTAGTTAACGACATCCGCTCACCAGGCACCAAATTCCGCCTAACTTGCGTTTCATGTTCTTTGAATCAGTGCAACCAAATATCTTGCACGAGGCGCGTAGTCGGCGAAACGTGCCGGCGACTCCGTGGGAATGCAGAGTCAACAATGTTGCGCGTTTCGATCGCCGCGGCTTTAGGGTTTAGCTCTTAAGTTGATATAGTACTTCTGTTCAGTCTAACATCCTAACTCATAATTAACGGACGCGTTCGGTCCGCAATAAATCTTGTGAAGCAACTCTAGTGTTTTACTCCCCGGTTCGGTGCGTGGGCAAGTCCATGCCGCGCAGTCTCTACCAAATCAGAAGACTCGAATCAATCTCTAGTGCACCCGTTGTTGCCCCGTTGAGGCAACGCGTACGAACTGTAATTGTGTCAAGTGTTCCTAGCGTGGGCGCATACCTGCCGCGCTACAAAGGAGCCTGTTAGAAAGTGCACTGCCGATCACAAACTGCTTGCCGTGATCGAAGTTCCACTCCCGACGCCCCCGTCAAGTGAAAGGAACCTTTGAGGGAATTGTAAGCTTCCGACGACACCACCGTCGCGGGACTGAGTGTGGGCGCATACCTGCCGCACCCAGGCTTCATTCTCATCAAGCTGCCTGCAGCTCCCCTGCCGCAGCCAACGAGGGACCACTAACAATCTATCTTAATATAACTGGCGCCCAACGGGTTAAAAGAATCTACGCCCCGGAAATTAAATTCACAATATGCTCATGTAAGTGGAAAACTTCTTCATTATCGCCTCAGAATAGGACCATAAATTTATAAATTCAATTAAAAACAAGAAAGCAAGGCTACCTTCGGCTTGCCGAAGGTTTTATACCCTTGCAGTTGTACACAGCTATATGTAATAGTATTCCGATTTTCATAAAATTGCAACAGGTATCTTCATTAGGCCGATCGTTGATCGTTATAAGTTATAAAACTTCGATTTTGATGAAACTTTATTATTAGATTTGGATGTGGTAAGCCTGATAGCTATATCTTGAAATATAACGAAAATCGACCGATAGGCTCCATGACAGCTGTACGATATATAAGTCCGATCTGGCCCGTTCCGACTTATTTAATGAAGGCAGAAATAAGAAGCTTGTGAGCCAACTTTTATGAAGATAGCTCAATAACTGGGGGACTAATTTGCGTTGCAAGAGACAGACGGACTGACTGATTGTTCCTATAACAGCTATAGAATATAAACGTCTGAGATATTTAAATGGAAAAAATAAGGGCGGATTACTGTATAACATTAAAAAGTATTGATAATGTGCTGTATTTCCAAGAACAAAACAGGTTTGCATACAAAAACCCTAATTTCAGCCGATTGTTCCTATGGCAGCTATATGTTTTAGTGGTCCGATTTTGATACAATTTTGACAGCACATTAGAAACGTAATAAGAATAAGATTTGCCAAATCTTGTTGCAATATCTTGAAAAACAACAAAAATCGGCCGATAGTTTCTATGACAGCTATACGATATATCGGTCCGATCTGGCTCGTTCCGACTTATTTACAGCTCGCAGCAATAAGAAGCTTATATGCCAAGTTTCATGAAGATAGCTCAAAAACTGAGAGACTAGTTTGCGTTGCAACAGACGGACGGACGGACGGACGGACGGACGGACGGACGGACGGACGGACGGACGGACGGACGGACGGACGGACGGACAGACGGACATCCATTTTTGGAATCCTCTGTTTATGCTGATTCAGAATATATATACTTTATAGGGTCGGAGATGTCTCCTAAGGTGCGTTGCAAACTTCTGGCTAAAATTAATATACCCTCTGCAAGGGTATAATAAATTTAAGAATAGCGACTTGTGAATGCAATCTTAGAAAAAAACCCTTAATCAAAATAAAAAAAAAATACATTTTAAATTCGTTTGGTCGAGTTGAAGAGCTGTGTCAGCACATTCCAACGCCGCGCCTCTCTTGGAATTGCATTGATATTGTGTGTCGCACAACTGAAATTGTGCGACATGACATGCAGTCAGACGAACCGGCCGCGGGGTCTGTTCATTCATTTGACTTTTCTTTGTGTTCCATGGTTGTTTCTGTTTCGTACAACCAGCCGCTGTTTTGTTTTCATCTTTCTCCCTGCCATTTATTTTGTTTTGACTTTCAACTTAAATTTGGTTGGCTTTGGGTATATGAGTGAGTGGAATAACGACAGACTGCTAGACCGTCTGAATAACGAAATACTGACGAGGAAGCTAGCCGGACAGAATCGCAACATGAGCGCAGAAGACATTCAGCGAATTATTACAGCAGCTGTATCTGCCGCTTTAGAGCAGCAGAGGGTAGGTTTTGTGACCAGACTGCAGCATGTAACTGATCAGCTTCGGGCCACAGTTGTAACCACGACCGAGGTAACAATATACCAGCCGATCCGAGTGATACAGGGCGTTGAATGTATTGAATGTTTGGATGCCGTTAAGTCACTTCCAGAATTCAATGGGTCGCAGGAGCAGTATGTCTCATGGAGACAGGCGGCAGTGGCCGCATATGCCTTGTTCAAGCCCCATGAGGGCAGCTCTAAACACTACCAGGCTGTTCTTATAGTTCGGAACCGAATTAGAGGATCAGCCGATGCAGTCTTAGCTTCGTTCAACACTGTTTTGAACTTCGATGCCATAATCGCTCGACTTGACTTCACTTACTCGGACAAACGCCCATTGTACTTGCTCGAGCAGGAGCTCACGACACTTAGGCAGGGTCCTCAGTCCATCATTCAATTTTACGAGGAGGTTGAGAAGAAGCTCACACTCCTAACAAATAAGGCGACCATGACCCTTGAAGCGGACCGAGCAAGCTTTATGAACGAGAAATACAGGGGTGACGCACTTAGGGTATTCGTGTCAGGCTTGCGTCGAAATCTCACTGACGTTCTTTTCGCGTCTCACCCGGCAGATCTGCCTTCGGCCTTAGCTATGGCACAGGAGGTAGAGTCAAATCATGACAGGTATACGTTTGCAGCTCAGTACGCTAAATCATTAAAAGACAGGGCTACCAGACAATTTCAAGGCCGCCCCAATCAACGACAGGCGGAGCCTGGGAAAAACCCTTACTTCTCTAGGGATCAGGGATTCCGTCCGAATGAGAAGAAGCCAGACCAGGTGGAAAAAATGGAGGTCGATTCATCCTCCAGGTTCCGACAACCAACCGGCTTTCAACGGCAAGCTATTGCAGGGCCGAGCCAAGCACCATTACCGGTGTTCGGAGGTAATCAGCAACAGCTAAACCAGAAAAGACCAGCCAATTCTCAGAGAATATCCGACTTTAGACGACAGAGGGTAAACCACCTGCGTCAAGAGGAACAAGAGGAGGCCGACTATGAGGAACAATATGCTCAGGCTGCTGAAGAAGCCGCTGAAGAATTAGAGGCAGATAATGAGTCTGAACATGAGACTGATGGCCTCAATTTTTTAGCGGAGTATCCCTGCTTCCGTTCGTCCAACGAGCAGTAGCAGGGAAAACGTTAAAGTTTCTGATTGACACCGGGGCGTCAAAGAGCTACATAAAACCAGACCTAAACATAGCTCCCCCCGTTCCAGTAAAGACCCCATTTGTTGTGAAATCCATACATGGATTCAACAGCATCAGCCACAAAAGTTTTCTCAATATTCTCGGTGTCACCAGCCCGTTTTTTCATGTACCCGGACTTACCACATTTGACGGAATAATTGGGTTTGATCAGCTGTCGCAGGTTGATGCAACCCTCGATTTAAAAAACAACCTCATTCGATTCAATGGGGGATCCGAACCTTTAAAGTTCATAAGATGCGCCCAGGTCAATTTTACCAAGGTAGACGACATTGACGTACCGCCCAAAATTCGCGAAAGTTTCATTAAAATGATGTCCACGGGCTTAAAGGCTTTTGCGGACCCAAGTAAGAAACTCCCCTTCAACACCAACGTTGTTGCGACAATCCGGACTGAAGACAACGAGCCGGTATATTCAAAAATGTACCAGTTTCCAATGGGTGCGGCCGACTTTGTTAACAAAGAAATTGAAGACCTGTTAAGTAACGGCATAATTCGACCCTCCAGGTCCCCTTACAACAACCCCCTATGGGTTGTTGGAAAGAAAGGCTCCGATCTTTCGGGCTCGCCTAATAAGCGCTTGGTGTTCGACTTCAGGAAACTCAATTCAAAGACCATAGCGGATAAGTACCCGATGCCAAGCATCAGCATGATTCTGTCAAACTTAGGGAAAGCTAAATACTTCACGACTTTGGACTTGAAATCTGGCTATCACCAGATCATGCTGGCAGAACAGGACCGGGAAAAGACATACTTTTCGGTAAACGGTGGCAAGTATGAATTCTGCCGTCTACCCTTCGGCCTAAAAAAATGCTTCGAGCATTTTTCAGAGGGCTATTGATGATGTTTTACGAGATTTCATTGGAAAGACCTGCTACGTCTATGTTGACGATGTAATTGTCTTCTCCGAGAATGAAGTGGATCACGTCTCGCACGTCGGCCAGGTGTTACAGAGCCTCTACGACGCGAACATGAGGGTGTCCAAACAGAAATCTCAGTTCTTTAAGGAAGAGGTTGAGTTTCTGGGCTTTGTCGTAACAAAGGAAGGCAGCAGGACGAGTGCAGAGAAAGTAAGAGCGATCAAAGAGTTCAAGCAGCCGAGCAACCTGTTTGAGTTGAGGTCCTTTTTGGGTCTCGCTAGCTACTACAGGTGCTTCATTAAGGATTTCGCGGCTATAGCAAGGCCCCTAACTGCCATTCTAAAAGGCGAAGGCGGCAAAGTGAGCAAATATCGCTCGAAGAATATTCCTGTAGTTTTCGACGAGATACAGCTAGACGCTTTTGACAAGCTCAGGAATGTGCTTGCCTCGGAGGACGTGATTCTCCGATATCCGGATTTTTCAAAACCATTCGACCTTACCACCGATGCCTCGGCATCTGGTATAGGCGCAGTCCTATCCCAAGGCAACAAACCTATCACGATGATTTCTCGGAGCCTAAAGGACAGAGAGGTCAACTATGCCACGAACGAGAGGGAGTTACTGGCAATTGTTTGGTCATTAGACACTCTTCGCCACTACCTGTACGGTAAAAGCGACATCAACATTTATACAGATCACCAACCCCTGATATACGCAGTGTCCGATCGAAACCCCAATTCCAAAATAAAGAGGTGGAAAGCCCGTATAAAGGAAAGCGGGGCCAAAGTCCTATACAAACCAGGCAAAGAAAACTTTGTAGCGGACGCTTTGTCTCGGCAAAACGTTAATGCACTGCAGAACTCAGGCCAATCTATCGTGGCCACGGCTCACAGTGAGATCTCTCTAACTAATGTTATTGAGGCCACTGATAATCCGTTAAACTGCTTCAGGAACCAGGTGATTCTCGAGGAGTCGTCCTCGGACTCAAAACGCACATTCGTTCTGTTTGGCACCAAGACTCGCCATATCGCTTTTAGACGCAGGGAAACACTTCTCGACACGGTTAAGGACGTGATTAAGCCGGACGTTGTAAATGCCATTCATTGCGAGCTACCCATTTTAGCGAGCATTCAGGATGGATTGATTGAACTCTTTCCTGCAACAAGGTTTTGGTTCTGTAAAAGACGGGTGACGGACATTACCAATAAGGACGAACAAAAAGAAATAACGGTCTCAGAGCATAACAGGGCGCACAGGGCCGCCCAGGAGAATGTCAAGCAGATTCTGCTTGACTATTATTTCCCGAAAATGGGTAAGATCGCAGCTGAAGTAGTTGCAAATTGCAAGGTGTGTGACAAGGCGAAATACGACAGGCACCCGAAAAGGCAAAAGCTGGGGGTCACGCCTATTCCTACACGCGTGGGGGAAATAATTCTCATAGATATTTTTTCAACTGCGGGGAAACATTTCCTGACAGCGGTTGACAAGTTTTCTAAGTTTGCTTTGGTACAGCCAGTAGCCTCCCGAACTATCGTAGATGTAAAGGTACCCATACTTCAGTTGGTGAACATTTTTCCCGAGATAAAGGTTATGTACTGTGACAATGAACCTTCTTTCAACTCGGATACAATTCGGTCAATGTTGAAAAATCAGTACGACATTGACGTAGTGAACGCTCCGCCCCTTCATAGCACTTCTAATGGGCAGGTAGAAAGGTTCCACAGCACTCTTACAGAGATCGCTAGGTGTCTGAAGCTGCAAAGGTCAACAAATGACATCGTAGAGCTCTTCCTACAGGCAGCTGTTGAGTATAATAGGACCTTTCACTCTGTTACTAGGGCGAGACCAGTTAAGATTGTCCACACGGCCTCTAAACTTGCACCAGAGATCTTTACAAGGCTCGAGAGGGCCCAGCAAGAGCAGTTGGTAAGAAATAATCCCTCTCGCCAGAATAGAGTATTCGACGTAGGGGAAAAAGTGTTAGTAAAGTCAAACAAAAGGCTAGGAGACAAAGTTACGCCACTGTACGTAGAACAGAAGGTGGAAGCAGATTTGGGAACGACTGTTCTCATTAAAGGGAGGGTGGTCCATAAGGACAATCTCCGTTAGAGCTTCTCACTTATTGGCAACAGACAGACTTGACAGCTTTCCATTCGCATTTCAGACACTTCTGCCTCTTATCGTTGCTTGGATTGGTCCCTTGGACAGATGCAAAACTGACGGACTACTCCCACTCTAACTACATCCCCATTTCGGACGGCACCGCGGTAGTATGGAACGAGACCACTTACATTAGACACACCTCGAACTTGACCGAGTACAGAAGGTACGTACGGGAGACAATGGAACTGACTGAGACCTTTCCGCTTTCTCATATGAAAAAGATTTTGAAGGTGGACACTACGCACATACAGACTTTACTGACGACTTTGGGGGTACATAGGAGACATGCTAGGAGCATCAACTTTCTGGGGTCAGCCCTTAAGGTTGTTGCAGGCACTCCGGACGCGGACGACCTATTACAGACCCGACTGACGGAGGAAGAACTTATTAGGGCAAATAACAGGCAGATTAGAATTAACTCCAGAACTCAGGAGCAGATCAACTCACTCACCTCCGTTGTTAACCAAATTTTGAAGGTAAAGAAAAGGGAAGAGATTGACTCGGCCCACTTGTACGAAACACTTTTAACCAGGAACAGAATCCTCACTCTAGAAATACAGAATCTAATGATTGCAATCACTTTAGCTAAACTTAACGTAGTAAACCCGGCGATTATAGATTCGGATGACGTAGAGGCGATCTTGAGCAAGAGTTCCGCAGAGGTGTCGATTGCCCAGTTGTTTAGTGCAGCTAGGGTAAAGGTTTTGACAGATGGCGAAGTCTTAAGTTTTGTTATTAGCTTCCCTAGACCTAAGATGACTTGTAAAAAAATTATAATATTTCCCGTCGCGCATGCTGGTCGAGTACTCCACCTAACAGAAGATACTGTTGCCGAATGCCCTAATGGCGTCACCGCTATCTCCTCCTGCGTTAAGACTCCCACAGCAACGTTCTGCCGCGAGACCCTAGAGAGGACTTGTGCGCAAGGTCTTCACGCTGGAACCGAGGCGCATTGTGGCACCAAGGATAATGATCTGCCCTCGATATCTACCATCGATGAGGGCATACTGGTGGTAAACGATGCCCTGGTCAGGGTCAGTCTGGATGACAAGCCCGAGGTTTCAGTCAACGGAACCTACTTGGTAACCTTTGATCGGGTTGCGTACGTCAACAACACAAAGTACGTCAACCTCAGCAGACACCAGAAGAGGGTCCCACAAACAGCCGCCTCCGCCCGACTCAACGTGACGTATCATCACTCACTCTTGAGCCTGCCTTTCCTTCACAGGTTAAGTGAAGAGAACCTGCAGCGAATTACGGAGTTGCGCACGCAGGTGGTTGTCAATCCGGTTGCAGCAGCGGCAACCTGCGCCATAGTTGGAGTTGTCGCATTTGGCATCCTCGCCTTCCTGAAGCTAAGGCGTAGAAGGAAGACTTTGGATGTGGTGCAGCAAGTGCTGGAGAATGTGGGCATGGCCAGGGACGACCATGTTTCGAAAGGAGGGAGTAGTTAACATTAGTTAACGACATCCGCTCACCAGGCACCAAATTCCGCCTGACTTGCGTTTCATGTTCTTTGAATCAGTGCAACCAAATATCTTGCACGAGGCGCGTAGTCGGCGAAACGTGCCGGCGACTCCGTGGGAATGCAGAGTCAACAATGTTGCGCGTTTCGATCGCCGCGGCTTTAGGGTTTAGCTCTTAAGTTGATATTGTACTTCTGTTCAGTCTAACATCCTAACTCATAATTAACGGACGCGTTCGGTCCGCAATAAATCTTGTGAAGCAACTCTAGTGTTTTACTCCCCGGTTCGGTGCGTGGGCAAGTCCATGCCGCGCAGTCTCTACCAAATCAGAAGACTCGAATCAATCTCTAGTGCACCCGTTGTTGCCCCGTTGAGGCAACGCGTACGAACTGTAATTGTGTCAAGTGGGCGCATACCTGCCGCGCTACAAAGGAGCCTGTTAGAAAGTGCACTGCCGATCACAAACTGCTTGCCGTGATCGAAGTTCCACTCCCGACGCCCCCGTCAAGTGAAAGGAACCTTTGAGGGAATTGTAAGCTTCCGACGACACCACCGTCGCGGGACTGAGTGTGGGCGCATACCTGCCGCACCCAGGCTTCATTCTCATCAAGCTGCCTGCAGCTCCCCTGCCGCAGCCAACGAGGGACCACTAACAATCTATCTTAATATAACTCTGCAGCTCCCCTGCCGCAGCCAACGAGGGACCACTAACAATCTATCTTAATATAACTTACATAGGCCGATCGCGGAGCGTGAGAATGCTGAGCATGAGTTACCACTGCACCTTTGCTCTAACAAAAACCGTCCAGATTCCGCTAAAAACAGCATTAACGGCCACAGCAACAACAACATATTGTGAAATGCTCTCAAAAATTCTAGAAATAGATTTTATCAGAATGGTAATGTTGCATCAGCCTTTAAACGCGATGTGATTGGTCACCTATGCATTTTTGTAGCTTAGAAAGGACCGTTATAGCTGTAGAGAAGCGTTGTAGCTGACGCCGAGTGCAGAAAAACGGCGTGAAGCAAAAATAAGTTGCGACGGTTTAATCAGTCATAATTTGGTCGTGCATAAAGTCGCAATTAATTTGTAGCAGTCAAAGAAAATAATTACCCAATAAAATTATATGTATTAAGAATATAAACCTAATTTTCATTGTGGAATAACCATCGAAAAAAGAAAAAAACAATAGAACCAATTGTTATATGGAGTTTCGGCCATATGTAAGTTATGAACCCTCTCTGAATATCTTCCCTCTTTCCCCGCCCCGCTGCTTTTATATACGCTTCCCCCGTCATACCACTCTTCACCACACAGTGGTCTCTCACATACCCCAAGAAACGCTGACTTCGCCCCCCGCCTTGCCCACCAAGTTCACGATACATTCAACAGCCACGCCGGCCACTATGTGCTGCGTCCGCAAGAGACACTTTGTTGCCGATCGCGCCCGCTGCAAAACTGCTGCGCCTGCAAATGACACATTGTTGTTATGAGCAGCGCAGCCGCCGGATGTTGCGCAAGCGACCGCCGACACAGCATAGCTCATATTTCGGCCGCTGGCCCAGCAGCTATGCGGGGTCGCCCCCTCGTCCCAAGTCGCCTGTTGACGAGGCGTTCAAACACTGGAGCCGGAGCTCTGGTGAGACCTGGCGAAGACGGCAGAAGCCAGTCTTGGACTAACACCCGAACACTCCAACTGGAGAACTGCCGCGAGCCATTAAAATTAACCGATCCTTGTAAAACATTGAACCTAAGTTGAACTTAATAAAATTATAACGTGTAACGGAGCTGTTCACTCTTCTCTTTATTTGGGAACCCGATCTCCAAGAATCTTTGGAATGCTTATCATATTGATTAGGTGAGCTGTGCGGCTACGAGAGCCGTAGTAAGCAAAGCGAGAAGTAGACTCGCTTAACTGGCGCCCGAGCAGTCAGAATTCTGACTACCGGCAAATTAAATGAAGCAAGAAGAATATCTTCGTCAATAATAAAATAAACTGTGAATTGTGATTAAAGCGTGTGGTAATCTGCTGGATAGGCTGAGCGGTGTGGAGGCACCCGAAAAAGCTGCCCAGTAGATTGTGTGGCAACCGTACCTTAGTAGGCCAAGGCCAAAAAGGAAAATACGGACCACCGTGCCCCGTGCTAGGCTTCACTCGTCCGTCACTGCCGTAATAAAGAAGAATACGAATACAAATGTTAACACAAAAAATACGAAAAACCATTGCCTATTACAAAAACAAAAAAATATTAAAAAATCTCTTTCTCTCCCTTTAGATACTAAGAAAGACACGACACACACATTTTTTCTCAACACACTCACACGAGGACCAACACAAATTGTCAAGGGTGAGTGAAACTACACTTAACTATCTCTGTGCCTTTGTTAAGAAATTTTTTAAAAAAGAAAAAAACAAAAAATCTTGGTTATTCGTTATACCCTATCCGACTCAAGTCGTTTGCCTAGTTTGCTTTAGTTTGCTAATTGCGTTCTTATTAAGAAATGGAAGAAATTAAGGAAACACTTAATGCGCTCCTTGCCCAAATGACCGGGCTTAAGGACGATATGAAAAAAATGAACAATCGAATGAACACTTTCGAAGCTGAAAACGAAGCTCGTGACCCGGTAGTCATTCCTCCGGTGCCTTTGACCCGTGCACGTAACGAATTTGAACTGAAGGAAGTCTCTACGGTTCCCGACTGCGTCAAAGAACTTCAAACGTTTGAGGGTGAGCCCGGGAGATACGTCTCGTGGGTTAATAGTGCGCAAGCGATCTTGGACGATTACGAGGTTATCAAGGGGAGACCATTGTTCCGTGCTATAGTATGTCACCTTAGGCGAAAGATAAGAGGCGAGGCTGAAGAAGTTCTCGAATTTTATGGGGCTCGGAATGACGACTGGCCAGAAATAAAAAAAAACAAGAAAGCAAGGCTACCTTCGGCTTGCCGAAGGTTTTATACCCTTGCAGTTGTACACAGCTATATGTAATAGTATTCAGATTTTCATAAAATTGCAACTGGTACCTTCATTAGGCCGATCGTTGATCGTTATAAGTTATAAACCTTCGATTTTGATGAAACTTTATTATTAAGGACATACTTAGATTTGGATGTGGTAAGCCTGATAGCTATATCTTGAAATATAACGAAAATCGACCGATAGGCTCCATGACAGCTGTTCGATATATCAGTCCAATCTGGCCCGATCCGACTTATTTAATGAAGGCAGAATTAAGAAGCTTGTGAGCCAACTTTTATGAAGATAGCTCAATAACTGGGGGACTAATTTGCGTTGCAACAGACAGACGGACTGACTGATTGTTCCTATAACAGTTCTAGAATATAAACGTCTGAGATATTAAAATGGAAAAAATAAGGGCGGGTTACTGTATAACATTAAAAAGTATTGATAATGTGCTGTATTTCCAAGAACAAAACAGGTTTGCATACAAAAACCCTAATTTCAGCCGATTGTTCCTATGGCAGCTATATGTTATAGTGGTCCGATTTTGATACAATTTTGACAGCACATTAGGAACGTAATAAGAATAAGATTTGCCAAATCTTGTTGCAATATCTTGAAAAACAACAAAAATCGGCCGATAGTTTCTATGACAGCTATACGATATATCGGTCCGATCGCTCGTTCCGACTTATTTACAGCGTACAGCAATAAGAAGGTTGTATGCCAAGTTTCATGAAGATAGCTCAAAAACTGAGAGACTAGTTTGCGTTGCAACAGACGGACGGACGGACGGACAGACGGACATCCATTTTTGGACTCCTCTGTTTATGCTGATTCAGAATATATATACTTTATAGGGTCGGAGATGTCTCCTAAGGTGCGTTGCAAACTTCTGGCTAAAATTAATATACCCTCTGCAAGGGTATAAAAAGGCGTCGGTAACGACGCCTCTAGGTTATTGGTCATGCGTAGACCGAAAGATTTGCAGGAAGCTTACTTCTTCTGTAAGGAACTGCAGGCAGTTGGTCCGAGAGAAGGCTCATTCGCCCGCTCCTCCCCACCAAATTTTACTCCAAACACCCGGTTCTATCGACCACCGAGTGGCCCTCGCTTTACTTCTTCCTATCAGGGAAATGTTAGACCGTCGATAGGTTCAGGATATGGAGGCTCACAAAATGGTAATCGCTTCCAAGGCCCAAGACCGGCCATTAAAATGGAGTCGAACCGGTCGGGTCAGTCCCACCGTTCTGATTACAGGGTCCCCCAGAGCGAGGGTTCTGGGATGAAAAGAACGTCGTATGAATCTCAGAATCCGTTCCAAAGGCCGACCAAGCTTTATCATATGGAACCCGTGCTCGATCATTCGACAATGCCTGCCGAACATGGCGAAGATCCCTCTACCGACTCTTATTATAGCCAAATCGGTGCCGTAAATGCCGGCATGCCCCCTCAAGATATCATGGAGGAAAGGGACGACCCTGAAATAGGGGCTGAGGGTCCGAATTTTATGACCGAGGCCTCTCGAGCGTCCCTTACTTAGAAAACGAGGGGAAAGATGGGGCTAAATTACAATTCTTGATCGATACCGGCGCTAACAAAAACTTCATCAGCCCCAAAATCGCCGCCGGATCGACTGTCCTCCCTACTCCCTTTTGCGTTCAATCGGCCACAGGTTCTGTTAGAATAACACGCCGCGTAGCCGGAAAATTTTTCGAAAAACTTGGAAATGACTCGACCCTCACCTTTTTTGTCCTCCCCCGGTTTGGATACCTTCAATGGTATCATAGGGGACGACACGCTCAAAGACCTAAAAGCATTAGTAGACAGAAAGAATAATTGTTTAGTTATATCCCCGGGATAAAGATTCCCCTCCTTGCTTAAAGATCCCTTAACGTCAACACTTTGTTGGACTCAACACACCCAGAAGAAGCGAGAAAGATTTTGAAGGCACTGATTGACGAGTACTCGCACCTCTTCGACCCTTTGTCGCCGGGCGAGGCCGTCGACACCAGTGTAAGAGCAGAAATACGAACGAACACTTCAGACCCAATTTATACCAAGAGTTATCCGTACCCGGCTAACATGAGATCTGAAGTGGATAGACAAATTGGGGAACTCCTTAGCGAGGGTATCATACGCCCGTCGAGAAGCCCTTACAACTCTCCGGTGTGGATAGTGCCGAAGAAAGCGAAACCGGATGGCGAGAAACAATGGCGTTTGGTCATTGACTTCAAACGTCTAAATGCGGTTACAATTTCTGATACTTATCCAATTCCTGATATAAACTCCACATTGGCTAGCCTTGGCGGGGCCAAATATTTTACAACATTGGATCTTACCTCAGGGTTTCATCAAATTCACATGAAACCCTCCGATACCGTGAAAACGGCATTCTCTACCCTGAACGGGAAGTATGAATTTCTCCGTCTTCCCTTCGGCCTAAAAAACGCCCCGGCTATCTTCCAACGAATGATCGACGATGTTCTTCGGGAACACATCGGGAAAATTTGTTACGTGTACATCGACGATATTATCGTCTTTAGTAACGACTATGATAGCCATTGGAAGAACCTTCGCTTGGTCTTTGAAAGCCTAAAAAAGGCCCGACTTCAAGTCAATCTGTCTAAGACTCAATTCTTGTCGACCCAGGTCGAGTTCACCGGTTATATCGTCAGTCATGACGGTATCAGGGCGGACAAGAAGAAAGTGGAGGCTATAACTAAAATGAAGCCTCCTCGGCGTGACATCGTATTATAGGAAGTTTATTCGCGATTATGCTAAAGTCGCTAAACCCTTGACTAATTTAACTCGCGGAGAATCCGCTCGAGTTAAAGCGAACCAATCTAAGAAGGTCCCGGTTGACCTTGACGACGCGGTTTTGCAGGCTTTCGATGGCCTTAAAACGATTTTGTCTTTTTCAGAAGTGCTCGCCTTCCCAGACTTCGGTAAGCCGTTCCATTTGACCACAGACGCGTCCAACTACGCTCTTGGAGCCGTATTGTCCCAGGACATTGAGGGAAAAGATCGTCCTATAGCTTACACCTCGGGTACCCTGTCGAAAACTGAGGAAAACTATGCCACTATAGAAAAAGAAATGCTTGCTATAGTGTGCGCATTGGACAACCTCAGGTCTTACTTGTATGGCGCTGCATCGGTTAAGGTTTACACCGACCATCAACCTTTGACCTTTGCGCTAGGGAGCAGAAATTTCAATGCCAAACTTAAACGTTGGAAGGCTAGAATAGAAGAGTATAATTGCGTACTCATATTCATCGATTGGTCGCTGACGTGTGAAGACGTGTTTTCATCGAGCTCCGTATAAAATCGGTTGTTTTTAGTGAAGTGAATGGTTATTAATATAATACAAACAAATAAATCGAAAGCGAAAGAGACGCTCTGTGCGATGCACCATCGCTCGAATACATATTCTGTGTTTGAAATAGTATAAGCAAGTAGTTTTTCACCTTCAAACAAAATACCAAAAAACAAAACAAAAAGAAAAAAAACACTATGAGCCAGAACGACATTCCCAAGACCGGCCATTAAAATGGAGTCGAACCGGTCGGGTCAGTCCCACCGTTCTGATTACAGGGTCCCCCAGAGCGAGGGTTCTGGGATGAAAAGAACGTCGTATGAATCTCAGAATCCGTTCCAAAGGCCGACCAAGCTTTATCATATGGAACCCGTGCTCGATCATTCGACAATGCCTGCCGAACATGGCGAAGATCCCTCTACCGACTCTTATTATAGCCAAATCGGTGCCGTAAATGCCGGCATGCCCCCTCAAGATATCATGGAGGAAAGGGACGACCCTGAAATAGGGGCTGAGGGTCCGAATTTTATGACCGAGGCCTCTCGAGCGTCCCTTACTTAGAAAACGAGGGGAAAGATGGGGCTAAATTACAATTCTTGATCGATACCGGCGCTAACAAAAACTTCATCAGCCCCAAAATCGCCGCCGGATCGACTGTCCTCCCTACTCCCTTTTGCGTTCAATCGGCCACAGGTTCTGTTAGAATAACACGCCGCGTAGCCGGAAAATTTTTCGAAAAACTTGGAAATGACTCGACCCTCACCTTTTTTGTCCTCCCCGGTTTGGATACCTTCAATGGTATCATAGGGGACGACACGCTCAAAGACCTAAAAGCATTAGTAGACAGAAAGAATAATTGTTTAGTTATATCCCCCGGGATAAAGATTCCCCTCCTTGCTTAAAGATCCCTTAACGTCAACACTTTGTTGGACTCAACACACCCAGAAGAAGCGAGAATGATTTTAAAGGCACTGATTGACGAGTACTCGCACCTTTTCGACCCTTTGTCACCGGGCGAGGCCGTCGACAACAGTGTAAGAGCAGAAATACGAACGAACACTTCAGACCCAATTTATACCAAGAGTTATCCGTACCCGGCTAACATGAGATCTGAAGTGGATAGACAAATTGGGGAACTCCTTAGCGAGGGTATCATACGCCCGTCGTATCCTCCGGTGTGGATAGTGCCGAAGAAAGCGAAACCAGATGGCGAGAAACAATGGCGTTTGGTCATTGACTTCAAACGTCTAAATGCGGTTACAATTTCTGATACATATCCAATCCCGGATATAAACTCCACATTGGCTAGCCTTGGCGGAGCCAGATATTTTACAACACTGGATCTTACCTCAGGGTTTCATCAAATTCACATGAAACCCTCCGATACCGTGAAAACGGCATTCTCTACCCTGAACGGGAAGTATGAATTTCTCCGTCTTCCCTTCGGCTTAAAAAACGCCCCGGCTATCTTCCAACGAATGATCGACGATGTTCTTCGAGAACACATCGGGAAAATTTGTTACGTGTACATCGACGATATTATCGTCTTTAGTAACGACTATGATAGCCATTGGAAGAACCTTCGCTTGGTCTTTGAAAGCCTAAAAAAGGCCCGACTTCAAGTCAATCTGTCTAAGACTCAATTCTTGTCGACTCAGGTCGAGTTCCTCGGTTATATCGTCAGTCATGACGGAATCAGGGCGGACAAGAAGAAAGTGGAGGCTATAACTAAAATGAAGCCTCCTAAGAATGTCAAGGAACTGAAGAGTTTCCTTGGCATGACATCGTATTATAGGAAGTTTATTCGCGATTATGCTAAAGTCGCTAAACCCTTGACTAATTTAACTCGCGGAGAATCCGCTCGAGTTAAAGCGAACCAATCTAAGAAGGTCCCGGTCGAGCTTGACGACGCGGCCCTGCAGGCTTTCGATGGCCTAAAAACGATTTTGTCTTCTTCAGAGGTGCTCGCCTTCCCAGACTTCGGTAAGCCGTTCCATTTGACCACAGACGCGTCCAACTACGCTCTTGGAGCCGTATTGTCCCAGGACATTGAGGGAAAAGATCGTCCTATAGCTTACATCTCGCGCACCTTGTCGAAAACTGAGGAAAACTATGCCACTATAGAAAAAGAAATGCTTGCTATAGTGTGGGCATTGGACAACCTCAGGTCTTACTTGTATGGCGCTGCATCGGTTAAGGTTTACACCGACCATCAACCTTTGACCTTTGCGCTAGGGAGCAGAAATTTCAATGCCAAACTTAAACGTTGGAAGGCTAGAATAGAAGAGTATAATTGCGTACTCATATTCATCGATTGGTCGCTGACGTGTGAAGACGTGTTTTCATCGAGCTCCGTATAAAATTTAGTGAAGTGAATGGTTGTTTTTAGTGAAGTGAATGGTTATTAATATAATACAAACAAATAAATCGAAAGCAAAAGAGACGCTCTGTGCGATGCACCATCGCTCGAATACATATTCTGTGTTTGAAATAGTATAAGCAAGTAGTTTTTCACCTTCAAACAAAATACCAAAAAACAAAACAAAAAGAAAAAAAACACTATGAGCCAGAACGACATTCGCGTTCAGCGACAACGCGAGCAAGACGATCGCCGGCTCTCATTGCAACGAAACAACGCGTACTTCTCTTACGTCTCCGCGACTTCTACAGACAGCGAGCGGTCAATCACCCATAACCCGACAAGTTTACCATTGCCAACAACTCAAGAAAGAGCGCGTTCTTGCTCTCCCTCACTACTGTCACAAAACCCCCAATCTCCAAACACTTGCGAAATTTCTTTACGCTTACCTACGGTGACTAGTACTGTGACAACAACAACCACTGCAATTGCAATCACAACAACAACTGGAACGGTATCGTCAGCTCGCTCAATTTCGTCGACGCAAGCATTTGCTCCTACTGAGCCAGCGACCAAAACAAAAACACAATTTAACGGTTCTGCTGCGCTATCAGCAAGCCAAAACGTAAACAAGAACTCCGGGTCCACCATACAGACTGGAATGGATCGCTACATAACAATTAAAAGAAAACTTAGCCCTCAAAATTACAAAAGTCAACAAACAGAAAACAAATCAAAAATTACACGCGACAATGCTAACATGCTCACTAACAAAACGCCAGAAAACACCAACAGAATTGAGCTGCTGGCAAATTCTACTGATGAAAGTATACAACCGGCAAAGTCACCTAAGAAGGTCAAGCCTCCTCCAATATACATTCGCGAAAAAAGCTCAAGTGCATTAGTGAACAAAATAGCCACACTTATAGGAGAAAACTCATTATACGTAATACCCTTAAGAAAAGGGAACATAAATGAAACAAAGGTTCAAACTGAAACTAACCAAATTCTTGGATGAAGCAGGAAAAAACTTTTATGCATACCAACTAAAAAGCGCAAGGGGCCTACAGGTTGTTCTCAAAGGGATTGAGGCAACTGTTTCGACCACTGAAATCGTAGAAGCGCTCAAGGAAAAGAACTTTAGTGCAAAAATGGTCATGAACATATTAAACAAAAACAAGAAAGCAAGGCTACCTTCGGCTTGCCGAAGGTTTTATACCCTTGCAATTGTACACAGCTATATGTAATAGTACTCAGATTTTCATAAAATTGCAACAGGTACCTTCATTAGGCCGATCGTTGATCGTTATAAGTTATAAAACTTCGATTTTGATGAAACTTTATTATTTTGAAATATAACGAAAATTGGCCGATAGGCTCCATGACAGCTGTACGATATATCAGTCCGATCTGGCCCAATCCGACTTATTTAAAGAGGGCAGAAATAAGAAGCTTGTGAACCAACTTTTATGAAGATAGCTCAATAACTGGGGGACTAATTTGCGTTGCAAGAGACAGACGAACTGACTGATTGTTCCTATAACAGCAATAGAATATAAACGTCTGAGATATTTAAATGGAAAAACTAAGGGCGGGTTACTGTATAACATTAAAAAGTATTGATAATGTGCGGTATTTCCAAGAACAAAACAGGTTTGCATACAAAAACCCTAATTTCAGCCGATTGTTCCTATGGCAGCTATATGTTATAGTGGTCCGATTTTGATACAATTTTGACAGCACATTAGGAACGTAATAAGAATAAGATTTGCAAAATCTTGTTGCAATATCTTGAAAAACAACAAAAATCGGCCGATAGTTTCTATGACAGCTATACGATATATCGGTCCGATCTGGCTCGTTCCGACTTATTTACAGCTCGCAGAAATAAGAAGCTTATATGCCAAGTTTCATGAAGATAGCTCAAAAACTGAGAGACTAGTTTGCGTTGCAACAGACGGACGGACGGACGGACGGACGGACGGACGGACGGACGGACGGACGGACGGACGGACGGACGGACGACATCCATTTTTGGACTCCTCTGTTTATGCTGATTCAGAATATATATACTTTATAGGGTCGGAGATGTCTCCTAAGGTGCGTTGCAAACTTCTGGCTAAAATTAATATACCCTCTGCAAGGGTATAATAAGGAACCACAACCAATGTTCAAAATCGAGTTGGAGCCAGAGCGCCAGACACTGAAAAAAATGAAGTTCATCCAATCTACAAGTTACAGCTCCTACTGCATCGGCGTATCACAGTGGAAGAGCCACACAAGCGCAATCGCCCAGTGCAGTGCACTAACTGCCAAGAATATGGCCACACTAAGGCGTACTGTACGCTGAAATCTATTTGCGTAGTCTGTAGTGAAGCTCATAGCACAGCGAACTGCCATAAGAACAAGGAAGACATCTCTGTTAAAATGTGCAGCAACTGCGGTGAAAGACGCGCTCAGACCACCCACATCGCTCACACTCCGCCACAATCGGGCCCGTCCTACACTGCACCCCCCTCTACACATCGTACCAGTCCTAGCGTTTCCTTCGCTAGTGCCTTAAAATCGGGAATTAAACCTGTGAATCCGCTAACACAAAAGTCGACTTCTACTCGGGAAGAACAGAAAATAACTACCTTGAACGAACAAACGCAGCATATATCAACTGGCATTGAAACGATGATGATCTCACTCCAGCAAACCCTAAAAGAGTTTATGACATTCATGCAAACCACAATGCAAGAGATTATGCGAAACCAAAATATGCTGATACAGCATCTTCTGTCATCCAAATCAATATAATGTCTCCACTTCAAATATCTATGTGGAACGCGAATGGCGTTTCACGGCATAAACACGAACTGGCCCAGTTCTTATTCGAAAAAAATATTGACGTCATGCTCCTCTCCGAGACACATCTAACAGACAAGCACAACTTCCATATCCCAGGATACTTATTCTACGCCACAAACCATCCGGACGGCAAAGCCCATGGGGGCACTGGTATACTTATCAGAAGTCGCATCAAACACCACCTTTATAACAGAACTGAAATGGACTACCTGCAATCCACTTCCATAAGCATGCAATCCAGCAGCGGCCCCGTCACTCTGGCCGCAGTCTACTGCCCACCTCGTTTTGTAGTTTCTGAGGACCAATTCTTGGAATTCTTCAACTCACTCGGTGAGCGATTCATAGCGGCCGGTGACTACAATGCCAAGCATACGCACTGGGGATCACGTCTTTTGACCCCAAAGGGCAAACAACTTTACAACGCGCTCATTAAGCCGCGAAACAAGCTCGATTATGTGACTCCGGGTAGGCCTACATACTGGCCAGCAGATCCAAATAAGCTACCGGATCTCATTGACTTCGCAATAACAAGAAAGATTCCAAGAAATAATATTACGGCCGAGTCACTTGCAGAACTATCATCTGATCACTCTCCAGTTCTACTTACTCTCTGGCACCGACCACATATAACTGAGCGGCCCTACAGGCTGACAGGCAACAGGACCAACTGGGCAAGGTACGCGAAATATGTTTGTACTCACATGGAACCAACTCAAACAGTATTCACCGACGAGGATGTTGATCGCCTGGTCAAATCGATAGAGGAAACACTTGTTGCTGCAGCCAAGGCCTCTACACCTCCAGACACACACAAAATGACAAATCATAGCAAGACAAATCGTGAAATCGAACAGCTAGTACTTGAAAAACGAAGACTAAGAAGAGAATGGCAGAATCATAGATCCCCAACGGCTAAAGAACATCTAAAAATAGCAACACGTAAACTAACCAGGGCACTTAAGCTTGAGGAAGCCAACGCCCAGCATCTATATATCAAACAACTATCGCCCACCAGCAAAAGGAACCCTTTGTGGAAAGCACACAAAAGCATACAGCCACCGGCAGAAACAGTCGTTCCACTGCGAGGTCCCTCTGGAAGCTGGATACGCAGCGACGAAGATAGAGCTAATGCGTTCGCCGATCACCTTCAGAAAGTATTCCAACCAAATCCTACTAGCAACTCATTTGTCCTCCCTGTAGTAACTAAAAGCTTGCCCCCTATAAATCCAGTAACATTCAGCCAAAGTGAGATAGCATCTATCATAAAAGATCTTAAGCCCAAAAAATCACCTGGACATGACTTGGTGACACCAAAAATGATCATAGAACTCCCACCGTGTGCGGTTCTGACCTTATGCCATCTCTTCAACGCTATTACGAAACTTGGATACTATCCCCAAAGGTGGAAAAAGGCGGTTATAGTAATGATTCCCAAGCCAGGCAAAGACAAAACGCAACCCTCATCCTACAGACCAATCAGTCTCCTAACGTGTCTCTCGAAACTGTTTGAAAAGGCATTTTTAAAACAACTAACTCCCTACTTAAAAAGGCGAAATACAATACCATCGCATCAGTTTGGCTTTCGCAAAAATCACGGAACGATCGAACAGGTCAATCGCATCACAAACGAAATTCGTACCGCTTTTGAGCACCGGGAATACTGTTCAGCTATATTCTTAGATGTTGCACAAGCATTTGACCGAGTCTGGCTGGAAGGACTAATGTACAAGATAACAAAACTGCTTCCCCAGAACACGCACAAAGTGTTCGAATCTTATCTCTTCAAAAGAGTGTTCTCAACCAGGTGTAACAGTTCGACTTCACACGACCGCGTTATCAATGCTGGAGTCCCCCAAGGTAGTGTACTGGGCCCCGTTCTTTACACCCTATTCACAGCAGACATGCCTACAAACTATCAGCTCACAACCTCTACGTTTGCTGACGATACCGCAATACTTAGCCGATCTAGATGCCCAGCAAAGGCAACAGAGCAACTTGCCTGCCATCTTAAAATAGTGGAAAGATGGTTTGCGGACTGGCGCATTAAGATAAACGAGACCAAAAGCAGACATGTAACCTTCACACTGAACAGACAAACCTGCCCACCCTGTACCCTGAACAATACATTTATCCCACAAGCAGACGTAGTAACATATCTCGGCGTTCACCTAGATAGACGCCTCACCTGGCGGCGACATATAGAATCTAAGAGGACTCATATGAAGCTTAAAGCAGCCAATCTTCACTGGCTTATTAATTACAACTCTCCCCTTAGTCTGGAATACAAAGTACTCCTCTACAATACCGTGCTGAAACCCATCTGGACATACGGCTGTGAACTATGGGGAAACGCTTCAAAAACCAACATTGAAATCATACAGCGAGCTCAGTCCACGATTCTGCGAACTATCACTGGGGCACCATGGTACCTACGCAGCGAAAGCATCCATAGAGACCTCCACATAAATCTTGTCAATGAGGAAATTCAGATGAAAAAAAGTAAACATCAAGCAAAGCTCGCCGCACACGAAAATCCTCTCGCGAAGTCGCTTACGCGAGTCTACAGTCAGAGCCGACTGAAGCGCAAAGATTCTCCAGCCCAGCAAAGAAATCCTAGGGCCGTCTCTAACTAATACAATTACTTCATATTGTAATTAATATAAGTTATATAATAAGATTTGAATAATTATTGTTAGTCTCACAAAAAGAGAAGATCCAATAAATAACGCAATAAGTTTGAAAAAAAAAAAAAAAATATACAAGCCCGGCAAATCTAACGTCGTCGCTGACGCCTTGTCCCGTATAGTTCCAATAAACCACTACTTTGATTGGTGCCGTTCGGATACTGCGTCGGCTACCGAGGGCGGTTCCACCGTCCATATTGCGGATGAGGACGCATCTCATTTGCTACCCCACGTAGAAGTACCTATCAACGTTTATCGTAACCAACTTGTCTTTGACCCCGAGCGTTCCGAATACCTGTGTGAACAACCCCACAGGGGCTTCGAACGTCATCTCATTCCCGTCGGTACTGGTCTTTTGTCCGAGTTAGTTGTTACTCTGGGAAAGTACCTTAAACCCTCAGTGATCAACGGTGTTAAAATACCCGAAACTTACCTACCATCGTTCCAACGCCTTTGCTTGGCGAATTTTGCTGCGTTCAAAATTCGCATAACGCAGAGGCTGGTGGTAGATTTGTCGGACCCTGAAGAGATCTGCGAAGCCATTGAGCTAGAACATCGCAGAGCTCATAGGGGTGCTAAAGAGGTGCGCCTGCAGCTTTTGGAAAAATATTATTTCCCCCAGATGGCTAGTACCATCCGCAGGCAACTCTCGTCGTGCGAGTGTTACAAACTCTTCAAGTACGAGAGGCACCCCAATAAACCTTTCCTTCAACCGACACCTATCCCGAAATATCCGTGTGAAATTCTTCACATTGACATTTTCACTTTAGAGAAGAAAATTTACCTAAGCTGTATTGACAAGTTTACCAAATTTGCCAAGCTTTTCCTTCTCGAATCAAAATCCTCTATTCATCTCCGGGAAAAACTTGTTGAAGCACTACATTACTTCACCGTCCCAAGGGTACTGGTCTCAGACAATGAAAGAGGTCTTCTGTGCCCGACGGTCTTAAATTATTTACGTACCTTGGGTATCGGTCTGTACAATACACCGACCCAGAAAAGCGAGGTCAATGGTCAAATCGAGCGGTTCCATTCCACCTTCCTCGAGATTTACCGGTGTTTGAAGAGCGAACACCCTGACTTCAAATTTAATGAACTGGTAGCCATTGCGGTGGACAGGTACAATAATTCTATCCACTCGGTAACCAATAGTAAGCCAGCTGATCTATTTTTCGACCGCTCGGCTAGAATAAATTACCAGGGGTTAACTAATTTCAGAACTAAGGTTTTCGAAGACGTTAGGGGAATGATAGAGTACCGCCAGGAGCTCGCGAACGCGGCTCACAACAAAACTAGGAAGGAACCTCTATCATATAACGTAGGCGATAAGATCTTTGTTGCCAATAAGCAAATTAAAACAAAAGAGAAGCAGCGCTTTAAGGCTGAAGAAATTGCCGAAGATAGAAGGGTAACGGTAAAAACCAAGAAGGGCAAGATATTGCATAAATCAGACCTGCGTAATTAAAATGGCACCGGATCGTTGTGTATGTTTCACGCGCTTCCATTACACAATACACTTTTTACATTTCAAAACATTTACCCAATCCACACCCTTTGCTCAAAAAAAATTCAATAACATTCAATTATTAAATCCCTTATCTCTAAGCTAATGTAAGCAACACCACAAAAATAATGTTACTCATAAGATAACTTTTACAACCAATATTGCAAGTATCATTGTCACCCATATGGTGGGGGCTGCAGACGTCTTCAAGTACGAGGCTCCGCTCGTCCCGCTACAAGAGGGCACCGTTTGGCGCGTCAATGGACAATTCAAACTGGCGCATGTCATCGACTTGAGAAGGTTCGAGTCGCTGGTCCAGGAAGCTCAGCGCGAGGCTGTGCAACTGACGGATCCTAGGATTGCGGCGTTGGTGGCACATTATCTGGAAGAATCGCAGGAGGGCTTATCTAGACTGACGGGCACCCGGCGCGGACGTCGATCTTTGGACTGGATTGGGTCCGCGTGGAAGTGGATTGCGGGATCACCTGATGCGTCGGACTGGGACGCCATTCTTCACGCCCAGGAAAGCATCGTGAAAACGGCCGACCAGCAGGTACGGATAAACGCTGGATTGTTCGATGCCTCACACGACTCCCTGAGGCAGCTGAACGAAGTGACCGCCAGGGTTAACGCAATCGACGGGGACATTCACACGGCTACGACCTTATTGCATAAGGCCTTAATCATCAATGGTCAGGTCGGCGAGCTGACACAGGCGTGCCAACTAGCCAAGTCAGGGACCGTCAACTCTCGCCTGTTGGATCACGAAGAAGTGCAGGCTATTCTGACTGAGGTTAGGAACTTGCCTTACCAAAATGCCGTGGAGGCATTGGAGTTCTCTCGCCCGTCGGTACTAACTAATGGAACGACGTTGCTGTATATCTTGGCCATGCCCAAGGTCGCCCCCAAGGAATACCGTTTGCTTCTTCTCCTCCCTGCCACGCTCGAGGGAAAGCAAGTTATGCTGAGGCATGACAAAGTCGCCGTTAGCACTGATGAAACATATGCTGTGATGAACGACTGCCTTCCCATAGGCAACACGACTGTCTGCCCGGAAAAAAGTCTCCTGAAGATGGACGAAAACAGTTGTGTCCCCAAACTGCTGAAGGGTGGTCAGGCTAGATGCGAGTTCCTCAGGAATAACGAAGCTCGCGTGCAACTGGTTGAGGACGGGATGATGTTTCTTTCTAACTTTAACGGGACACTTGAGGCCGGACCCAACACTCATAACTTAAATGGGACCTACATAGTACAGTTCGCTAACGAGACGATTAGTGTGGCTGGAAGAACCTATACAAGTTACTCATCAAGTCACTTCATGGTCATGCCTGCGATACTGACTACGGTCACCGCCACCGGGTACGCGCCTTCACTTCACTACGTCAATGACTTCAACATGGAGAACTTGAGGAGACTCTCCGGGATGTCCGAGAAGGTCTCTTTCTCCTTCCTACTGGAGGCATTGGTAGTCCTGATTGTCGGGGCGCTCCTCTACATCATATGGAGGAAGCTGACATCAACCAATGGTATTCCTGTCATGGCAAACTGTACCTCGGACCCTGAGACGCTAGGCGCTGGCGGGGCACCTAAAGCCCAATAATCTGCGGGACGCAGATCTTGAAGGGGAGGAGTTATGAACCCTCTCTGAATATCTTCCCTCTTTCCCCGCCCCGCTGCTTTTATATACGCTTCCCCCGTCATACCACTCTTCACCACACAGTGGTCTCTCACATACCCCAAGAAACGCTGACTTCGCCCCCCGCCTTGCCCACCAAGTTCACGATACATTCAACAGCCACGCCGGCCACTATGTGCTGCGTCCGCAAGAGACACTTTGTTGCCGATCGCGCCCGCTGCAAAACTGCTGCGCCTGCAAATGACACATTGTTGTTATGAGCAGCGCAGCCGCCGGATGTTGCGCAAGCGACCGCCGACACAGCATAGCTCATATTTCGGCCGCTGGCCCAGCAGCTATGCGGGGTCGCCCCCTTGTCCCAAGTCGCCTGTTGACGAGGCGTTCAAACACTGGAGCCGGAGCTCTGGTGAGACCTGGCGAAGACGGCAGAAGCCAGTCTTGGACTAACACCCGAACACTCCAACTGGAGAACTGCCGCGAGCCATTAAAATTAACCGATCCTTGTAAAACATTGAACCTAAGTTGAACTTAATAAAATTATAACGTGTAACGGAGCTGTTCACTCTTCTCTTTATTTGGGAACCCGATCTCCAAGAATCTTTGGAATGCTTATCATATTGATTAGGTGAGCTGTGCGGCTACGAGAGCCGTAGTAAGCAAAGCGAGAAGTAGATTCGCTTAACTTGTATATTTATATATATGTAATTATAACTGACGCAGCCGGACCTAAAGAGCTATGCAGTGGACTCCCGTATATTGGATATTCATGTAAGACAGCAACGGTAGTAGTGAACACTAAAATATTAACAAAATAAAAAATTATAATGCAAAGTTACACAATCAATATCTGTACGAAAATCACAATGCATTGTCAGCGAAAACCCGGTGGTCGCACTTGACGGCCGCAGCCACGTATCAGATTGCATATAAGTTAACACATAACTCCGCCCGCTGCGCAAGACGTTTCCAAATGCGGCTTGTCATTGGATTCGCTGGGTCAGGTGGCATCAGGCGGTCAATGCCCGCAGCATTGCCCAACGATGTTGCGCTATATCCGCTATTCCAACGAAGCCACCACGAGAAATGCAGTGTCAGCGTTCCCACGCTGCAGTAGCAGCAGCAGTAGCAGCAGCAGCAGCAGCAGCAGCATTGGATAGGGCTTAGCTTAATATAGAATTGATCTAAGACATTCAGATTTAATTGACAACCCATGAGAGCATAACGTGCCTCATAATAAACGGTTAAACATTATTCTCCGCTGTTTCCTTGTCGCGTCGATCGACCGACGGTATAACACGTACTTAATTGGCGCCCAACGGTCCTACGATCCTACGATCCTACGAGCGATCATAATCCGAATAATACAAACAAATACCCTACGTGGTTCTAAGCAACAATTTATAAATATTTTAAGTGAAAAACTATAACAGTTTAAGTAAAAAAATATAACAGGTTAAGTGAAAAACTACAACACTGAAGTGAAAATTACGCAACGTATCAAAGTCATGTAAGTGAGCTGATCTTGAAAGTTTCCAAAAAAAAAAAGAATCTTTTTGCTAATTGATAAATAAATTCTGACAACAGTTTAAATATTCTTGCATACGAATTTCATTTCTTTGTGGTTTTTTTTTCTTTTATTTTTTTGTGTCTGGTCTCAAAAGTCAAGCCGTTTTCAAGCGACGGCGTATCAGGTTACGGCCGTTTGTCTATTTTGTTTACCCCATCGTTCGCTGGCATTCCAGTGCACAAATAACAAGTGTGGTGGCAGCTAAGAGTACAATAAAGTACATTAGCGCACTGAGTCGAGTAGCTTTCAATAGTTCTTGGCTTATTTTATTATGATTTTTGATTTATATTATTACAGTTATATTCGTGCCACTATCTTAGGGCGTCTTTGCACAAACATTTTCCTTTCCGTCCGTTTAACTGCCTTCTGCTGACTTAACATTACTGCAGAGGTGTTGCAGAAAATAGCTCGCCACGGCGAAGACATCGAAAGTAATCTCGAACACTTCAGAAATTTAGACGTATGAGCTCAGACGACGAACGTGACCTAGATCAGATCAGCAATTGTAGCAGCAACGACAGCCTTTTTTTGAGATTGCAGGGCACAATACCGAACGTCAACATGAATATGACCCCAGAACTGTTTGGAGCCGCTATAGAAAGCGCGATCCAGAACGCCCTGCGAATGCAAGCAGATGCATTCCAAGCAAAGATAGACGACCTAGCGGGTCAGATTAGTAGCGCACACATCACCGCACCAAAGGTGCAGGTGTATGAAGACGTCACTATTAGCGAAAACATAATATGCAACGAGCCCCTAGACGCAGTGAAATGCCTGCCAGAGTTTAGTGGCTCACAAGAAACATACGTGTCTTGGCGTCAGGCAGCGCGGGCTGCATATAAAATTTACGAGACCTACAAAGGTAGCTCTCGCCATTATCAAGCGGTCCTTATTATAAGGAGCAAAGTACGCGGCGTAGCCGACGCTGCCCTTGCGTCTTTCAACACACCGCTAAATTTTGAAGCTATTATCAACAGACTAGACTTCACTTATAGCGACAAGCGGCCCATTCATGTTATCGAACAAGAACTTGGCACGCTTCGACAGGGAAACCTGACTTTATTGCAATACTATGACGAAGTAGAGAAGAAATTAACCTTACTGACTAACAAGGTTAACATGACCTACGACGCCACTCTCGCGCAGGGTATGTGCGAGAAGTTCAGGGGCGACGCCATGAGAGTATTCATCTCCGGCTTGAAGCGAAATTTAACTGACGTTTTGTTCGCAGCCAAACCTTCTAATTTGCCCACTGCCCTTGCATTAGCACAAGAGATAGAGGCTAACCATGACAGGTACGCCTTCGCATCTAGTTACGCCAGAGGCCAGGAGGAAAAAGCCTATAAGCAGGAACAAAGATTCAACGGGGAGCAAAAGAATTCCCAGAAACAGGGTGGGCGTTCACAGCCCAAGTCCCCGCACTATAAACAGCAACAGGGAAACAGAGCAGTGGAACAAGATAGGAACAGGCCAGGTAGAGACTCGCCCGAACCCATGGACATCGACTCTTCGTCCAAGTTCAGACAACCAACCGCTCACCAAAAACCAAGCGGCTCTGGCAGGTGCAACCACGCTCAAGCTTTTAAGCGTCCGGCTTCAGAGCGCACTTCTGGGCAAAGAAGGCGACAAAGAGTTGACCACATTGATGCAGAAACCGCACAAGTGCAGGCAGCCTACGCTAAGGTGTCCGCTGAGGCGGTAGCCAAACTGGAGTCCGAGTGCGAGGCAGAGTCGGACGACGACAGCCTCAATTTTTTAGGGCAAGGTCCCTGCTGCCATTCATTTGGCGCACAGTAGCAGGGATCAACAAAAAGTTTTTAATCGACACGGGTGCCGCAAAGAGCTACATCAAGCCCTGCGAGCAGTTAAAAAACGTAACCCCGGTCGAGAAGCCGTTTTCGGTGCATTCCATCCACGGCGCTAACCAAGTCGTACGGAAGTGCGTTATGTCAGTTTTCGGTGTAAAACATCCTTTCTTTTTACTAGATAGTTTATCGACGTTTGACGGGATAATAGGCCACGACTTGCTACAGCAAGCTAGCGTAGAACTACATTTGAAGACCGGGGAGTTGAGAATTGGTAGTAATTTCGAAAAATTACAGTACCATAAGTGCGCCAGCGTCAACTTAACAAATGCAGTCAATATAGAGGCATCCCCCTTGGTCAAAGAGCAATTTTTACAAATGCTAAAAACAAGGGACAGAGCTTTTGCAGACCCAGATGAGGCCCTACCATATAACACATCTGTGGTAGCGACTATACGGACTAATGACAACACCCCAGTTTATTCCAAGCTGTACCCATACCCCATGGGCGTGGCAGACTTTGTTGACGCAGAGGTGAAGAGCCTCCTAAAAGACAACATTATACGGAAGTCACGGTCACCTTACAATAACCCGATATGGGTCGTTGATAAAAAAGGCACCGATGAATTCGGTAATAGGAAAAAGCGCATGGTCATCGATTTTCGAAAGTTAAATTCTAAGACAGTGGCCGACAAATACCCTATGCCAAACATATCTACGATATTGGCAAATTTGGGTCAAGCTAAATTCTTCACGACCTTGGACTTAAAGTCAGGGTACCACCAAATAACTTTGGCGGAACGCGATCGTGAGAAAACCTCCTTCTCTGTGAATGGAGGGAAATACGAATTTTGCAGACTCCCGTTCGGTTTAAAGAACGCGGGAAGCATTTTTCAAAGGGCCATCGATGACGTCCTTAGGGAACAAGTAGGGAAAACTTGCTACGTTTACGTCGACGACGTCATTATTTTCTCCAAGTCCGAGGAAGAACACGTCAAGCACGTCGATTGGGTCCTTAAAGAACTCCAAAATGCCAACATGCGTGTTGGCCAAGAAAAGTCGCAGTTTTTTAAAACTAGCGTAGAGTATCTCGGGTTCATCGTGACCGACGCAGGCGCTAGGACAGACCCAGAGAAAGTTAAATCGATTCAGCATTACCCTGAACCGAAGACACTCTTTGAAGTTCGGTCGTTTCTAGGGTTGGCCAGCTATTACCGGTGTTTTGTCAAAGACTTCGCCGCTATCGCGAAGCCTTTATCGGACATACTGAAAGGGGACAACGGTACTGCTAGCAAGTACGTATCAAAAAAGATGTCCGTATCTTTAAACGACTTGCAGCGCTTCGCGTTCGAGAAGTTAAGAAACATCTTGGCGTCGGAAGAAGTTATGTTAATGTACCCCGATTACAAAAAACCATTCGATTTGACAACCGATGCCTCTGCTTACGGCATTGGTGCCGTCCTGTCCCAAGGGGGTCGCCCAATAACTATGATCTCTAGGACACTGAAAGACAGGGAGGTCAACTACGCTACTAACGAGCGTGAGTTGCTAGCGATTGTTTGGGCATTAGGTAAACTCCGTCAGTACATATACGGAGCCAAGGAGATTAACATCTTCACCGACCACCAACCGCTAACTTTCGCGGTTTCAGAAGGAAACCCAAACGCGAAAATCAAGCGTTGGAAAGCCCGGATTGACGAAACCGGCGCTAAGCTTTTTTACAAGCCAGGCAAGGAAAACCATGTCGCGGACGCCTTGTCCCGACAAAACGTCAATGCCTTACACGGACATGACGCTGCCTCTGACCTGGCCACAATCCACAGTGAAGTGTCCCTTACTTATGCAATTGACACTTGCGACAAGCCTGTCAATTGCTATAGGAACCAAATTATCCTTGAAGAAGCAAGGTTCCCTCTAACGAGGAAGTTCATAATGTTTGGCAGCAAGACGCGCCACATACTGCACTTCACGGACAATGAAACACTCCTGCGCGATATAAAGTCGCTCATTAACCCCAGTGTTGTAAACGCGATTCACTGCGATTTCCACACTTTGGCACAGGTACAAGACGAGTTGGTCAGGTCATTCCCTACCACAAAGTTCCAGCACTGCAAGAAGCTAGTGACTGACGTCTTCGACTCTAACGAGAGAAGAGAAATCATGACTGAAGAGCATAATCGCGCTCATCGAGCAGCGCAAGAAAATGTTAAGCAAGTTATGATAGACTACTATTTCCCTAAAATGACGAGTCTTGCAAACGAGGTCGCATCAAACTGTAGAGTCTGTCGTAAAGCCAAATACGATAGACACCCAAAGAAACAGGAACTTGGCAATACGCCAGTGCCCTCGCACGTGGGGGAAATGCTCCACATCGATGTCTTTTCCACCGACAAAAAGCAATTCCTGACATGTGTCGACAAATTTTCGAAGTTTGCGATGGTACAGCCCATAGTATCGCGTACTATAGAAGACGTGAAGTACTCACTTATGCAATTAATGAACGTATTTCCCCATGCCAAGCAACTCTACTGTGACAACGAACCGTCACTGAACTCAGAGACCATCAGAACTCTGATGTCAAACCGCTTTTCTGTATCCATAGCTAACGCCCCGCCCCTCCATAGCACATCAAATGGCCAGGTAGAACGATTCCATAGTACATTGCTAGAAATAGCGAGGTGCTTGAAGTTACAGAAAGGGTTAACCGATACCACTGACCTTATTATGCAGGCAGCTATTGAATACAACAGGTCCATACACTCAGTCACGGGAGAAAAACCTGTCGATTTGCTGTTCGCCTCATCCCCTGGTACCTACCGAAGAGTAATAAGCAGAATAGAGCAAGCGCAGATCGTTCAGAACGAGAGAATGAACAAGGACAGACAGGACAGGACTTTCAACGTAGGAGACAGGGTGTTGGTAAAGACCAACAGAAGACTAGGCAACAAGCTGACCCCACTGTTCAATGAGGAACTTGTTGAAGCGGACTTGGGGACCACAGTCCTCATTAGAGGGAGGGTGGTCCACAAAGACAATCTCCGACGAAATTAGAAAATAAGAAACAACTTAGAGGGTTTTATCTAATCCCGTATTCTTACTTCTAGGTTACCTTTGACCTTGTTCATGGCATTCACCTTGGCCGCGGCCCGTATCGCGGACTACTCTCAATCTGATTACATCCCCATATCAGATGGGAATGTGGTGGTCTGGGAGTCGCATGGGTACTTACGCCATACGACGAACCTGACTGAGTTTGCACGAATGGTCGAAGAGACCAAAGGTTTGTCCGATTCGTTCCCGCAATCACACATGCGGAAGTTGTTAGAAATAGATGTAGACCATATAAGCACCATGTTGTCCGCTATCACTATCCATCACAGGATGGCACGAAGCTTAGACTTCTTAGGGTCTGCCTTAAAAGTGGTCGCCGGTACACCGGACGCGGCAGACTTGGAGCACATTCGGATCACCGAAGCTCAACTCGTAGAATCTAATAATAGGCAGGTGGTAATAAATACCAAAGCTCAGAATCAGATTAACGCTCTGACTAACACAGTCAATGAGCTATTGAAAGCCGCGAAAAATTCACAAATAGACACAGGGCATTTATACGAAAATTTATTGGCCAGAAATAGGATATTAACCACAGAAATCCAAAACGTAATGTTATCAATAACTCTTGCAAAATTAAACATCATTAACCCCGCAATTCTAGATAGTACTGATGTCAAAAACATGTTCATTGATCAGCTCACAGAAATAACAACCACCAATGTCCTAGAAGTAGCTAGTGTTAAAGTTTTCCAGTCCGATAGCATAATTTATTTTATTATTAAATACCCTATTGCTAAGCTTCTATGTAGGAAAGTAGTCATCTACCCGGTGGTACATAATGGGACCACTCTCCAACTGGCTGACAACACCTTGGCCGAATGCGACGACGGAATTTGGAGCGTGACCAACTGCAGCACTGCCACAACAGCAACATTCTGCAAGCTATCAAAAGAATCTACTTGCGCCAAAGGTTTGCATACCGGAGGCGTCGCCCACTGCGAAACACAGCCGAGTAACCTTGAAGCCATCACCCTAATCGATGACGGCATCATCGTCGTTAACGATCTGCCAGCAAGGGTGAGCGTCGATGATGGGCCCGAGGTAAAGGTTGCAGGCACTTTCCTGCTGACATTTACCAACAGCGCCTACGTCAACGGCACCAAGTATCTGAACATCAAGAACGTTCAAAATCGGGTCCCTGGGGTCGCGGCATCCTCCCTATTGAACGTAACAAGCCACAACCCGGTACTGAGCCTGAAATTCCTGCAGCATTTGAGCGAGAAGAACCTAAACTTCATAAAAGGTATTGAAGACGAATTCTCATCGAGCTCCTTTCTCGTACTGGCCGTGTGCTTAGGTCTGGGAGTTTGCGCCATGGCAAGCAGCGCGGTTTTACTCAACCAACTACGGGTGAAGCGGCGCAACGAACGACAAATAGCCGCCATGCTCCACAGGATGAGCATCGCCGAGGACGGCCAATCTTCTGTGTGGGGGAGTAGTTAACACATAACTCCGCCCGCTGCGCAAGACGTTTCCAAATGCGGCTTGTCATTGGATTCGCTGGGTCAGGTGGCATCAGGCGGTCAATGCCCGCAGCATTGCCCAACGATGTTGCGCTATATCCGCTATTCCAACGAAGCCACCACGAGAAATGCAGTGTCAGCGTTCCCACGCTGCAGTAGCAGCAGCAGTAGCAGCAGCAGCAGCAGCAGCAGCATTGGATAGGGCTTAGCTTAATATAGAATTGATCTAAGACATTCAGATTTAATTGACAACCCATGAGAGCATAACGTGCCTCATAATAAACGGTTAAACATTATTCTCCGCTGTTTCCTTGTCGCGTCGATCGACCGACGGTATAACACGTACTTAATTTATATTCCAGCGTTCGTTTTTAATGATGCATGCATGTGATGTACATACGAATACCCAGATTCTTAAAAGCAAAAAGGCTTACGCAATAAGGCGACACGATAAGGTGCTCTGGAGTATACCAAGAAATAAAGCAATAAGGCTTACAAAAATAAGTGCGAGATATGTCAAGAAGAAAGAAATAGGGCTTAATCTGAAGAGGCACCACCTGAATGACGAGGACGGGAAATTGTTCAATTACCATAATATTCAGAGTTGCAGGGCGCAAAGCTGTATGTTGTTTTTGAATATACCCGAATTCGTTGTTTAAAGGGACGCAAGCTGATTATTAAGCCCACTTAAAGCAATATGAGAATTAACAAATACAAACGAAAACAAATGAACTACCGATTGCACCAGATTCATTACTTTACACATGTACATCAAAACTAAAAAAAAAATCTATCATTATATAAAATTGCAACAGGTACCTTCATTCGGCCGATCGTTGATCGTTATAAGTTATAAAACTTCGATTTTGATGAAACTTTATTATTAAGGACATACTTAGATTTGGATGTGGTAAGCCTGATAGCTATATTTGAAATATAACGAAAATCGACCGATAGGCTCCATGACAGCTGTACGATATATCAGTCCGATCTGGCCCAATCCGACTTATTTAAAGAGGGCAGAAATAAGAAGCTTGTGAGCCAACTTTTATGAAGATAGCTCAATAACTAGGGGACTCATTTTCGTTGCAACAGACAGACTGATTGTTTCTATAACAGCTATAGAATATAAACGTCTGAGATATTTAAATGGAAAAACGAAGGGCGGGTTACTGCATAACATTAAAAAGTATTGATAATGTGTGGTATTTCCAAGAACAAAACAGGTTTGCATACAAAAACCCTAATTTCAGCCGATTGTTCCTATGGCAGCTATATATTATAGCGGTCCGATTTTGATACAATTTTGACAGCACATTAGGAACGTAATAAGAATAAGATTTGCCAAATCTTGTTGCAATATCTTGAAAAACAACAAAAATCGGCCGATAGTTTCTATGACAGCTATACGATATATCGGTCCGATCTGGCTCGTTCCGACTTATTTACAGCGCGCAGCAATAAGAAGCTTATATGCCAAGTTTCATGAAAATAGCTCAAAAACTGAGAGACTAGTTTGCGTTGCAACAGACGGACGGACGGACGGACGGACGGACGGACGGACGGACGGACGGACGGACGGACGGACGGACGGACAGACGGACATCCATTTTTGGACTCCTCTACTTATGCTGATTCAGAATATATATACTTTATAGGGTCGGAGATGTCTCCTAAGGTGCGTTGCAAACTTCTGGCTAAAATTAATATACCCTCTGCAAGGGTATAATTAAACAGGAACATTAAAAATTTAAGTGAAAAATAATTCTTGTGAAATTTCGCATGAGTGGAAATTTGTAAGAGTGCAAATTAAAAGTGAATTTAAAAGAGCAAATAAAGGTCAAATAAAATAAATAAATTTCCTTTTTATATAACCAAACGTAAAACGATTAACTAATAAATTAACGACTGAAAAAAAAACAAATTTTAAATAAATAAATAAATAAAAAAAAAAAAAAAAAAAAAAACAGTCGTATAAAATAGTCCAATTTTGCGATTCCTAACACCAAGGACCCTCCAAAATAAAAGGACAAAACCAGCTACTGGTTTTCACAAAATAATAATCAATATAAAAAATAAAACAACAAAAATTTAATTTCACCAAGAAAATTTTATGTTTTTTTTTGCTCATACAAGAATTCACTCGTGTGCAAAAAGGAAAATATAGTAAACTAAATACCCACATTTAATAATAATTAATACAATAATTAAACACATTCAACACTACACACTAAATTGTAACCACAAATCTTCCAATTGAGCTTTGGTGAGTGAATGGCAAATTATAATAATTTAATAAGACCCCCTATCCTTGGTCATCATCTAATTCAAGCACCCCAAGTAAATACTGAAGAGCAGGAGTTAGCAGAAAATAGGGAAGAAGAGAATATGGAGGAACAAGCAATTCGAAATCTAATTGCTGCAGTGGTAGCAGAGACCTTTGCACAGCAGGGTCCAGCACTTATTAAGAATTTGACAAACCCTTCAGCCAGTTTTTTGAACGCCACTGACCATGTTATTAGACCGGAACTACGACAGAATCCAAACGACTTAGATAAAATTCCCGATGTAGTTCGCAGTTTGAGAGAATTCTCAGGCGAACCATCAACGTTCAATTCATGGAAAAAAAGTGTAGATAGAATTCTCGAAGCCTATGCCCCATTAAGAAATACACCCAAGTATTTTGGAATTCTCCACACCATAAGGAACAAAATAATTGGCAATGCAGATGTAGCATTAGAGTCGTACAACATACCTTTAGACTGGGAAGCCATTTCAAAATGCCTTTCCTTACATTATGCAGACAAACGCGATATTTTATCCCTTGAATACCAAATGACAACTTTGGTACAAGGTAACCTAACAGTAGAAGAATTTTACCAAGAAGTTTATAAACACTTGGCCCTTCTACTCAATAAACTAGGTTCTATGGGATTAAGCAGGGAATCCGAACAACTGCTGACAAAGTTGTATAGGGACAAGGCTTTGGATATGTTCATGAGAGGTCTAAGAGGTGACCCCCCGCGACTTTTTGCCATGAAAGAACCAATGGATTTACCATCGGCCCTACATCTTTGTTTAAAGCTCGAGAATCAAACCTATCGGACAAATCATGCAACTTCCAAAGGTCAAAATATGACTTTTAGAAATACTGGATCAAAACCAATACCAGCCCCTCGCAATCCTCATCATGTTAACGTTAATCCAGGGTATAGATACCCAATACAAATGCAAACAAGAAATTATTTACCACAACAGCCTTTAGCCGCTCCACGTAATAATTTTGGGCAACAGCAAATAACTGCGGCACCAAGACAGGCAAACTTTGGATATCAACAACAATATCCAATGCCTCCTTCTAGGCCAATAGCACCAAAACCATTACCGCGTCCAGAACCCATGGATGTAGATCCAAGTATCAGGACACGCATGGTTAATTATATTAACCGTCCTAATTTTGAAGTTGGAAAAAGACCTCCAGCTCCGACAGCCCAACCAGAAAAAAGACAACGCAATTTCAATATCGAATTAAATACAATAGGCAACGACGGAAATTATACTGATACTAATCTCGAACAATACGAACAAACTATAGAAACAGTCGAAGCATCAAACGAATATGATGAAGACCTAGATGATTACGTAGCACAAGTAGAGGAAAACGACAATGACGGAAATTATTTGGACTATTCTGATTTACATTTTTTAGGGTAGCCAGCTCTTCTCTACCATATTTTGAGTCTAAGACGAAGAGCGGACAAATACTAAAAATTTTAATAGATACAGGATCAAACCGTAATTACATACAACCTAGACTGGTCAATAATCCAATTCCTAATGAAAATCCATTTGAGGCCACAACCGTTACAGGAAAAATAAAAATTACACATTATAAAATAGCCAATCTTTTTAATATAACAGATATCCCAATAAAATTCTTTTTACTACCAACACTAAAATCTTTTGACGCAATATTAGGAAATGATAGTTTGAAGGAATTGGAAGCAATAATTTACACGGACAGAAAAATTATGAACGTCAGGAAAAACATAAACATAAATATAAAGGAAAAAAGAATGCAAGCAGTAAATACCATAATACCAAGGACAGAACACTTAACAGAACCACAGAAAACAGCATTAAAAAATCTTGTTACTAATTACCCACAACTCTTCACTCAACCCAATGAGAAGCTCACTTATACTACCAATGTTAAAGCCGAAATTAGAACAGCTAATGATTCGCCGGTATATTCCAAGTTTTATCAGTACCCAATGTCATTAAAAGAAGAAATAAATAAACAAATCGCAGAATTATTAAATGACGAAATTATTCGACCATCTCGGTCCCCCTACAATTCACCTGTGTGGATTGTCCCCAAAAAAATAGATGCCTCTCAAGAGAAAAAATACAGAATGGTCATCGATTATCGCAAACTAAACAAAATTACAATTGCTGACAAGTACCCCATTCCAGAGATAAACGAAGTTCTCGCCCAATTAGGCGACAATAAAGTGTTCTCTGTCATCGACCTAAAAAGCGGTTTCCATCAGATCCCTTTAAAAGAATCAGATATGGAAAAAACTGCATTCTCCGTGAACAACGGAAAGTATGAGTTTACACGACTCCCATTTGGTCTTAAAAATGCGCCGTCAATTTTTCAACGCGCATTAGATGACATTCTGCGTGAGCATATTGGAAAAATATGCTTTATTTATATCGACGACATTATAATTTTCAGCAAAGATAATGCTTCTCATTACGAAAACTTGGAATCCATATTCAAAACATTATCTAAGGCAAACATGAAGTGTCAACTCGATAAGTGCGAGTTTTTCAAAAACAAGGTGGAATTTCTAGGATTTGTCATCTCAGATAAAGGCATAGAAACAAACCCCAAAAAAATCGAAGCAATTGTAAAATATCCACATCCAACTACACTCAAAGATCTAAGATCATTTTTAGGTTTAGCTAGTTACTATAGACGATTTATAAGAGACTATGCAAAGCTAGCAAAACCCCTGACCAGCATGTTAAGAGGAGAAGACGGACGAATTTCGAAAAATAAATCAAAAAAAAAAAACCCTCAACTACAACCAGGAAGCAACAGACGCTTTTAATAAAATAAAAAGCGCCTTAATTTCAAAAGTGTGGAGATAATTTCGTAGGTTTCAATTATTTTATTATTCGCTCTTTTCAATTTCACAGTGCGCTCCTTCGCTTTCTTAAACGATAGTGACGCTCGCTCGTGTTCCCCAACACTCTCCTATCGATGCGATAGTGACGCTCTCTCAATCTTAAGTTATACAACACTATCCCATCGATAGGGTTTCCGATAACTTAATTAACTTACGATAGTATATCGACAAGGTCACACTTGATAACATAAGGTTTAACATGATAGAGTACGTATAACTTAACAGCTCGGCCATTCTGACATTTTGATCGACCCGATCAAGGCTGTACAATATTTAAAATTTTCTTTGTTTTAGATAATAAATTGGATGTTAAAGTAAAATAAATAAACAGTTAGTAAATACGGTTATGGTTCTGAATCACTTTCGACATTGACTCTCCAATCTGCCCACTTTCTTAATCTAGATGCCTCTAAAATACCTTCATACGGCATTTGTGTTACTGGACAGTTTTCTATATCTGTAACAACGTATCTGTCATTTGGTAAAACCTTTTTAATAACATATGGGCCTTTATATTTTGCTATAAATTTCTTATTTGTTCCAATAGTTGTATCGACATTACGAACCACCACAAAATCGTTACACGAAAATTTCTCATGAGGTTTATATTGATTTTTGTGAGTCTCTGAACTTTTTGATTGAGAAGTTTTAAGTTTTTCAAATGAAGTATTTCTTAACCCATCCAAATCTCGAGATGTTTCTCCTTTGTCTTCTAAATACTCAGTCAATGTGTCAACTTCTAAACTTCTCTGACTGACTCCGAACAACAACATTGCTGGTGTTTGGTTCGTTGTCGCGTGGACGGAATTATTAACTGCGTATTCGACTTTGGTTAGTAGTTTGTACCAATCAGAGTGCTGAATGGGCTCTGAAATTTTCGAAATCATCAATTTAATAATTCTATTTATTCGCTCGACCTGGCCATTGGCCTGAGGGGAGGCAGTTGCTACTTTAACATGTTCAATATTGTTATTCAGTAGAAATTCTGAAAATTCTAAAGAGGTAAAACAACTTCCTCTATCGCTTACTATTCTCCTTGGTCGACTATAACATTCAAAATATTTATTAAGGCAACCCTTTAGGTCAATCGTACTTGTAGTATTCACCGGATATAACTTAATAAACTTCGTAAATGCATCTACTACCACAAGTATATGTTTTTTCTTTGAAACGATTGACGGAAGAGGACCAAAATGATCTATATGAAGTGTGTCAAACGGGATTGGTTTTTTCGGAATGTTGTGCAATGTACGATAATTTGCATGACGCGGAACTGAATACATGATGCACTTAAGGCAATTGCATATGAAATCCCGAACTTTTTTGTCCATGTTAGGAAACCAATAGAAACGTTTAATTTCTGCAACTACTTTTGCTGAACCAAGATGGCATAGTTTTTCATGCACTATGCGAATTATGTTGTTTTCCATTTCGGAAGGTACATATAAAAGCAATGCTCCATCACTAGTTTTTCGATACACAATTCCATCATCCAGCTCGTAATTCTGAACTGGGCCCGATTCTAAATTATCCCTTAATTGCAAAATAACATTATCACGATTTTGGGTTATTTGTAATTGAATGTCAATGCTATCTTCCTCAATAACGGAAACAGTGTTATTAAAATCTCTTAAGTTCGAAAGATTTGGGGAAGAATCAAAAAGTCTGCTTAAGGCGTCTACATGAATCATATATTTTCCGCTTCTATGTTGAATTGAACAGTTATAGTTTGACAGTTCTAGTGCCCATCTGGCTATTCTCGCATTAACACTCTTCCTTTCCAGTGTTAGGATAAGTGCATTACAGTCTGTTATTATTTTAAATTCTATTCCGTCCAAATATATACTAAATTTCCTCAATGCGTAAATTATTGCTAATGTTTCTAATTCAAAACTATGATACCTTCCCTCTTCTGGCGTTGTAGCTTGTGAAAAATAGGCAATCGGGTGGAATTTACCGTCTTCTTGCTTTTGGAGCAAAATCGCTCCAAAACCTAACTGACTCGCGTCACAATGAAGCTCAGTTGCTTTTCCTGGACTATATAATGCTAACACAGGCTCTGATGTAAGAGTGTCGCACAAATATTTAAAGGCTTGTAAACATTCTTCCGTAAAATTAAATTCTGAGTTGGGCTTTGTCAATTGTCTAAGAGGTTTTGCGACACTGGAAAAGGAGGGAATGAAACGTCTAAAATATGAGAAAAGCCCTAAACATTTTTCTACATCACCAGCACATTTCGGAATAGCAATGTGCTTAATTGCTAACATATGGCTATTATTTGGTTTTATTCCATCTTTGCTGACACTGAATCCCAAGAAGTCTATTTGCGGAAAACAGAATTTGCATTTTGACAGTTTTAATTCTAGACGGAATTCGGATAACCTTGTTAAGACCTTCTTTAAGATAAGAATATGTTCCTCAAATGTTTTTGTACCAATAGCAATATCGTCCATATAAACGGCAACATTTCCATCCTTGACGATTGGCTCTAAAACAAAATTAATGAAGCGCTGAAAAACTGCGGGAGCGTTCTTAAGGCCGAAAGGCATTTTAAGATACTCATATTGACCATTTGGTGTTACAAAAGCAGTATATTTCATCGAATCTTCCGCTACTTTGACTTGATGAAAACCGCTTTTCAAATCAAGTATACTAAAAAACTTATTACCTTCTAGTTTTTCTAAACAATCGTCTATTCTTGCAATTGGGTAGCCATCTCTTTCTGTTATCTTATTTAATTGCCTATAGTCTACACACATTCTTTTTCCGCCATCCTTTTTTTTTACAAGAACAATTGCGGAAGTGTACGGAGAGGTGCTAGGTCGAATATGCCCTAAGGCCAGAAGTTCATCAATTATTATTTCCATTTCTTTCCGATCATGATATGATATTCTACGAGGCGCACAATAAACTGGTAAATCAAATTTCAATCTGATCTTCATTTCGTAATTATGATCTGCCATCGGAATGTTTTCGATATTCAAATAGTTATTTTTAATGACTTCATAAACCCTATTGAAATGTTCACTACTTAAATCGGTACTTATATTTTGTTCAATTTCTTCGGTTATGTCAATATTCATTATAAAACTATCAATACTACACTTGTTTGATGGACATTTTTCCGAAATATTGGAGGTATTAAAATTTTCTATCAATTGAACGGAAGTCAGAACAGAAGGTTTACTTATTATTTGCTTATTGCACAATTTGCAATATTCTACAATAATATCATTAGACAACGGACTATAAATGCAATGCAGAATTTTCCCATTAATTTTCAAAATATCTTTATTTGCCTTAACTTCAATAGGCGGAATTTGATTTTTCTTTTGAAAAGAGAGTTTTAAATCGAATGTTTTCAAAAAGTCCCTTCCTAACAATACTGGATAAGGGATACACTCGTCCGGAACAACGTAAAGCAATACTTCATTTGTAATATTTTCAAAAGTTATCTTAACAATTAATTTTCCAAAGGTGCATAGCCGAAAATTTCCCAGTCCCACAAATGGTGTATCATAAAGCGAATCTCCAGTCAAACTTTGCGGTATGTCGGAATATCGAATTAAACTAATGGCGCTACCAGTATCAAGTAAACAAGAAAATATATCACTTTGTGAAAAGGCCTGAATGTCGAAAGTGATTCTTACCGTATTAACAATTGAAATCTCAGGAGATTCCATGTTAGCAGTATCCTTAATAAGGGCTATCATCTGCTTGGGAGCGCTTTTGCTACAGTTTTTGATGGTGTGGTCTAACGAACCGCATTTGAAGCAAGACCCTATAGCTCGCTTAGGCTGATCACAATCCTTTGCCATGTGTCCAAATCCAGAACAGTTAAAGCATCTAACGGAAGTCGGTGTATTTGGCCCTTTTGGTATGGCGATGTTATTGCGTAAACGCTTATTACGCATTTCGGAGTAACGGAAAGATAATTTCTTCAGGTCCTCTATGGTAGAAGCAGAATATAACACAGCTACGTCGGAGGTGAAATCCTGCAATCCTTCGATGATTAGTTGCACGACCTGAGATTCCTCGATGTGTGCCCTTGCCGCAATATCCTGCATTTGAAAAATGTAGGCCAGGAATGACATCTTGCTGCTGTTGAACACAGTCGATTTGAGTAGTGTGACAACCTCGACTACGGAATGCGAACGGCCAAATGTTTGAAGAAAGCGTTGTCTGAACTCGCTGTAAGACGTGGACTGATCCACACGAAGAAACCAACCAGCATCCGATCCTGGTTTCATAAGTCGACGTACGCACTTTAATTTGAAAATGTCATCGCCATCCATGGTGTCGCATGTACGTTCAAAATCACTCAGCCACTTGCGCGCATCTACTGCATGCTCGCCGCTAAATGGAAAGATGGCGGTCATTACGTCATTCACTTCGGCACGATTTATGCTTGAAGTCCCGCGTAGATTTTCTAGAATCTTCTTCTTCTGTAACAGTTCGATTTCGGCTTCAACAATTGCTTGTTCTGCTTGGATTTCCTTTAACTTGTCAATTTCGTCAGAAATTCGCAGAGCCTGTTCAGCTGCTATGGGCTGTTCGTCTGATTCGGAAAATTGTTTTTCTAAGTCTGCCGCTTTTATAGCAGTTTCCATACTGTCAAATGGTGCTCCATGGTCCTTAGCAAATTTTTCCAATTGGCGGGTGTTCGCCTTCCTGTCGAATGGAATTTCGTTGATCAGGAGCCATGCAATTATTTGTTCTCTATCCATGATGAAATTTAAAGGAACTGTACAAAATTTGCGCGATACGCCGGCGTCAGTGCAGAATATAGCTGACAATTGTCAATTTGCAACAATATTCACAGTTTAGTTTTATATTGAGACGGAAAGAGTTTTTTTTGTTTGTTTGTTTGGCGTTTGCTGATCCCACTTCTGAAGTTGTGGAGATAATTTCGTAGGTTTCAATTATTTTATTATTCGCTCTTTTCAATTTCACAGTGCGCTCCTTCGCTTTCTTAAACGATAGTGACGCTCGCTCGTGTTCCCCAACACTCTCCTATCGATGCGATAGTGACGCTCTCTCAATCTTAAGTTATACAACACTATCCCATCGATAGGGTTTCCGATAACTTAATTAACTTACGATAGTATATCGACAAGGTCACACTTGATAAAAAATTTTTAAATTAAAAAAATATAAAATATATAAAAAAAAAAATTAATTTTAAATTTCCTTTTTTAAAAAAAATTATTTTATAAAAAAAGACGCCTCTTTTTTTTTTAAAGGGGGTTTTTTTTTAAAAAATGATCAACCAATAACATTCTTATCTAGAACCCTTTCGAAGGCGGAAGAAAATTACGCCACAAAAGAAAAGGAAATGCTAGCCATTATTTGGTCATTAAAAACTCTGATAAACTACCTTTATGGCAAAGCTAAAGTGAAAATTTTCACAGACCATCAACCTCTGACTCATTCCCTCAGTAAATGGAATGGTAATGGGAGGATTAAAAGATGGAAAGCTTACTTAGAGGAATTCAACTACGAACTGCTCTACAAGCCAGGCAAAGAAAACGTAGTTGCAGACGCCTTATCAAGAATACCCAAACCTATATCCACTAACACAACCCAAAATATAAACTCGATAGCCTCTACTCAACATAATGACGAAAGCTCAGGGCATGAATTAATCCCAAGTATAGAAGCCCCAATAAATGTATTTAAAAATCAATTATTTATCAGCAAATCCGAAAAACCTGAATACGAATTCAGCTTACCATTTACATCTTACCACAGACACAATATTAAAAGACCTGATTACTCGACAGATGACCTTGTTACAATTTTAAAAAACTACCTCAACCCAGCAATAATTAATGGCATTTACACTTCGGAAGACATTATGGGAAAAATTCAATCTGTCTATCCGACTCATTTTAAGAATATTAAAGTACGATTTACTCAAAGAGAAGGAAAAGATTTAGATAATGATTCAGCACAAGAAGAAGAAATTCTGAAAGTTCATAATAGAGCTCATAGAAATGGTCTCGAAAATAAGAAACAACTGTCCGAAAAATTTTACTTTCCCAAAATGAAGGAACAAATTAATAAAATAGTAAAGCAATGTCAAACGTGCAAAGAGGAAAAATACGATAGAAAACCAAACAACCCTGTTATCAATGAAACCCCTATTCCTGAGTATCCAGGACACATTATTCATATAGAAGTTAACCAATAACAATGTATTGCTTCATAACAACTAAGTAGCTTTATATAAACAATGCTGACTCGCCACTATTGGGTTCAGCGCTCCGCGCAAAGAACGCTTGGCAGCGGAATGCTGACACTTCCTATTGAGAGTGTTGCTTCACGCTGCAAGAAATGCTGAGTCGGCTTGCCGACTTGTGGTGGCGCGATGCATTGCTGTGAGGGTAAACTTAGTTTCCATAATTGTATTCTCTTCAGTCTTAGTCTTGTGTCGAATAAAATCACAGCTTGCTCCGGCGCACAGCCGATAACCACAATTGTTATTAATTACAATCAATCGCTACGCCACAAGGCTAGTGATAGCTACTAAGGGGGCGAAGTCAAGCCCTCCAACATAATCTACATAAACAGTGTCTAAACGGAACCTCTGCTGAAGAAGGAAGACCACTGGACCACTGGATTTACTTAATTGGCGCCCAACCACATTCGGACCTAAAATCTAATTTAACAGGGTAGTTAAGTTAGGAATCATGTAAGTTTTACAAGTGACTTCTTCTTGGCAATCATTGAAATTTACTAAGTGAAAGAATTGTTGTGTTGTGAAATTCAGTTTGGCTAAATTTTCACCGCATACTTTCGGCACGTTCAATTTCTTATTGCATACCCTTTTAAAGAAAAAATATTGCATACTTTTTATTGCCTAACTTATAAAAAATATATTGCATACTTTTTATTGCCCAACTTATAAAAATATATTGCATACTTTTTATTGCCCAACTTATAAAAAACATATTGCATACTTTTTATTGCCCAACTTATAAAAAATACTGCATACTTTTTATTGCCTTATTTATAAAATAGATATTGCATACCTTTTCTAGCCAAAAATCGGTCACAAGGTGCTCGATGTGCATACTCCGCTAAGGCGTAATGAACCAGGCACCTCAGAAGCTATGCCAGTCAACATGTTCTTTCTGAACATTGCTGTTGCGGCAAATAATAAGGAGATCCTGGCAGTTAAGACACTTTGCCATATGAGAGTAGCTATTGAACCTCTTCGCAAACGTAAGGCTATCGTCCAATGTCATCGCTGCCAGCAGTTTGGTCACACAGCCAAATACTGCCGTAGGGCCCACATTTGTGTGAAATGTGCCGGCGAACACCCAGCCAAGGACTGTACTAGGCCACGCATTGAGCTGTGCACTTGTTATAACTGTGGTGGTCAGCACCCTGCAAATTATAAAGGTTGCACCAAACTTCAAGCGTTCTTGCAGCGATCTAGATCCAGAAGTGGAGTGGCTGGAAGAACCGAGATTAACGAGCGACCAATTACTCAGGAGTTTACTGGAGGTAGGCAGATCACCTCTTCACGTGGCGGATTATCGTATGCAGATGTTGCTAAAGGGGCTGTTCACCACAAACAATCACTGAGCCGGGCGCCCCATCAGTTTAATCAACAGCAACAGCCCATTGACCGAAGCCTAAGTCGTCAAAGGAGCCGCAGCCGGCTAAGGTTGACTACACATCAGCGCTCGACGGATGCTAACAGTAGCATTGATGCCATATTGCACACGCTAAATGAAAATATTAATTCTTTGCGCTCGATTCAAGAGAAGCAGATGGAATTAATGATGATGATGATGAAACAACAGCAACAACAGACACAGCAGCAGGGGCAGATCATCAATCTGCTCACTGCCCTCCAAGCGCGTCTAGCGCCATAATGATGCCACTGCGCATCTTAGTGTGGAACGCCGATGGCGTGTCCACGAAGCTGCCTGAAGTGGAATGCTTTGTGCAGCGCTATGAGATCGATGTCTTGCTCCTCAGCGAGACTCATTGCAAGATGGCGCAGGCACCCAAAATTTATGGATTTGAGGCCTACACTGCCAATGACCCAAGCGACGGCAACGCCAAAGGTGGTGCAGCGATCATGGTCAAATCCAGCCTAGTCCATTTCCCTCTTACACCAATAGCCACTGATAAGGTGCAACTCGCGTCTGCAGCCATCGACACGGATCATGGCCCTGTCAATTTTGGTGCGATTTACTGTCCTCCGAGGTTCATATGGGATACGGATGAATTCGAACGCATTCTGGAGCAACAATGTTCCAAACTCCTCGTCGCGGGCGACTGGAATGCTTCCCACTGGCTATGGGGAGCGGGGAGATGCGACCGAAGAGGGCGTGTGCTAGCGAATTTGGTTCTAAGCTCAGATATGAGCTCCCTAGCAACCGGCGGTCCTACAAGATTCCCGTACGGCAGTAGAGGCTCCCCAGGCTATATCGATTTTGCTATTACCAGGGGCATACTGGATCTGCATGCTGAGATACGGTCGGTTGCTGAGCTCAGCTCCGACCATCTGCCGCTTATAATATCTCTAAATGCATCAGCTACAGATTATCCCAAGATGGAGCGATTAATCGGTAGGCGCACCGACCTGGAACTATTCCATGAGCTTCTTGAGTCCTCTTTGAACCTGAATACGGCGATAAATTCAGAAAGGGACCTAGAAGAAGCCGTTGACACTCTCACCCATAATATCAAGACTGCAGCTAGATTGGCTACTCCTAACCCGGTCCAGAGGCCTACAGCAGCTAAAATCCCGATCACCAGAGAGATTCTGCTTCTTATAGCTGAGAAGAGGCGCTTACGCACAAGATGGATGAGGTCTCGTCACCCGCTGGACAAAGCAGACTGGAACAGAGCGCAAAGTATCCTTCGAAGTGCTTTGGTGCAGCACAAATCTGCTTGGTTTGATGACCGGCTTGCCAATACTGGAGTTGAAAGTGAAGCGACCCACTCACTCTGGAAAGCTACGCGCGCTATTAAAAGGCGCTGCGCAAGGAAAGCGCCAGTGATTGACAGTAACGGGGCTTGGTGTCGGACTGACTTGAGGCAAGCGGAAGTTTTTGCTACGCACCTTGCCGAGCGCTTTCAGCCATTTAATCTTGCCAGTCAGCAGCAGATTGATGAGACTCAGGATCAGCTAACTCAAGCGCTTCAAATGGACTTGCCAATCGCGCCGATTGAACCTGGTGAGATAGCTGATGTCATAGCACACCAAAACAGCAACAAGGCACCAGGCCATGATAACATCTGTAATGCCACTTTAAAGGCTCTACCTGGACGAGCGATCCTCTACATTGCGTTGGTGTTTAACGCTATTATTAGATGGCAATACTTTCCTCCTCAGTGGAAGCTCGGGATAATCTCCATGATTCACAAACCGGGAAAGCCGGAAAGGGAACCCGCTTCCTACCGGCCGATTAGTCTCCTTCCTTCAATCTCGAAGGTGTTTGAAAAACTTATTGCTACCAGGATGGTTAGAATTATGGAAATCCGGGGAATAACACCTGAGCACCAGTTCGGATTCCGTTCTGGCCACTGCACCGTCGAGCAGCTCCACAGGGTTGTAGGGCAAATACTAACTGCTTTTGACAATAAGGAGTACTGCAACGCCCTCTTTTTGGATATCCGGGAAGCATTTGATCGAGTATGGCACTCTGGAATCCTTCTTAAAATTAAACAGACTCTACCTGCGCCTTATTTCGGATTGCTGGTATCCTATCTAGAAGGAAGGCGATTTGCAGTTCGTTTTCACTCAGCCCTTTCTACCGAGCAAGATGTCGCAGCAGGAGTCCCACAGGGCAGTGTTCTTGGCCCTTTACTATACACCTTATACAGCTTTGACATGCCGCGCCCGTATGATTGCCTTCTAGGGAAGTCAATGCTGGCGACTTTTGCTGACGACGTATGTATAACATATAGGTCCCAAAGTGAGCTTGATGCAGCTGAAGTCATCCAGGACTATGCAACAAGATTTTCTGAATGGGCAAGGCGCTGGAATATCGGTATCAATAGCAGTAAATCGGCCAACGTTTGCTACACCCTCAAACGAAACACTCCACCAGCCATCTACATAGATGAAGAACCCGTACCACAGTCTAACGCAGCAAAGTACCTCGGTATTATTTTGGATCGCAGACTCACATTCTCAAAACACATAACCGACGTCAAAACACGTATACGTGCAAAGATTGCAAAGCACTTTTGGCTACTCCGCCCGTGCAGCAAATTGTCACTTTCCAACAAAGTAACAATTTATAAAACTATAATTGCACCAATATGGAGGTATGGGTGCCAGATCTGGGGGTTGGCTTGCGATAGCCAAATCCGAAGGATTCAAGTCGTCCAAAATAGAGCTGCTAGACTTATTTCCGGGTGCGAGTGGTATGTGCGAAACACAACCCTGCACAGAGACCTTAAGCTTACCACAGTATTTGATACTATAAACCAGCATTCAAGTCGCTACCATGAAAGACTGGGGCGTCATAGGAATCGGCTTGCTAGCGCACTGAGCAGATCACGCACACTAAGGAGGCTTAATAAACAAAGGCGACAACCCAGGGACCTCATTCTCCGATCTCCTATGAGAAGGGTCAGCCGAGGCTGACACAGCACTATGATATTTTAATTTCAGATTTTTGTTTTTAATTGTTAACTTTATGATTCTGCTAACTTTAGTTAGCCAGCGCGCCTAAATAGGCTGAATTAATAGCTGCCAAGGACACAAAGGGGTTTTGGATTTCCCCGTATGCCTTAATAAATATACAATATATATAAAAAAAAAAAAAAAAAAAAAAAAAAAAAAGGTTAGGAATCATGAAGTTTTACAAGGACTTCTTCTTGGCAATCATTGAAATTTACTAAGTGAAAGAATTGTTGTGTTGTGAAATTCAGTTTGGCTAAATTTTCACCGCATACTTTCGGCACGTTCAATTTCTTATTGCATACCCTTTTAAAGAAAAAATATTGCATACTTTTTATTGCCTAACTTATAAAAAATATATTGCATACTTTTTATTGCCCAACTTATAAAAATATATTGCATACTTTTTATTGCCCAACTTATAAAAAACATATTGCATACTTTTTATTGCCCAACTTATAAAAAATACTGCATACTTTTTATTGCCTTATTTATAAAATAGATATTGCATACCTTTTCTAGCCGTACTTTATAAGCCGATCGCTTGTGCTCGGCGAAAAAATACATATTTGCGTTGTGTCAACCAACCAATGAGTTGGGCGGGCACATATAGAAACATAAAGGTTGAATACGATAGTGAGGACAGTTGGGAGGGGGAACAAGCAAACCCGATAGTAGATCAGCCGTTAGCTAGCCCCCCTATAAGCAGCACCATGGACCCAGCTCAAATCCAAGCTCTTGTAGAAAATGCCGTCAGACAGGCATTGGCACAACAACAGACCCAGTTTCAAACACAGATAAACTCCCTAGCTGCTCGGGTACAAAGTTTGCAGGTGGAAGCACCGCAAATCATTGCGTACGAAAAGGTTACTGTGAATCCTGAGGTTAGGTGTGACTTACCACTTGACATAATCAAGTCCGTGCCAGAGTTCTCTGGCACCCAAGACGAGTATGTGGCCTGGAGACAGTCGGCCATATACGCTTATGACCTATTCAAGCCTTATAATGGCAGCAGTGCACACTACCAAGCTGTAGCTATCCTTCGAAACAAAATTCGAGGCGCAGCTGGAGCCTTACTTGTGTCGCACAATACTGTCCTGAATTTTGATGCCATTTTGGCCAGGTTGGACTGCACGTATTCGGACAAAACATCCCTACGTCTACTGAGGCAGGGGTTGGAGATGGTCAGGCAAGGGGACATGCCACTGATGCAGTACTATGACGAGGTCGAGAAAAAGTTAACGCTCGTCACCAACAAGATTGTAATGACACATGAGCAAGAGGGCGCTGACTTGCTCAACGCTGAGGTTAGAGCCGATGCCCTGCACGCTTTCATTTCGGGCCTCAAAAAGTCCCTCAAAGCAGTGGTCTTCCCGGCTCAACCTAAAGACTTGCCATCTGCCCTGGCTCTGGCCAGAGAAGCGGAAGCAAGCATTGAGAGAAGCATGTTCGCAACTTCCTACGCCAAGGCCGTAGAGGAACGTGCGCAAACGTCTGGAAACGGCAAGGGTCGCTTCCAGGGCAGACAGGGAAGAGACAATAAAGAGGAACAGGGCCAGGACAGAAACCCACATTTTGTCAGGCGACAAAAGGGTAACACTAATGGTCAGACCAATAGCGACAACCAGGCGCAGGCACCTCAACCTATGGAGGTCGATTCGTCCTCCAAGTTCAGGCAGCGCACTGACTATAATAAGAACAACCCCAATGAGGCCAACGCCTCGAAGAGGAGAAATTCTTCCGACCGTTCGACAGGTCAGAGGCGGCAGCGCCTTAACAACATTGTCCAGGAGTCCCCCAAAGCGAAAGACCCTAAGGCAAAAGACCCCAAGCAGGAGTATGAGAAGGCAGCAAAGGCTGCAGTAGAGGAAATCGATAGCGACAATGAGTACGCCCCAAGCGATGACTCATTAAATTTTTTAGGGGACGCTCCCGGTTGCCGTTCATCGAACGACGGTTGGCTGGGAGAACTTTAAAAATGTTAATTGACACCGGCGCGGCAAAAAATTACATAAAGCCCGTAAAGGAGCTCAAAAATGTAATGCCGGTCGCCAGTCCCTTCTCGGTGAGCTCCATACATGGCTCCACCGAAATCAAACAAAAGTGCGTTATGAAGGTCTTCAAGCACTCCTCTCCGTTCTTTCTTTTGAATTCCCTCAACACGTTCGACGCTATTATAGGCTTAGACCTGTTAACACAGGCCGGAGTCAAGTTGAACCTAGCTGAGGACTCCCTAGAGTATCAGGGCGTTCGTGAAAAACTTCACTATCTTAGTTGCCCTAGTGTGAATTTCACTGACGTGAATGACATTGTGGTGCCTGCCTCCGTTAAAAAGGAGTTCAGGGACACAATTTTGAGAAGGAAAAAGGCCTTCTCCACTTCACACGAAACTCTCCCTTTCAACACCGCTGTCACTGCCACAATTCGTACAGTAGACAACGAACCGGTGTACTCGAGAGCTTACCCAAACCTCATGGGTGTTTCTGACTTCGTGAATAACGAAGTCAAACAATTGCTAAAGGAGGGCATCATCAGGCCATCGAGGTCTCCCTACAACAGCCCGACTTGGGTTGTTGACAAAAAGGGCACTGACGCGTTCGGTAATCCGAACAAGAGATTGGTAATTGACTTCAGAAAGTTAAATGAGCGCACTATCCCAGACCGCTACCCTATGCCTAGCATCCCCATGATTCTAGCGAATCTGGGCAAGGCAAAATTTTTCACCACCCTTGATCTCAAATCAGGGTATCACCAAATATACCTCGCGGAACATGACCGCGAGAAGACATCATTCTCGGTAAACGGCGGCAAATACGAATTTTGTCGTCTACCATTCGGCTTGAGGAATGCAAGCAGCATTTTTCAAAGAGCTTTAGACGATGTGCTAAGAGAACAAATTGGGAAAATATGTTACGTCTATGTAGATGACGTAATAATTTTCTCAGAAAATGAGTCCGACCATGTCCGCCACATCGACACGGTACTAAAATGCCTAATTGACGCTAATATGAGAGTAAGCCAGGAGAAAACTAAGTTCTTTAGAGAGAGTGTAGAATACCTCGGCTTTATTGTCAGTAAGGACGGAACTAAATCCGATCCGGAAAAGGTGAAGGCCATTCAGGAGTACCCTGAACCAGATAATGTTTATAAAGTTAGATCTTTCCTTGGTTTAGCCAGCTATTATAGAGTCTTCATCAAAGACTTTGCTGCCATAGCCCGTCCGATTACAGATATCCTAAAAGGGGAAAATGGGTCGGTTAGTAAACACATGTCCAAGAAGATTCCTGTTGAGTTTAATGAAACTCAACGCAACGCATTTCAAAGGCTGCGTAACATTCTAGCGTCCGAGGATGTTATACTCAAGTACCCCGACTTTAAAAAACCCTTTGACCTTACTACAGACGCTTCGGCAAGTGGCATCGGTGCAGTCCTATCTCAAGAGGGCAGGCCGATCACCATGATTTCGCGCACCCTTAAACAGCCCGAGCAGAACTATGCCACAAACGAGAGAGAATTGCTGGCGATCGTATGGGCCCTAAGTAAGTTGCAGAACTTCCTATATGGCTCTAGGGAAATTAACATTTTTACCGACCACCAACCCCTCACCTTCGCTGTTGCCGACAGGAACACGAATGCCAAGATTAAAAGGTGGAAATCTTACATAGACCAGCATAATGCCAAGGTTTTCTATAAACCTGGCAAAGAAAATTTCGTGGCAGACGCCCTATCTAGGCAGAATTTGAATGCATTACAGAACGAACCCCAATCAGACGCTGCGACCATTCACAGCGAGCTCTCCCTGACCTACACGGTCGAAACTACAGACAAACCGTTAAATTGCTTCAGGAACCAGATTATTCTGGAGGCAGCACGTTTTCCACTCAAGCGAAATCTAGTGCTGTTCCGAGCAAATCTCGCCACTTAATCAGTTTTACTGATAAAAGTTGCCTATTAAAATCCCTCAAAGAAGTTGTCAATCCTGACGTTGTGAACGCTATTCATTGCGACTTGCCCACACTAGCAAGCTTCCAACACGACCTCATTACGCACTTCCCAGCCACCCAATTCCGTCACTGTAAGAATGTCGTGATAGATATATCCGACAAGAATGAACAGCTTGAAATCATCACTGCTGAGCACAACCGTGCTCACAGAGCTGCGCAGGAAAACATTAAACAAGTCCTTCGGGACTATTACTTTCCCAAAATGGGCAGTTTAGCAAAGGAGGTGGCAGCTAACTGCAGGGTCTGCACCCAAGCAAAGTATGACAGGCACCCGAAAAAGCAAGAGCTCGGGGAAACGCCTATACCCAGTTATACAGGCGAAATGGTGCATATCGACATATTCTCAACCGACAGGAAGTTATTCCTGACGTGCATTGACAAATTTTCTAAATTTGCAATAGTGCAACCAGTGGTGTCTAGAACAATAGTGGACATCACAGCACCCCTGTTGCAAATTATCAACTTTTTCCCCAATATCAAAACGGTCTATTGTGACAATGAGCCCTCATTCAACTCAGAAACGGTCACCTCTATGCTCAAGAACAGCTTCGGCATTGACATAGTAAATGCGCCCCCACTCCACAGCTCGTCCAATGGCCAAGTCGAACGGTTCCACAGCACATTGGCAGAAATCGCCAGGTGTCTGAAGCTGGACAAAAAGACGAATGACACAGTAGAACTAATCTTGAGGGCAACGATAGAATATAACAAAACCGTGCACTCAGTTACTTGTGCGAGGCCAATTGAGGTGGTTCACTCAGGGGCCCACGAGCGCTGCCTAGAAATCAAGGCAAGATTAGTAAAGGCACAACAAGACAGCATCGGTAGATGCAACCCATCCCGGCAAAACCGCGTGTTTGAGGTGGGAGAACATGTGTTTGTAAAAAACAACAAGAGGTTAGGAAATAAGCTAACCCCATTATGCACGGAACAGAAAGTGCAGGCAGACCTGGGAACGTCTGTTCTTATTAAGGGGAGGGTGGTCCACAAGGACAACCTCAAGTAGGCATCCCCTTTACAGTTAGTTAGTAAGTTATGTTAAGGAAAACCCGAGCACTTAGTATCTCCTTGTCTTAATTTCCAGGTTCACCCTCATGATGTTCATGTCTTTGGTAGTAGCGAATGCTCGGATCACCGACTTTTCGCATGCCAACTACATTCCTGTGTTAGATGGGGATGTGCTGGTGTATGAACAGCGTGACCTCTTGAAACATTCGAGTAACCTTTCCGAATACGCTAGTATGATAGACGAAACACAGAAACTGTCCGAGTCCTTTCCCCATTCGCATATGCGTAAGTTACTAGAGGTCGATACTGACCATCTTAGAACCTTGTTGTCCGTCCTCAAAGTCCACCATAGGATTGCTAGGAGTCTAGATTTCCTAGGAACTGCCTTAAAGGTAGTGGCGGGTACTCCCGATGCCACGGACCTTCTTAATATCAAGATCACTGAGGCCCAACTAGTAGAGTCTAATTCCAGGCAGATAGTTATAAATTCCGAAACCCAGAAACAAATAAATAAGTTAACTGACACCATCAATAAGGTGATCAGCGCCCGAAACAGTGACTTGGTTGACACTCCGCATTTGTATGAAGCGCTACTGGCAAGAAATAGGATGCTGTCTACAGAAATTCAAAATTTAATTCTCACTATTACTTTGGCCAAATCAAACATAATAAATCCAACAATTCTTGACCATGCCGACTTGAAATCTCTTGTAGAGCAAGATACCCCAATTGTCAGCTTAATAGAAGCATCCAAGATTAGGGTCCTCCAGTCCGAAAATAGCATCCATATTTTAATCGCCTATCCCAGAGTCAAGTTCAGTTGCAAGAAGGTTGCAGTCTACCCTGTATCTCACCACCACACCATCTTACGTCTCGACGAGGACACACTGGCCGAATGTGAGCATGACATCTTTGCGGTCACCGGTTGCACAGATACCACCCACTACACGTTCTGCGAACGGTCTCGGCGCGACACTTGTGCGCGCTCACTCCATGCCGGAAACGCTGCTCAATGCCTTACTCAACCCAGCCACTTGCAAGAAGTAAACCCCGTAGATGACGGCGTTGTGATCATCAACGAAGCTGCAGCTCGCGTCAGCACTGATGGCAGCCCAGAAATACTGGTGGAAGGAACCTACCTGGTGACCTTCGAGCGAACGGCTACAATCAACGGTTCCGAGTTCGTAAATCTACGGAAGTCTTTGAGCAAGCAGCCAGGCATTGTGCGTTCACCACTACTTAACATCGTCGGCCACGACCCTGTGCTCAGCATCCCTCTGCTACACCGGATGAACAATGAGAACCTACACTCCATCAAAAACCTTATGGATGACATGGAATCTGAGGGTTCGCCTAGACTCTGGTTCCTAGCTGGTGTGATCCTAAACGTCGCTTTGATTGGCTCTTTCGCCCTTTTTCTGGTACTAAGGAGAAGACGAGCCTCCAGGGAGATACAGCGAACCATCGACACTTTCAACATGACCGAGGACGGTCATAAACTTGAGGGGGGGGTAGTTAACCAATAACAATGTATTGCTTCATAACAACTAAGTAGCTTTATATAAACAATCTTTTTTTGTGTCCTCTCTTCTTGGGGGTGGGGGGGCGAGGGGGGGGGGGGGGGAGGACCTTGGTTTTTTTTTTTTTTTTTTTTTTTTTTTTTTTTTATTTTTTTTTTTTTTTTTTTTTTTTTTTTTTTTTTTTTTTTTTTTTTTTATATTAAAAAATAAAAAAATAAAAAAAAAATAATCAACCCCCCTCCCCTCCTTCTTTTTTTTTTTTTTTTTTTTTTTTTTTAATTTTTTTTAAAAAAGTTTTTTAAATTTTTTTTAACTTTTTTTTTTTTTTTTTTATAATAATAAATAATTAAAAAATTTATTTTTTTTTCCTTTATATATTTTTTTTTTTTTTGGAGGGGGAAGTTTTTTTTTTTTAATATTTAAAAAAAAAAGAGGTTTAAAAAAAGAAAAAGTACACAGAAATTTTGAAGAATTGCTTGACAGAAGTATTTATGAATATAACTCCACAATACATTCAGTAACAGGAAAAAGACCATTTGAAATATTTTTTGGGAGAGCACTAACAGTTGATTCAAAAAGTTTCGAAGAATCCAGACAGGATAATATTGATAAACTGAAACAAAAACAGGCAGCAGACCTAAAAAACCATAATAAAAAGAGGAAAGAAATAGTAGAGTACAAACCAGGCCAAGAAATTTTCGTTAAGATCAACACACGCCTAGGTTCAAAATTGTCACCCAGGTACAAAAGGGAGATTGTGGAAACAGACAACAACACAACAATTGTAACACAGTCGGGGAAAGTTGTTCATAAAAGCAATATTAAAAACTGTTAAACTCAATTTTTACAGATGGCTACTCAATATTACATTGGCATATGGATCTATGGAAATAATGAATTATACTGACTCACAAACAGTTAGCATACTTAACGGTATAGGGAAAATTCGTACAGGCAGCTCTAAGATAGTCCATGTAATAGATTTAAAGCAAATAGAAAATGCACTAGAACAAATAACAATACACACAGAAACAGAATTACAAGATAATTATTTCTATAATACACTGCACCATGAATTAGAACAGGCCCATTCCATACTACGAACGATTAAGACTTCGTTTAATAAACGACAGCAGAGATCAATTAACATGTTAGGCACAGCTTGGAAATATGTGGCTGGCAGTCCAGATCATGACGACCTTATTCTTTTAGAAGGAAATATCAATCAGCTCATCTCACAAAATAATAAACAGGTCATCATAAATACCCAACTCGAAAAAAGAATGAACAAGTTAACAGAACTCAGCAACCAATTAACAAATGCAATAAAAAAAGATAGTGAATTTAATAATGAAGTTGCTATCAACCTTCAAATCCACGCTAGATTAATCAAAGAAGAAATTATTAATATCAAATATGCCGTACAATGGGCAAAAATAAATGTTATCAATACTTTCCTGTTAGACGAAAGCGAGTTAGAAAACGTCTTTACACAATTCAAAAATGCCAATACACCACTAAATTCAATAGAAGAAATGATGGAATTTGCGGACGTATCAGTACTACATAACAAAACTACAATGCTTTACATAGTAAAAATTCCAATTGTTCAACAAGAAAATTTTAATAATTTAATAATACGTCCTGTAGTAAAAAATAATAAATAGGCTGAATTAATAGCTGCCAAGGACACAAAGGGGTTTTGGATTTCCCCGTATGCCTTAATAAATATACAATATATAAAAATAAAATAGTTAATATAAAATTTAATGAAATATTTCAAAATCAAGATCAAATATTGGGTATAAATAAAAATTGTAAATCAATTAACAAATTAAAAATATGCGATAAGAGTAACATTGTTAGCCTAAGATATGATAATTGCTTAGCCAGGTTATTAATTGGAGAACACGCAATGTGCGAATTCAGCAACGCCGACCACATTCCTGTCATCGAAGAAATCGACAGCACAAGAATAATACTGAATAACTTCAACGGATCAGTACGTTACAACGGATCAAGACAACATTTGGACGGAACCTACCTCATTAATTTCTGGAATTCAATTCCACAATTCAAATTAACAACAGGGAGTTCAGCAACACCGAAACTACTCTGATGAAGATGATGCCTCCCGTTATACAATTAACTCCAACAGAAACAGAGCATCTAAGAATATTGTCTCTGGAAGCCTTAGAAGCCCTACACATTAATAACACAGAACAACTACAACTACTCCGCACCCACACTTCAATTGACCGATTTACTTTCTGTACCTTGTTTGGAGTGGCAGTCCTAATCACCATTGGTATAAACATGAAATGCCACAAGAAGAAGAAGATCATACTGCAGATGAACTCGGACAACCCCCTCCAAAGCCACCACGACAACTACAAAGCATCCAAATAGCACCTATACGAGAAACGAAAGAATTCGCCAATACTTCTTTCTTTTAATCGATCGCTTGGGGACAAGCTCAAATCAAAGGGGGAGGAGTTAATGTCAAGTTTAATGACATTAAACAAACTGCAACTAGACACTTTTTATAAAATGATTCTTAAACACGCGCTACCCAAATTTACACGCGCGGCCCAAAATCTGCATACCTTGCGTCTGGAAGATTTCCTGCAATAATATCAAATAATATCATGCGACCAACCAGGTTCACACGCGTGATCGAAAGTTTGCTGACACAGCGCCACCCCATGCACCAACAGCAGCGCAGCCAACGTCGCCGTCGCCAGCGCGTTAGTTCTCTTTAGGGCAGATTAGGGTAATTAAAATCAGTCTTAAATTTGTAACCAACCGAAACGGTCTTAGGACCATAATAAAAATTATATTTCAAATTAATTAAATCTTGAAATTAACTAATATATTTTAAGTAAACCATAAAAAAAGTAGTGAAGGGACAAAGCAAGCAGAATAGACAAGAGTCGATGGGATAAGTTAGAACGAGAGAGAGATATGTGAATTTTTGGCGCGAGGTGAGATTCACTACGCACACACTTACCAGCGTCAACTGCTTCTTCTTTAATTTAGACGTCCGTTAAAAATGCACTGACCTACCTCACGTTTTGTGTATTGCCTCACACGCATATACATACATATGTATGCATGTGTGAGCTTCGCATGCATGTATTGTATGCTTGCACGCATAAGTACAGCATGCAAAACATCTTAAAAGGCAAAATTTAACACTTAATATAAAATTGATTAGATATATGTATATTAATAAATGTTAAATAATTCAAAAATGTATATGCTTTATAAATATAAATGTAAAAAAATATAAAATACAACAATACATACAAAAATTAAAATAGGTAAATTTTTTTTTCGCCGTGAGGATTCGAACCCTGGCCGATTGCATAAGAGTCCGTCATCCAAACAACTAGACCACCGTCGCTGCGCTCCGCGCACGCTAAAATTGCATATTTAGACCATTAGCTCAAATGTGTCATATTGTCTTGTACAACAATAACACTTCTATTGGATTGAATGAGATAATTTGTTGAAATATGATAAATGAAACTAAATGTAATAATGATGAAAAAAAAAACTTTTAGAAGCGAAAAAAAAAAGGTAATTCAAACTCAACCGCCGCCTCTTCTGAGGGTTGAACCTCTATCTCTTCTTTGTTCGATTGCCGGCCTCTCAACACACTTGACTATCGCCGCAACTATTGGCCCTGCGGCTAAGTTACTATTTCGATCTCATATACACACATAACCACTTTCGCATTAAAAAGATCGAAAACGCACATGGCTGGCAGCAGCTTGCAGGCACGGCATCACAAATCAATAGAGAACGTTAACTTACGTAACTTCTATGTCTATTATCCGATCGGGTTGCAATTTATAGAGTTCACAACGTATTTATCTAGATGTATGCCAAAGCTGAAAGTTAAGACTTCAATACTTTGCTTAATAATCGCATATTTAAAATTAATTTCTGATTTACGGAAGTGGTGGGCGTGGTAACCAAAATTTGAAAATGACGTTTACTGCCTAGGATATACATGAATCTTTCTGCCAAATTTGGAGTCTCTAGCTTTCTTAATAGCTGAGAACCGTTGTCTCATACAGACAGACAGACGGACAGACAGACAGACAGACATGGCTAGATCGGCTCGGCTAGTGATCCTGTGTTAGAATATATATAGTTTATGGGGTCGCAGATGTCTCCTTCTGCCTGTTACGCACATTCCGACAAACCTAATAGACCATGTATTTTTTTAAAATCCATGGCCTAAAAATACCCTATGAAAATATTTACAGGTTTGCCCTAGCAGAGGGTCAATTCGTTAACGTTCAGTACTTGGAACCAGGAACTCCGATGGTGAGACTAGAATTAGGAACAGCTAAAAATATACACAATTACAGAATTGTAGCTCATATTATCTGTATTGAAGATTATAAGAAAAATATAGAACAGTTGCAAAGTGCACTGCAGGAAATGAAAACAGTAGAGTTTTCGGGAGAAGCTATTAAAACATTAGAGGAAAAACTTAACCAGGTTAACGAAAAAATTAATATTTTATCTCCAAGAAAGAGACACAACAGAGGAGCAATTAATGGATTAGGAAGTATAATTAAAACAATAACAGGAAATATGGATGCAGAAGATTCTAATAGGATAAAAGATGAATTTCAAAATATACATAATAGCTTGGGCGAATTAGCATCAGAAATTAATAACGAAAATGAAGTTGTAGTAAGATTCCAAAACATAACTAAACACATAAACCAAGAGCAAATAGTAATAAGCAATTTTGTTAAAAATTTAAAAAACGAAATTTTTAAACACTTAACACAAGAACATAATGAAATTCATGCTCTACAATATACAAACAGATTAGGCTATAACATCGATATATTATATAATCACATTTCAAACATATTAGAAAGTATATTGTTAACTTAATTAAGAATAATACCTAAATTTATATTGTCAACAGAAGAAACAGATAAAATTATGGATATATTTACAGAACAAAATGTTAAAATAGAATCCCAAGAACATCTATACAGACTATTAGAAATGGATACATTTATAAACAAAACAAATTTTATTTTTTATATAAAAGTACCTATGTTCAAACTCGAAAATTATAGACTCGCTCACATTATACCATTACCCTTAAACAAGACAAAATTTCTGCAAATTCCAAATTATATTTTATTTAACAAAGATATCTTAAAATCTGTAAAAGACAAATGTGACAAAGTTCACGAACAATATATTTGTAAATCTAAACTAGAAGATACCCCCAATGGAGACGAAAGGTGCGTTCGATCAATCGCCAACGCGGATTTGGCGGTCTGTGACGCGGTTGAGGTTCACGACAAGGAACGTATTTTGGAACCTGAAAAAGGAAACATTTTGGTATTAAATGGAATTCGAACGCAAATACACTCAAATTGCGTGAGGCCATTCGAAGTAACGGGAAATGCCATCATTACCTACAAAGACTGCAACCTGGCTATTAATGGACTTACCTACGGAAATGCAGAGATAAAGATAGACGACTCAATAAAGCTGGTTATTCCCCTGTACAAAAGGGTGGAAATCAATAACACAATAGAAGATCTAAACCTCCCAAAGGTGCATTTGGAAAACGCAAATAACCGGAATAAGTTGGTTTATATCCAAAACGTAACGCGAACCCACTTCGCAGCTATTTACATCGTTTTGGCCATGCTAGCAGGGACCATCATAATGATAGTGATGGTAAAACGGAGAGCGGCCTTATTCACTCCTTCACTTTCTTCGATGTGGCCGTCACTTCAATCCCGGGGGGGGGAGGGAGGAGTTACCACATGCACCCTTCCCCCGATCAGCATTGTACCCCCTCCTAAGCCGAAGCGGGGGAACAACAGATCGTAACAAAGTAACTCAAGTGCATACTTGACATATTAGCATTTAGATCATAACAAGTAACTCAAGTGCATACTTGACATTTAGATCGTAACTTATAAGAAACCTAAAACACATACTTATATACATATACAAGTTATGAACCCTTTCCTTGCAATCTTCGTCTTACCCTCTCCCACCAGCCTGTCTCCTCTTCTTACGTCACTTGACTTGCCCACTTCATAACACTCTCTTGCATCAAAACCACAATGTGGTTAACGACCTGCTGGCTGCAATGTGCTGCGTCTGCAGACGACACTAAGTCGCGTGCACGCTAAGTGCTGCGCCCGCAAATGACGCTTGTTGTTGTTGCGTCTGCGGAACCGCCGGACGTTGGGTGAGTGACCGTTGGCTTAGCGTGGCCCATATTTCGGCCACTTACGCAACTCTCACCCTACGCCAGCCGCGAACGCTGCCCACGACTCCAAAGCGAAAGCTTTCTTGGGAACCAGGCCCAGCCCCGGAGGTTAGTCGATCCCGACACCACGACGGAAGCAGTAGAACAGCAGCCAACCTTAGATTAAACTAACCCTAAGAACATATCAATAAACAAATTTATAACGTCATCAATCGTATCGCCTATTCCTTCAAGGACCCTCGACAACACGTCAATCGTACCGCGTGCAGCATGTTGATAATACTAACTAGGTGAGCTATAATGTGACAGAGCTCGTCACACCCCGAGGCAACTTCGAGTTGCTTAACTTGCGCCCGAGCAGTGAGAGCCCTGACTACTAACAACAATGGTATAAATTACATCAAAATTAAAAAAAAAAAAAAAAATAAAAAAAAAAATATAAAAAAAAAAAAAAAATTTAAAAAAAAATGGAAGGTGAAGTGAAGTGTGAAGTGACAGTGAACAATCAAACACGAAGAAAAGACCACCCGCCGCGGCGTTACACTGTCTCCGTTCAGGAGCAGTATACGCGGGAGTTACCACTGCACCTTCCCCTCCCCCAAAACCGGCCAGATCCCACTAAGGGCAACGACATCGACCCACGGACAACAACAACAACATCGCGAGCCAGATCGTTGACGACAAAGTATAAAACGTTGACAATGTAAACAGGATGCTCTGGACTGCATATTCTCGGAAGAGTCACACATCATATACACACATATAGATTAATAAGTCAGCACAATTGTAAACATACTTACAACTCTAGAGCTTGTCTTCATACTATAAGAAATATCCAAATAAAATTGTATTCAGTCTATTGTGGAAACACAAACCGATCAGTCGTTTATTAAATTCTTATAGAACACAATACAAGTGATTCTCATAACTCAACCGTTTACTAAATATACATATATATATATATATATCGAACACAATATAAGTGATTCTTACTATAACGCGGGCGCAAAGCGTCATCATAGAAAATAATAAAGGCCTATGTTACGACCCACTGCGGCGATTTGCCTACACTCGCTGTAGCCTATTCGCGAGTGCAATGTGCATAGCGCCGAAATAAAAGGAAAAGAGGAAATAAAATAATGAATAAATGAAATATTAACCAAGAAACCTCTGATTAAAGTGTGTGGTAATCTGCTGGATAGGCTGAGTGGTGTGGAGGCACCCGAGAGAGCTGCCCAGTGGATTGTGTGGCAACCGTACCATTAGTAGGCTAAGGCTAAAAAGGAAGAATACGGACCACCGCGCCCAGTTCAACTGTTCACTAAATTAAATCACCACATATGAAACATAAACGAGCATTAAACATAAACTAGTATAAGAAAACCATTGTCCACAATTATTATTAGAATTCTCTAAAAAATCTTTATCTTTTCTCAGATTTTAAGAAGAGTACACACCTAACACGCATACATCAATTGTCAAGGGTGAGTGAAACCACATCTACATCCAATTTACGCTCTTCAAAGATTAAAATTAAATTCCGCTGATACGTTTCAAGTATTAAGTTAACAAACTCTTGGTTAACCGTCTGCCTGTCCGATTCAATCCGCTTCCGATACCCCTACGCTAGTAACCAATGGAGGAAATTAAAGAATCCCTTAACGTGCTCCTCGGCCAGATGACCGGGTTGAAGGATGATATGAAAAAGTTGAATAGTAGGCTTAGTACGTTAGAATCCGAAAACGAAATTCGCAACCCGACTGTCACGCCACCGGTGCCATTGGCACGTGCGCGCAATGAATTCGAATTGAGGGAAGTCTTTGCGCCTTCAGATTACGTCAAGGAGCTTCAAACGTTCGAAGGTCAGACCGAGAGATATGTTTCTTGGGTGAACCGTGCGCAAGCAATTTTGAACGATTACGAGGTTATCAAAGGGAAACCTCTGTTCCGCGCCTTAGTCTGCCACATTAGGCAAAAAATAAGAGGCGAGCTGAGGAAGCTCTCGACTCTTATGGGGTTCTAGACGACGACTGGCCAGAAATGAAGAGAGTTCTGGCGTTGCACTACGCGGACTAGCGCGATGTGCGTACGCTGGAATATCAGCTTGGCCAATTGACGCAGGGGAATAAAACCCTGGAGGAGTATTATTTGGAGGTGAATAAACACCTTTCCCTTATCCTTAACGGGTTAAAAGCTATGGGATATCCAATGGAGGCTGTTAGGGCCCTGTCAGAGCACTCGAGAGACAAGGCCCTTGACGTCTTTATCCGGGGTGTCGGCAATGATCCCTCTAGGTTGCTGGTCATGCGCAGACCAAAAGATTTACAAGAAGCATATTTCTTTTGCAAGGAGTTAAAGGCTGTTGCTCCGAGAGGAGGTCACCTTGCTCAGTCCTCCCCGCCGGCGAGTTTCGTACCAAATACCCGGTTCTACCGGCCGCCAAACGCTCCTCGTTTTTCTTCCCCCTATCACTCTTATCAGGGAAACGGTAGGCCTTCGTCAGGCTCAGGATATGGTGGGTCCCAAAGCAACAACCGCTTCCAGGGCCCAAGATCGGCCATCAAAATGGAATCGAATCGGTCGGGGCAGTCACACCGCTCAGATTATAGGGCAGCCCAGAGCGAGGGCTCCGATGTGAAAAGAACGTCGTCCGAACACCACAATCCATTCCGAAGGGCAACGAAGCTCTATCACATGGAGGCCATGCCAGAGCTCCTTACCACAATCCCCGCCGAACGAGGCGAAGTTGCCTCATCTGACCACTATTACGATCAGCTCGGTATTGACGATGTTGGCATGCCTCATCAGAATGCCATAGAAGGAAGGGACGGTCCTAGAATGGACACGGAGGGCCTAAATTTTAAGACCGAGGCCTCTCAAGCGTCCCATACTTAGAGTATGAGGGAAAGGATGGGGTGAGGTTACAATTTTTGATCGATACCGGCGTTAAAATAATACCAGTGTTAAAATAACACACCGCGTAACCGACAAGGGACATGGGGGACGATACGCTTAAGGACCTGAAGGCCCTTGTGGACAGAAAAAACAACTGTCTGGTCATATCCCCTGGGATAAGTATCCCACTCCTTGCCAAAAGGTCTCTCAATGTCAACGCTCTGCTAGATGCGACGCATCCAAACGAGGTAAAACGAGCCTTGGAAGCGCTAGTCGACGAGTATTCACACCTTTTCGACCCTTTGTCCCCGGGTGAGGCCGTCGATACTAGTGTAAAGGCCGAAATCCGCACGAACACGTCAGATCCGATTTACGCAAAGAGTTACCCGTATCCGACTAATTTGAGGGCCGAAGTAGACAGGCAAATCGGAGAACTCCTTCATGACGGTATCATCCGTCCGTCCCAAAGTCCAGTTGTATGGACGGTATGGATAGTGCCTAAAAAGGCAAAAGCGAATGGCGAGAAACAATGGCGGTTGGTCATCGACTTCAAACGTCTGAATAGTGTCACTATTTCCGACACCTATCCGATTCCGGATATAAATTCCACGCTGGCTAGCCTCGGTGGAGCTAAATACTTCACGACACTCGACCTGACTTCAGGTTTCCACCAAATCCACATGAAACCTTCCGATACCGCAAAAACGGCATTCTCCACCCTAAACGGGAAATATGAGTTTCTACGCCTCCCCTTTGGACTGAAAAACGCCCCGGCTATTTTCCAATGCATGATCGATGATGTCCTTCGGGAACACATCGGCAAAATTTGCTACGTATACATTGACGACATTATCGTCTTTAGTAATGATTTTGATTTTGAGAGTCTCAAAAAAGCCAAGCTTCAGGTGAATCTAGCCAAGACACAGTTCTTGGTGACCCAGGTCGAATTCCTTGGGTATATTGTGAGTCATGACGGTATCAGGGCAGATAAGAAGAAGGTAGAGGCTATATCTAAAATGAAACCTCCAGGGAACGTTAAAGAACTGAAGAGCTTCCTTGGGATGACGTCCTACTATAGAAAGTTTATTCGCGATTATGCCAAAATCGCCAAGCCTTTTGTGGTATGTACCTATATATATTAATAACTGTACTCGTATGTAATCATAACATACAATCATATTGTAGCACTTTGTTGCAATATGTACATAAACAGTCTGGCCCAAGTGTATGCGTAATATGAGCATCCACTTGAAGGGGCTAACGTATATACATACATACATAAATGCATAGTCAGCATTCTCACGCTGGCTATGCGCTGACCGCTTACCATGGGTGCCTATAGCGCTCCTCCTCCTCCAGAGTCGTCGTTTGGCGACAATACATATATATACATAAGATACATATAAGCGTCACTGCGCTGCAGCCTACGCTGACAGCGCTGCTCCTAAGCTTTAGGCTAAGAAACCCTTTATATGTAGATCTTAAAAACAGAATAAAAAGAATTTTCAAATGAAGCGGAACCTTCTCCGCTTCATTAATAAAGAAACACAAAACTAAAAGAAAGTGTTTTTTGTGAGATATTACATGGCGACCGTGACAGTCGTCCAACGTTGGACTGGAAATTGAACCTATGTGACCACAGCACATATACTGGAAAATGAAGCAAAGAAACTTGCAAGATATTCAAAACTTTAGAAAACACAAAAACAAAGAATCTGAGTGAGTAGAGTGTGAGTGTGATGGGCAAGAATAAGGGCGGAGTTCGAAATAAAGTGAAAAAGAGAATAGCACACCTAAAGTGGCTATTATATCCGAACACTCCAGCGCCCGAATGGTCGAAAGCTCAAAAGCTAGAAGCTGAGCTAGACCACTATGTAAAATTTCTCGAAGAGACAAAAAAGACAAACCCCACCACACCCGCTCACTCAAACCAAATAAATTCAACAAATAACAACAAAATTCAACCTCCCAAGCCAAAAAGCCTGCCGAAATATAAGAAGACATGCCCACCGGACTGCGGAGGAGTCTGGAGTCCTCACTGCCTGGGGACCTGTGAGCAGCCAGCAACATCATCAGCAGCCCAGAAATAGACAGCAGCGAGGGAGTGTCAGCGTGCCAAGATCGGTGACGACCAGCTGACACACAGCAGCATTATCCACGTGGTGAGCAGCCCGCTCACTACGCCAACGCGGGACTCTGTGGTGCGCTATCCGCACACTACAGCAACGGTGGATCAATCATACTAAACAACTACTACAAGCAACTTCCGACAGCGCTACAAAGAGCGCATAACATCGGCAACAACTACCGACAGCGCTACCAAGAGCGCAATATTTTTTTATACCCTTGCAGAGGGTATATTAATTTTAGCCAGAAGTTTGCAACGCACCTTAGGAGACATCTCCGACCCTATAAAGTATATATATTCTGAATCAGCATAAACAGAGGAGTCCAAAAATGGATGTCCGTCTGTCCGTCCGTCCGTCCGTCCGTCCGTCCGTCCGTCCGTCTGTTGCAACGCAAACTAGTCTCTCAGTTTTTGAGCTATCTTCATGAAACTTGGCATATAAGCTTCTTATTGCTGCGAGCTGTAAATAAGTCGGAACGAGCCAGATCGGACCGATATATCGTATAGCTGTCATAGAAACTATCGGCCGATTTTTGTTGTTTTTCAAGATATTGCAACAAGATTTGGCAAATCTTATTCTTATTACGTTCCTAATGTGCTGTCAAAATTGTATCAAAATCGGACAACTATAACATATAGCTGCCATAGGAACAATCGGCTGAAATTAGGGTTTTTGTATGCAAACCTGTTTTGTTCTTGGAAATACAGCACATTATCAATACTTTTTAATGTTATACAGTAACCCGCCCTTATTTTTTCCATTTAAATATCTCAGACGTTTATATTCTATAGCTGTTATAGGAACAATCAGCCAGTCCGTCTGTCTCTTGCAACGCAAATTAGTCCCCCAGTTATTGAGCTATCTTCATAAAAGTTGGCTCACAAGCTTCTTATTTCTGCTTTCATTAAATAAGTCGGAACGGGCCAGATTGACTGATATATCGTACAGCTGTCATGGAGCCTATCGGTCGATTTTCGTTATATTTCAAGATATAGCTATCAGGCTTACCACATCCAAATCTAAGTTTGTTCTTAATATTAAAGTTTCATCAAAATCGAAGTTTTATAACTTATAACGATCAACGATCGGCCTAAGGAAGGTACCTGTTGCAATTTTATGAAAATCTGAGTACTATTACATATAGCTGTGTACAACTGCAAGGGTATAAAACCTTCGGCAAGCCGAAGGTAGCCTTGCTTTCTTGTTTTTCAATTGCACTGCGATGCATATTTTTTCATTTTAATATAATAACCAATTGTAACATTGAGCGGAATCTTTTCTGCCCGATGAGAAGTTCGGCCTGCAAAGCCAAACGAAATATTAGGAAGGGAATCTGTAAATTCACACGGGTGAATTAATTTTAAATTTCTCACCGCCGCAAGGTGTCTTATACATTTTAAACTTCTCACCGCCGCAAGGCTTTTTAGCCGACGCAATAGCGTCAATGTATGTCAATTATAGGAAATAGGATCTACAAAGTTGATGTAGAAGATAGAGATAGGAAAAATCTGAATTATCATAAAAAACAAAACAACTTTATATTAAGATATAATGAAATAAGAACGGTGCCCAATATGGGACTAATAGATACTAAGTCGTAGATTCTACCGCTAATGTCATAAACAAAGTAGAAGTAAGTACAAGTAACTTAGATTGGATCACTTTGATCCTGGGCATAATAGCCACTATAATGATCGTTAATGCGCTCATAAAATTGTACAAGCTCCATAATAAATGTTTAAAAATGAAATACGAAAGCAGAGCCAACGATCTAGATAAAATTTAAAAACAAGAAAGCAAGGCTACCTTCGGCTTGCCGAAGGTTTTATACCCTTGCAGTTGTACTATAGCTATATGTATATAGTACTCAGATTTTCACAAAATTGCAACAGGTACCTTCATTAGGCCGATCATTGATCGTTATAAGTTATAAAACTTCGATTTTGATGAAACTTTATTATTAAGGACATACTTAGATTTGGATGTGGTAAACCTGATAGCTATATCTTGAAATATAACGAAAATCGACCGATAGGCTCCATGACAGCTGTTCGATATATCAGTCCAATCTGGCCCGTTCCGACTTATTTAATGAAGGCAGAATTAAGAAGCTTGTGAGCCAACTTTTATGAAGATAGCTCAATAACTGGGGGACTAATTTGCGTTGCAACAGACAGACGGACTGACTGATTGTTCCTATAACAGTTCTAGAATATAAACGTCTGAGATATTTAAATGGAAAAACTAAAGTTAAAATAACATTAAAAAGTATTGATAATGTGCGGTATTTCCAAGAACAAAACAGGTTTGCATACGAAAACCCTAATTTCAGCCGATTGTTCCTATGGCAGCTATATGTTATAGTTGTCCGATTTTGATATAATTTTGACAGCACATTAGGAACGTAATAAGAATAAGATTTGCCAAATCTTGTTGCAATATCTTGAAAAACAACAAAAATCGGCCGATAGTTTCTATGACAGCTATACGATATATCGGCCCGATCTGGCTCGTTCCGACTTATTTACAGCTCGCAGCAATAAGAAGCTTATATGCCAAGTTTCATGAAGATAGCTCAAAAACTGAGAGACTAGTTTGCGTTGCAACAGACGGACGGACGGACGGACGGACGGACGGACGGACGGACGGACAGACGGACATCCATTTTTGGACTCCTGTGTTTATGCTGATTTAGAATATATATACTTTAAAGGGTCGGAGATGTCTCCTAAGGTGCGTTGCAAACTTCTGGCTAAAATTAATATACCCTCTGCAAGGGTATAAAAAAAGAGAAAAAATTGAAATTAAAAATTTTGTAACAAAAAAAATATATAATATATATATAATATTAAATGAACATAAAAAAAAAAACAATTAAATCTTATAATAACTAATATTCAAAATAAGAGAATAAGAATATAAATAGAAATACAAAAATAAGAGCCATTAAACAAAACAAAATATATTTTGAAATGGACATCATTAACAACATACAAGAAGGTTTAGATTTGGTAGATGACGGATTTGGGGTTTTTGGGGAAGGGTTTAGTTTTTTTTTTTTTTTTTTTTTTTATTTTTTTTTTTTTTTTTTTTTTTTTTTTTTTTTGTTTGTTATTTTACTGTAGCGATATTCAGTCACACTAATTCAGCTTAAATCGTGCTTAATAATGGCGCGACAAATTAGTGCGTCTGCGATATCCAATGAGAGGGGAAGAAAACTGCGGTACGTTATGAGAATTTGTCTAGAATTAAACTAATGTAACTGTATTTCCCTAAAGAATAAAACACCACGCCACTAGCCACTAGCACTAGCTCAGATAGCCAACTCAAGCAACACTCATCGATAACTGTGCGCCGCACAATAAGCTTACTCTGTGCCGGGAAAAGACGGCTAGAGCTTGTTAAAAGGCATTCCCCCGGATATCGCGGCGGCTCCACGACATCTTTTATTCGCATCTTTGTACGCACTCTGCGAGATGCCAACGTCCCATTCGCCCCGGCGCAGCCCTCGATTGCTTCAATCGAGTGCTTCTACCGCAACGACGATCACGCCAACGGGCACTCCAGCCAGCTTTACGAGTGCGGCTTGTGATCAGCAGCGGCCACAAACTTCAAAGGAAAACGGAACTTTCGGTAGGAATCCGAATGGTACTCCGCAGCCTGAAAGGACAGGGCAGAGTACAAGTTCCGCAACTGTGAAGGAAGCGACTCTACTAGAAAGGATCGCCACCTTGGAAAAGGAGTTGACCAAAGCCAGGGCAAACGGAGGGCAGGCAGAAGCCGAAAGGAATCCCGCAGTAAACGGATTAAGCGGCAACAGAGTTAGCGGTACGGCGAATACACCGTTAGGTATGAGTGAAACGGGATGTTTGAGTGAAACGCTGCCAGTTACGCGCGCAGCAACGGAACCATTGAGTGCAAATATGCAACGGGAATTAGAAGTGACGCCATCTTTACATGGACCGTTGCCCGCAAGTTTGAGTGGAAACTTGCCGCCACATTTGAGTGGAAACTTGGCGCCAACGCAAGGCAGCCATTTTATAAATGGGCAACATGTCACCGGCTACTGTACAACTGCAAGTCCATCACCGTCTTACTGCGTTTCGGCAACAGTGCAGCCAGAGCTAGGATATGCTCATGCACTTCGGGAACCACAACGCAGCTTTATGGTAACTGCGCCTGCTGCTGGATATTATGGAACAGCATCGGCGAGTATACCAAATGGATGGACACCACGCAGACTGCCTGATCTTCCGGACTTTGATGGTCAGCCAGAGGAATGGCCCATATTCCAGTGCACCTACATGGAGACAACAGCGGCATACCAGTGCACAGCCCTGGAGAACAACCAAAGACTAGTGAAGGCCTTGAAAGGAGAGGCTCGAGAGGCAGTAAAGGCGCTGCTCATACATCCGAACAACGTGCAAACCGTTATGGAGCAGCTGCGATTTCGATATGGACGCCCCGAGCAACTGATCCGAAGCCAACTAGAGAGCGTGCGCGATGTGCCGCCCATATCGGAACAGAACATCGCCAAGATCGTGCCGTTCGCTACGAAAGTGAACAATCTTGCTGCGTTTCTTCAATCAACAGCAAACGGCAGTCAACACCTAGGGAACCCCACCCTAATGGAGGAGCTGATCAGCAAGCTGCCTATGAGCAAGAAGTTGGACTGGGCAAGGCATGCAGCAACGATCGAGCCATACCCTACAGTGGTGCATCTTAGCGAATGGTTGCACGAGTTCACTAAGCTGGTGTGCACCATCACAGACGTTGGGAACCAGGAGCAAAAGCGACGGTTACTGCACGCAAGTACCAGCCATCAGAACGAACAGCGCACAGACTGTTCCAAAGGTTGCCCGGTATGTCAGGGGCAACATGCTATCAAGGAATGCGAGGAGTTTCTCCATGTGTCGCCAGCAGCGCGAATCGAGCTGTTAAGGAAGCTAAGGATCTGCTTCTCGTGCCTGGAGATTGGACACATGGCCCGGTTCTGCAAGAAGGGCAGCAAATGCAGTGTCTATGGATGCCAAAGGAGACACCACTACCTGCTGCATGACAGAGACGGGAATCCCAGGTCACCACAGTCAAACAGTGGCCACGTGAGGGAGGAACGGAGTACAAGCAGCAACGATCGGGAGCTGCAAAGGGACAGTAGTCAGCGACGCCGTAATCCATTTACGTCGGCGCCCGGCAGGCAAGATGCAAGACGCAAGGAGGTCGGCAAAGGATCGCCGCACCGAAATCTGAGCTGCGTTGCTTCGGAAGGGAGTCATCTGCTTTTCCGGATATTACCCGTGACACTGTACAGCAACAACAAACAAGTTGAGACCTATGCACTGCTCGATGAAGGATCATCCGTCACGCTTATTGACGACGATCTCATCCGGAGCTTGGACCTGAAAGGCGAACACCGACAGCTTAACGTGCAGTGGTTTGGCGGCAAATCCGCCAGAGAGCACGCAACGGTGGTCAGCCTGCAGATCAGCGGAAAGGGCAAATCAAATCGCCACGGGCTACGGAATGTGTACGGTGTATCAAATTTAAATCTTCCGATGCAAAGCTTGCGACGAGAGGACATCAAGGCATCAAAGGCAAACGCGCGCCTACCAGTGAAGCCGTACTGGAATGCAGCGCCAAGGATTTTGATCGGTCTTGATCACGCGCACCTAGGTATTCCACTGAAGACGAGAAGCTTCGGTGCAGGAGGACCATATGCAGCCGCCACCAAACTTGGATGGGTGGTGTACGGACCAGTAAAGGGAAATGGCAACGTAGCGATTCCGAGATCGTGCTATTTAACAGTAACGCAGGATAACTCGCTCGAGAAGATGGTCAGCGATTACTTCGAAATCGAGAATTTTGGAGTAAAGCCAGCACCGCCAGTCGCAGCTGGTGATGATGCACGAGCCTTAAAGATCCTGGAAGGCACGACTAAGCGAGTCGGCCACCGTTACCAGACTGGGCTGCTATGGAAAGACGACGAGGTGAAACTGCCAGACAGCTATAACATGGCACTCAAGAGACTCGTCAACATTGAAAGGAAAATGAAGCGCGACGTGGGTTTCGCGCAGGCCTACAACGGAATTATGGATGACTACATCAGAAAAGGGTATGCACGACGACTAGAGCCGCAGGATGTCACCCGAACCAGCAGCGGTAAGGTATGGTACCTGCCGCATTTCGGAGTGGAGAACCCAAACAAGCCTGGGAAAATCCGTCTAGTTTTCGATGCAGCAGCCAAGGTGAACGACGTGTCACTAAACTCAGCACTGATGAAAGGCCCTCAGCGTTATAAGCCTTTACCAGCCGTGCTCTTCCACTTCCGAGAAGGGGCAGTGGGCGTCTGTGCTGACATCAAGGAGATGTTTCACCAAGTGTTGATGCAGCCAGAGGATAGATGCGCCCAGAGGTTCCTGTGGAGACATGGAGATGATCGACGAGACCCAGACACATACGAGATGCGGGTGATGACGTTCGGAGCAGCGTGTTCTCCTTGTGCGGCGGATTACGTGAAGATCGTCAACGCTTCGCAGTACAGGAGCACAGATCCGCGAGCGGTTCAAGCGATCAACGATTACCACTACGTGGATGACTACGTGGACAGCTTCATGAGCGAGGACGAAGCCGTCGCAGTCTCTTCACGAGTGAGAGAAATACACGAGAATGCTGGTTTTGATTTGTGTCGGTTCTCCTCCAGTTCGGCAGATGTGGTCAAAGCTTTGAACCCACAAGGATCCAACATGAATGTTAAATGGACCGAATCTGAGGAGAAGGTACTAGGTATGTACTGGCAGCCGGCTACAGATGACTTCAAGTTCAGCATCAAGTACCATCGAGTGCCCAGCAGCGTGATGAATGGAGAACGCGTTCCTACTAAGAGGGAATTTCTAAGCCTCGTCATGTCCACGTTTGACCCGATCGGATTCTTGAGCTGCTACATGGTGACCGCCAAACTGTTAATGAGAGAAATTTGGCGGAGAGGAGTCAAGTGGGATGAGCCGCTACCAGACGAGTTGGCCGCAGCATTTGGGTGCTGGCGGCAAGAGATGAGACATATTGAAGGATTCCGTTGTCCTCGCTACTATTTCGGCGCTGGACGTGTGCGGACACTGCAGCTGCACGTCTTCGTGGATTCCAGCCAATCAGCGTTCGCTGCGGCGGCTTATTGGCGGGCCACATACGCAAACGACGACGTGCAGGCACATTTCGTATGCTCCAAAACGAAGTGTGCTCCCATGAGGACGATGTCGATCCCACGATTGGAACTTCAAGCAGCTGTACTGGGTACGAGATTAATGGACACCGTCAAACAGGATCACGGTGTGACAATCAGCAGCTGCGTACTTTGGACGGACTCTAAGACTGTTCTGCACTGGATCGGCAGTAGCCACCGGAGATATAAGCAATTTGTTGGAAACCGGGTGGCCGAGATATTAGAGTCCACGGAAGCTTCCCAATGGAGATGGCTACCATCTGCCGAAAACGTGGCAGATGACGCAACTAGGTCGCAACGCCGCGTGGACATAAGTCAAGGTTCGCGATGGTTAAGCGGACCGCCATTTCTTCGGGAACCTGAGGAAAATTGGCCCAAATCGTCTTCGAGTAATGTATGCGCTGCACAGGCTGCCGAGGAAGAAGAGATGCCATGCGAGTTTGCATTGGTCATGACGAGCACGCCGCTCATATCTCTAGAACGGTTCTCGAGCTTCAACCGGTTGGTCAGGACAACAGCGTGGGTCCTAAGGTTCATTCGACGGTGTCGCGGGCGACGCCATGAACGAGAGCAGCACGGACTCACATCGGTTGAATGCGCCGACGCAGAGCGCGCATTGGTACGGCAAGCGCAAAGTGAAGCGTTCGCCGAGGAGGTTCATGGAAGGACGGTCGACAAGAGCAGCCAATTGTCGGGACTTTCGCCGTACTTCGATGAAGACGGGATTATGCGTGCGAGTGGGAGGATTGACGCTGCGACATGCATCTCATACGGTGCTCGCCGTCCAATCATACTGTCCCATAAAAACGCACTGGCGGAGATGATCGTTCATCATCATCACGAAAGGATGTGTCACCAAAACTTGGAGGCCACCATCGGCGAGATCCGCCGAAAGTTTTGGATAACTAACATAAGGAGGCTGTTACGGAAGGTAGTGGCAAACTGCAACGTTTGCAAGTTGCGCAAGGCGCGACCGACACAGCCAGAGATGGGACCCTTGCCAGAGGACCGGCTCGAAGCAAATGGCTGGCCCTTTAAGTATACCGGCCTGGACTATTTTGGACCACTGCATGTATCGATTGGACGTCGCATAGAGAAGAGGTGGGTGGCGCTATTCACCTGCCTTACAACGAGAGCCATACACTTGGAGATGGCACATGACTTATCGACGGATTCATGCATCATCGCAATAAGGAACTTCATGTGCCGCCGTGGACCGGTGGTTAGAATAAGGAGCGATAATGGAAAGAACTTCGTGGGAGCAGATCGGGAAGCTAAGAGGTTCGGCGAAGTGTTCGAGCCAGCGAGGATTCAGGGCGAGCTGTCGTCCAAAGGAGTAGAATGGATATTCAACTGTCCGGCGAACCCAGCCGAGGGTGGCGTCTGGGAAAGGATGGTCCAATGTGTGAAGAAGGTGCTAGCGCACACAATGAAGGAGCTCGCGCCCAGAGAGCATGTGCTCGAGAATTTGTTAATCGAGGCGGAGAACATAGTGAACTCTCGCCCTCTCACGCATCTGCCGATTACGGTGGATCAGGAGGCTCCGCTGACACCGAACGATTTGTTAAAGGGAACATCTGACGTTCCGAATCTTCCCGGAGACGATGGGACAGCTTATGAGAGATGCACCACACGGAAGCAGTGGCGACTTGCGAGGATGATGCGGGATAGATTCTGGAAGCGATGGGTACATGAGTACCTGCCCACTCTCGTCCGCAAGGAGAAATGGTGCCAGCGCGCCGAACCGATGCGCATTGGAGATCTGGTGTTCATTTGTGATCCGGCCATACCACGCAGGGAGTGGAAAAGAGGCGTCATCGAGGAAGTATTCACTGGAGTAGATGGAGTGCCACGACGCGCGGCAGTGAGGACTAGCGATCAAACAAAGCTGATAATGCGTCCCGCTTCGAAGTTAGCAATTTTAGATGTGGTGAATGCTGTTGCTTCACGGGGGAGGGGATGTCGCGGAACGGATCAGCTTGTTATCGATAGTTAATGTTAATTTGTGTGAATGTCGTATCTAGTATTTTTTATTGTATGTCATTTTACTGTAGCGATATTCAGTCACACTAATTCAGCTTAAATCGTGCTTAATAATGGCGCGACAAATTAGTGCGTCTGCGATATCCAATGAGAGGGGAAGAAAACTGCGGTACGTTATGAGAATATGTCTAGAATTAAACTAATGTAACTGTATTTCCCTAAAGAATAAAACACCACGCCACTAGCCACTAGCACTAGCTCAGATAGCCAACTCAAGCAACACTCATCGATAACTGTGCGCCGCACAATAAGCTTACTCTGTGCCGGGAAAAGACGGCTAGAGCTTGTTAAAAGGCATTCCCCCGGATATCGCGGCGGCTCCACGACAGTACGAAATTGAAAACTTTTTGAATAATCAACGAGAACATTCAACAATATCTACCAATGACAGCTGTGATGAGGATTCTAATGAGAGTCTCATTTAAGGAACCATTTATTTATCTTCTAAAAGAAAAAAAATATTAGTTACCATACTATATGGTATACATTCACTTAAATATGCCTATATGCATATATCTGTATAGAAATATTCGCGCTACCATTTTAGGGCGTTTTTATACACGCATTTTCATGTCCGTCAGATTTACTGCCTACTGCTGGCTTACAATAAATGCAGAAGAATTGCAGGAAATAGCTAGTTTCGACGAAGACGCCGAATTTCATTTTGAAAACGTCATAAGCCCGGACGTTTAGATAAATTTCATAAATTACTAATGAATGAAAAAACTATTGATAAAAAATGGAAGAAATAGTTCAGGATATTTTAGAAAGGGAACCATTTTTTATAATAAGATCAATAGAGATCTTAAGTAAATTTCATACGTTTATCAGCGTATATGAATTCGAAGAGGAATACATCGATACGTTCGATGTATGTACAAGTCCTTTGTTTCATTTGTCGAAAGACGAAAAGGCCAAGGTATTATCTACTTTACCTTATGTAAAAGTACAACAAGTTGTTGAAGATAATATCTATTTAGGCCCAACGAGGATTTATAAAATTCTCTTGCACAGATGAATTTATATTACAATATAAATGGATTGGCAAGAAATTCAAAACCTATTAAAGGAAATTAAAAAGAATTTCGATAAACCATATAAGTGCATAAGCCAAAATAGAGAAATACAACTAAGTACTCTCAATAGGCATGCACAAATATTGGTAGAATGCTTTAACGAAGCACGCCAATTGCTTAACATAAATAAAGATAGATTAACTAGGATACATTTAACGCAAGCGTTTAAATTTTTAAGCAGATTTAGAGAAAAACTACTAATAGTAAGGAAAAAGTACAATTTAAATCTGACTGTCCCTACAATATTCAACACATCAGTTGAAATTGAAACAGGTGATAATATAGAAGTATCGGAAGACTCCGATCAAGAAGAGGACTCTGAACAGGAAATTAAAGCAGAAGATCTACACGATCTTACAATACCGGCAACAATTAAATTGCCAGAAATAGGAGAAGAAGAGAGTTCAGAGCCTACAAACACAGCCTTAGACAATATGACAGAATCAGCCGCAGCTTCAAGGGAATACGTGCGACAAATTTCGTCCACGATACCCGAGTTCGATGGCAAGAAAGTCAACTTAAATAGATTTTTGACGGCCCTCCGTTTAACAGATCTCACAAAAGGAGATCAGGAGATGTTAGCCGTCGAAGTCATCAAGACGAAAATAATTGGCCCTTTGTCATACAAAGTTGAAAATGAAAGGACCATTATAGGAATAATGAGTGTATTAAAGGCATCAGTTAAAGGCGAATCGCCTGATGTCATTAAAGCAAAATTGCTAAATACACAACAACGTGGTAAAACTGCAGCGCAGTATACCACGGAAATTGAAAGCCTACGTAGGTCGCTTGAAGCAGCCTACATAGATGACGGTCTAGATTCTAACAATGCAGACAAATTCGCTACAAAAGAAGCGATCTCTGCAATGACAAAGAATTGTGAGCACGAAAAGCTCAAGACCATTCTGGAAGCAGGAACTTTTTAACACGATGAATAGCGTGATTAAAAAATACATACACTGCTGTACAGAAATGACCGGCAATTCGAATAGTGTGTTATTCTTTAACAATAGAGGACAATTTCGAGGTAATAATAACCGAGGAAATTACCAAAACAGAGGTAATGGCCGAGGTAATTATAACAACTATAATAACAATTATAGAGGCCGAGGTGGTTACCGCGGAGGAAATAGAGGACGCGGCGGTAACCAGAACAACAACAGAGGTGGAGGCTACCATAGGGGTAACCAAAACCAAAACTCGAATAGGAACAACAATACCGTCAGAAACATACAGACGGAAAACCAGCAGGCCCCCTTGAGCAACAGCCAACAGTAAGGCTGTATCGAATCAATCTCAATTTAAGTATTTTCATAAAGTTAAAAAATATGAGTACCAATTCAATGGTAACTCTATTAATAGATACAGGTGCAGAAATTTCACTGCTTAAATGCAGTAATAATAATCTAAATAATTTAAACTCAAGAAACACAACAAATTTATCAGGAATAGGGCAAGGGACAATTCAGTCTCTAGGTACTATAGATTTGGAAATGAGTATTGCAAATGCAGCAATACCACATAAATTCCATATAGTACCTGACAATTTTCCTATACCAGGGGATGGTATAATTGGTTTGGACTTCATTAAAAAATACAATTGTATTTTAGAATTCCATGACCAAGAAGATTGGTTCACTCTTAGGCCCAATAATTTCAGGAACATAAACATTCCTATAATACATTCATTAGATAATGAAATAGTTTTGCCAGCAAGATCCGAAGTCATCCGAAAAATTAATATTTTGTCTACTGACACAAACGTCCTAATCCCTAACCAGGAATTGCAACCTGGAATAATAGTAGCAAGCGCACTTGTAAATACTCAGAACGTGATGATTCGAATTATAAATACAACTAATAAAGACGCTTTTGTGAACAGCGCAAACATAAGAAGCGAATCATTGAACGATTATGATATTTACAATGCCAATGTAGATAATAGTCCGCAAAGAACTTCAGAAGTACTGAAACTTCTTAAATTCCCATCGTTATTCAAAAACGAGCTAACAGAATTATGCACCGAATATAGCGATATTTTTGGTCTCGAAACGGAAACCATATCAGCTAATAATTTTTATAGGCAAAAATTGAGATTGAACGATAAGACCCCTGTATATATTAAGAATTATAGAATGCCAGAAAGTCAAAAGCCAGAAATTCAAAGGCAAGTTGACAAATTAATAAGAGACGGCATTGTTGAGCCGTCTATATCAGAATATAATAGCCCACTTCTCTTGGTACCCAAGAAATCACTGCCTAATTCGGCGGAAAAGAGATGGCGATTGGTAGTTGACTATCGTCAGATCAATAAGAAACTGCTAGCAGATAAATTCCCACTTCCAAGAATAGATCAGTTAGGACGAAGATCAGTTAGGACGAGCAAAATATTTCTCGTGCCTAGACCTTATGTCAGGATTTCACCAAATCGAACTAGACGAAAGGTCAAGAAATATAACATCATTCTCAACTTCGACAGGTTCATATCGCTACACGTGATTACCATTTGGGTTAAAGATAGCCCCCAATTCATTTCAAAGAATGATGACACTTGCATTCACAGGCCTACAGCCTTCGCAAGCTTTTCTGTATATGGATGATTTAGTCGTAGTCGGTTGTTCTGAAAAGCATATGCTTAAGAATTTAACCGATGTTTTCAAATTATGTAGACAATATAATTTAAAACTACATCCAGAAAAATGTACTTTCTTTATGAAAGAGGTTACACATTTAGGTCAGAAATGTACTGATAAAGGTATATTACCAGATGACTCTAAATATGAGGTATTAAAAACTACCCACAACCAGCGAATGCAGACGAAGCTAGACGATTCGTCGCATTTTGCAATTATTACAGAAGATTTATTAAGAATTTCTCTGAGAAATCACGCCACTTAACGAGGCTTTGTAAGAAGAATGTTCCATTTGAATGGACAAGCGAATGCAACGAAGCATTCGAATATCTGAAAAGGGAATTAATAAAACCAACACTTCTTCAGTACCCAGACTTCAGCAAACAATTTTGCATAACCACAGACGCCAGTAAACAGGCATGTGGAGCGGTACTATCTCAGGACCATAACGGTCAACAGCTACCAGTGGCATACGCTTCAAGAACCTTTACACAAGGTGAAAGTAATAAGTCCACTACAGAACAAGAACTAGCAGCTATTCATTGAGCAATTAATCATTTTAGACCATATATAAGTTAACCAAAGTCAACGGTCTCAGAACTAAAAAAAAAACGGCGGGAAAAAATAAAAAAAAAAAATTTTTTGGGTTTTTTTTTTAAAAACCCCAAAAAAAAAATTTTTTTTGGGGGGCTTTAAATTTGTTTGGAAAAAAAAGTTTCGCTTTCTTGTACTTCTAAGTTCACTATTGTATTCAGTTCGATTTTATGCTCGCTTGCCATCGCTTCGCCTGGCTCGAGTGATTAAATAAATAATTAATTAAACTCCTTGTCTTTCACTGTCGCGGCATCGCCCGACAATAGACTCGTAGAGCCGCGCGCGATTTACGCCGGCAACTAAATAATTGGCGCCCAACTCGTGGTAGTAACGCCACGACCTACCCGGTCTACCTGGTCTACCCGGTCTTCAAAAAAAAGTTTAAAAAACATTCAAGGCCGCACAGGATAAATCGCTCAAAGACCCCAGTGGCAGTACTCTGTGGTCAGAACAACAAACATAACAAATCGACCAGAAAGAAAAAACAGTTTTAACGAACTAACAACAAAGTGTGCCGTGAATCCAGCGGTTGCCTAAGAACGCCGCACAGTGATCAAATCGCTACCTAAGAATCTAGAGGCAGCAATAGTGACACTGACTAACAACTAAGTGTACCGTGATTTCTGTGGTTGCGTGAAGCAACAAACAACTTTGAACAATTGCTGACCTAAGAATCCATAGGCAGCAGCAGTGACATCAACCTCGTCAATTGCTACAGTTGACCGAGGTGCGCAAGAGCGCTATCAATTCGACTTGCATCGTTCACCGAAGCCGCCGGAGCTCTTCGGGCAGCGGAGACAGCAGCACAGGAACATCAGAAGCCGCAGCTGCAGCGAGATTACATCGAGGAGATAGTTTACGTAGCTCAGGGCACAACATTAAAAGACATGTAAGTGGGCATCTTCATTCAAACTCATTTTAAGTCGGCAATTTAAAAAAGAACTGATCAGTTTTGCAAGTGTTTAATGTTGTTAAAAGAAAAAAAAAGCTGGTAAATTTAATAGTAGATGTGAATTCTTTGTCGTGAAGAGAGCTGAAACAAACTTTACGATTCGCATAGTTTATTATTTTCCCCTTTTTATTTCCACTTGTCTTTGTTGTTGTGTTTCGCACAACATTGTATCGTAACACGATCCGTTGAGTTCCGCGACACTCTTCGCCCATCCTCAGGCGTCGTGCCGCACGTAATTTGTTTACGTCTCAAGTTAATGTCATCGCCGTTCAGACAGTATAGAGATAAGCGTCAGCAGTATAGTGACTCTGACTCCGAAGGCGACCACCAGCGTATTCGAGTTCCAACACCAAGACTCATACCCCGTCCCCCCCGCATAAACACCACCATGGACCCAGAGCAATTGAAATTGCTCATACAGGCGGCCGTCACTTCAGCTTTAGCTGAACAAACAGCCTTGAGCCGGCAAAGGGAAGAGGCTCTTTCAAACAGGGTCAACCAGTTGTCCCAACAAATAGCGGCAATACATATCGTCGCACCAGAAGTGCAGGCGTACACTGCCATTGAGATAATAAACAGCGTCCGTTGTGATGAGCCATTAGATGCCGTCAAATGTCTGCCGGAATTTGCGGGAGTCCAGGAATCATATGTTTCCTGGAGACAGGCAGCCCTCGCCGCTTATCACATTTTTAAGCCATATAATGGCAGTTCACGCCATTATCAGGCTGTGATAATCATTAGAAGCAAGGTCAGGGGACCGGCTGACGCCGTTTTGGCCTCGTTTGGCACAGTCCTTAACTTTGACGCAATCATAAGTCGTCTTGATTTTACGTATAGCGATAAAAGGCCAATTCATGTGATTGAGCAAGAATTAGGTACGCTACGACAAGGTGGCCTGCCCTTGCTACAATACTATGATGAGGTTGAAAAAAAACTGACATTATTGACAAACAAAGTCAATATGTCTTATGAACCAACCCTGGCCAAGGGCCTGTGCGAAAAATTCCGTGACGATGCGTTACGGGTATTCGTATCAGGACTCAAAAGAAGCCTAACAGACGTTCTTTTTGCGGCAAAGCCAAAGGACCTTCCGTCTGCTCTTGCGCTAGCACAGGAGGTTGAATCGAACCATGAGAGATATGCGTTCGCGGCCAACTTTGCAAAAAGCCAAGAGGATAGGGATCGTAAGCCAAATGCCCGCCAACATGAGAAAACATCTCAACAGGCAGAGCTACAACCAAGCGGTTCAAAGAACCCACATTTCAATAAGCATTCCAAGCAGCAGGGCCAATCCGGCCAGCGTGGTAGTGGACAACAGAACTCCGCAAATGCGCAAGAGCCAATGGATATAGACCCCTCTATTTCCAAGTTCGTTCAGTCCACACAATTCCCAGCTGCCATAAACAAGCGGTCGGCCACATCTGATCGCACTAACAGCAACCAAAAGCAGCAGAGAGTGAACCACGTCACTCAGGCTGCAGGGCAGGGAGCTGAGGCATACGTCAGTGCCGCCGGCAGCGCTGTGGCGCAGATTGACGACGATGCCGACTCTGATTCCCTCAATTTTTTAGGGGAAAGTCCCTGCTGCCCGTCATCAGACGAAGAGTAGCAGGGCTAGACATGAGCTTCCTTATCGACACCGGCGCGTCAAAGAATTTTATCAGGCCACACAAAGAGTTACGTGGCGTGCGTCCGGTTAACTCCCCATTCAAAGTGCATTCGATCCATGGCTCAACTAGCGTCACACAGAAATGCTTTGTTGCGTTATTCAACGTAAAAGCAACCTTCTTCATACTACCAGAACTGTCAACCTTTGACGGAATAATCGGCCTCGACTTGTTAGCACAAGCTGGCGCATCGCTCTGTTTGTCCTCCGCTCAGCTTAGATGGGGCACAGAAGTCGAGAAAATATTTTTCCACAAGTGCGCTAATGTCAATTTCACCGATATAGATTGCGCAGACGCACCGGTTTCAGTGCGTAATACTTTCTTAAAAATGTTAAGAACCAACAAGAAGGCCTTTGCAGATCCGAATGAGGCTCTCCCTTACAACACTTCGGTGGTTGCCACCATCAGAACAGTAAGTGAGGAGCCCATCTATGCAAAACTTTACCCGTACCCAATGGGCGTGGCCAACTTTGTCAATAAAGAGATCCAAGATCTCTTAAAAAATGACATTATTCAAAAATCGGCATCCCCCTATACAACAATCCCATATGGGTAGTAGACAAAAAGGGTACCGATGAGGAGGGCAACCGTAAAAAGCGGTTAGTAATAGACTTTCGCAAACTCAATGAGAGGACAATCCCAGATAAATACCCGATGCCAAACATCGCAATGATACTAGGCAATTTGGGCAGCGCCCGCTACTTTTCAACTCTGGATCTTAAATCCGGATACCATCAAATCACACTCGCAGAGCGAGACCGTGAAAAGACGTCTTTCTCAGTAAATGGGGGAAAGTACGAGTTCAAGAGAATGCCATTCGGCCTTAAAAACGCCGCCAGCATCTTTCAAAGAACTATTGATGACATCCTCCGTGAGCAGGTAGGCAAATTTTGCTACGTTTACGTTGACGATGTAATCATTTTCTCGAAAGACGAAGAGTCGCATGTCAGACATGTGGATTGGGTCTTAAGGAGACTACATGAAGCAAACATGAGAGTATCTGTCGAGAAGTCGCGTTTTTTTAAGGAAAGCGTGAACTTTCTGGGGTTCATAGTTACAAGCAATGGTGCAACTACGGACCCAGAGAAAGTTAGGGCCATAAAAGAGTTCCCAGAGCCCAAGACAGTGTACGAGGTCAGATCATTTCTAGGCCTTGCAAGTTACTACAGATGTTTCATTAAAGATTTCGCTGCCATAGCAAGGCCCATTTCGGGCATACTAAAGGGCGAGAATGGAACAGTCAGTAAGCACAGGTCGCGGAACATTCAGGTGCGCTTTTCTGAAGCTCAGCAACAAGCGTTCCAGAAGCTGTGTAACATTTTGACGTCAGAGAACGTCATGCTTAGTTACCCAGATTATACGAAGCCATTTGATCTAACGACAGATGCTTCAGCATACGGTATAGGCGCGGTCTTGTCTCAAGAGGGCCGCCCTATAACAATGATTTCAAGAACATTGAAGGACAGCGAAGCCAACTACGCTACTAACGAGCGGGAGTTATTGGCCATTGTATGGGCCCTGGCTAAGCTGCGGCATTACTTGTATGGAGTTAAAGATATAAATATCTTTACTGACCACCAGCCCTTAACCTTTTCTGTATCAGAATCAAACCCCAATGCAAAGATTAAGAGATGGAAAGCGCGCATAGACGAGTCTAATGCCCGGGTCTTTTACAAGCCCGGTAAAGAAAATCTCGTGGCGGATGCATTGTCCAGACAACAGCTAAACGCTTTGGATGAACAAGAACCCGAATCCTGCGCAGCAACAATCCATAGTGAGCTCTCCCTCACACACACGATCGAGTCAACCGATAAACCGTTGAACTGTTTCCAGAATCAGATAGTACTGGAAGAAGCACGCCTCCCATCTAAACAGACTTTTATTTTATTCGGGAATAAAAGGCGGCACGTGGTTAATTTCGCCTGCAGAGAATCTCTGCTACACGAACTGACAGACATAATTGTCCCGACAAGCGTGAACGCTATTCATTGCGATTTGCATACGCTCGCAATGATACAGGATGCAGTAGTCCGGAGATTCCCGGCCACAAAATTCTGGTTCTGCAAGAACCGCGTGGTGGACATATTCAGAATAGAAGAGGGAAAGGAAATCTTGGCTGTTGAGCACAATAGGGCCCACAGAGCAGCACAGGAAAATGTGAAGCAGGTTTTGTCCGAATACTATTTCCCCAAAATGGCTAAGCTAGCCGGCGAAATCGTTCAGAATTGCAAGATTTGTGCAAGAGCCAAATACGATAGGCACCCAAAGAAACAAGAGATCGGCGAAACGCCAATACCTTCAAACACTGGGGAAATGTTGCACATCGACATTTTCTCTACCGATAGGAAATTCTTCCTCACTTGCGTCGACAAGTTTTCCAAATTTGCTGTTGTCCAGCCGATTAACTCGAGAACCATTGAGGACCTGAAGCCAGCGCTGCTTCTACTCATGAATTTTTTCCCGAGTGCTAGAATGATATACTGCGACAACGAACCATCGCTGAACTCACACACAGTTACAGCCATGCTGTCTAATAACTTTGGCGTTAGCATTGCAAACGCACCACCACTGCACAGCACCTCCAACGGGCAGGTGGAGCGTTTCCACAGCACTCTGCTGGAGCTCGCCAGATGTCTTAAAATAGATAAGGGCATAAGCGACACGGTGGAAGTCATCTTGCTAGCCACCGCACAATACAACAAGTCGATTCACTCGGTCGTCAACAGGAGGCCGGCTGACATCGTTCAAACGCACCCCAATGAGTCACAAGAAGAAATCCGTAATAGAATTTTAAAGGCTCAAACTGCGCTCAGGGCCAGAGAAAATGCCACTCGGCAAAACAGGTCGTTTGATGTTGGTGAGAAAGTGTTGGTCAAGTCCAACCGAAGACTCGGCAACAAGCTCACGCCTCTATGCGAGGAAAGAGCTGTTGAAGCGGACATGGGGACCACAGTCCTCATTAAGGGGAGGGTGGTCCATAAAGACAACCTAAGGTAGCTCGCATGCGCGTACTTTGATTAATTTTAAACTTTTGGCCACTTGGCATAACTTTAATTAGATCTAAAGGTTTCAATACCATTGGCATATAGCATTTAAGTTAAATATTTCCTGGTGTTGGGTTTTCATCTTTGCAAACAAAAACTTAGTTACAATTTCGCTTACAGGGTTGGACTCATCCTCTTCCTGTCTGTATCTTTGGCCTCGGCGCACATCACCGACTACTCGCGTGCCAAATACATCCCCGTTATCGAGGGACGAGTCTTGGTATGGGAGGAGTTTGCTTATGTTAGGCATTCGGCAAACCTCTCGGAATATATGCGCATAGTAGAGGAAACAACCAGCTTGCTGGACAAGTTCCCACACTCGCATATGAGAAAATTGTTGAGCGTAGATGCAGCTCACTTAAGGGATTTGATAGAAGCATTGGGCACGCACCACAGGGTAGCTAGGAGCTTGGATTTTTTAGGGTCCATGTTGAAAGTCGTAGCAGGCACCCCAGATGCCAAGGATTTAGAAAGGAGTAGATTTACAGAAACTCAGCTAATCAACGCACACAATAGACAAGTGGAAGTAAATACCAGAGTCCAAAGTCAAATTAATCAGCTAACAGTCACCGTAAATACAATTCTCAAAGCAGCAAAAGATTCACAAATAGATTCCGGCCACTTATACGAGACCTTGCTAGCAAGAGACAGAATGTTGATGATGGAGTTGCAAAATCTCATGCTAGCCGTAACACTTGCAAAACTTAAAATTGTCAGCCCAAATATTTTAGATCACGCAGACTTAAAGTCAGTTTGGCTTGAGGAGCCCACAGACACCCCTATAGGGGATCTCATGTCCGTATCGTCCGTCAAAGTCCTACAGTCCGTTAACGCCCTACACTTTATAATTAGGTTCCCCAAAATCAAATTTAGCTGTAAAAAGATTATTATTTTTCCCGTGGAGCAAAAAGGTTTCACATTGCGGATAGACGATAATATCATAGCGGAGTGCGACGGAGGGATTTACATGGTCGAAAATTGCACCGCCTCCCCCGGTGCCTCTTTCTGTCGGTTGTCATCAGAAAGTTCATGTGCCAGAGAACTTCATGCAGGCGGTGTGGCCCATTGCGAAACCCAACCAAGCAATCTGGGCCCGGTAACTTATGTGGACGACGGAATCGTCATAGTAAATGACCAACCCGCAAAGGTGCAGGTTGACAATGGCACTGAAGTTTGGATACACGGTACACACCTCATCACGTTCGATGAGCGGGCCACCATAAACGGAACCTCGTTTACCAACCGAAACAACATCAGAAGCAAAGTCCCGGGTGTTGCTAGATTCCCCCTGCTGAACATCACTGCCAACCAGAACGTGCTCAGCCTCCCTTATCTTCATCGTTTGAGTGAACGTAACTTGGAGACTATCCGGCAGTTCCAAGAGGAAGCTAGCGCCGACCATGCAATCCAGATAATGTTCATCGCTGGAGCAATGTGCTGCACGCTCATTTGCGTCACGCTGGTGTGTTACCGCATCATAAAGACGAGGAGAGCTGCAAGGCAACTAAGCGAGATGGTTGCTGGGATAGGGTCGGCCGAGGGCGGCCTCAACTTAGAGGGGGAGTAGTTAACCAAAGTCAACGGTCTCAGAACTGCTGACTGAAATATGAGGAAAGCGACCAAGCAGGACGGATGTCGTAGCATAGCCGGCAAACACGACATATTTGCGTGGCCGCTATGAATATGATTGCGAAACAAAGTTTCGCTTTCATGTACTTCTAAGTTCACTATTGTATTCAGTTCGATTTTATGCTCGCTTGCCATCGCTTCGCCTGGCTCGAGTGATTAAATAAATAATTAATTAAACTCCTTGTCTTTCACTGTCGCGGCATCGCCCGACAATAGACTCGTAGAGCCGCGCGCGATTTACGCCGGCAACTAAATAATTTATATATGGTAGGCATTTCTTAGTACAGAGTGACCGTAGGCCACTATCATACCTTTTTTCAATGAAAAATCCGAGTTCCAAGTTAACCAGAATGCGTCTGGATCTTGAAGAATATGATTTTACCGTAGAATATCTCAAGGGGAAAAATAACTATATAGCAGATGCTCTTTCCCGAATAACCATCGGAGAGCTAAAAGAAATGAATAGACAAGTACTGAAGGTCGAAACGAGAGCTTCAGCAAGACAGAAAAATTCCTGCGCAGGAGAAATATTGCAAGAACCCAAATTAGAAAGAAAAGAAAATATAGAAATGCCCAATATCTATCAGGTAATCAATAACATTGATGCCAAAAAATATGTTGTTCTCAAAATAGACAAGCATAAGTGTTTGTTAAAAAGAGGGAAAAATATTATAACACGTTTCGATATGACTAATTTCTATTCTAATGAAAAAATCAATTTAGATCAGGTTTTTGAAAGGCTTAATGAAGAAGCAAGAATAAATAAGATCATTCAAACGCAATTGTCACCAAGTGAACAAATCTTTGAGTTTGTCACTATTACGAATTTTAAAGAAAAGGGCAACAGAATACTAAAAAATGTAAAAGTGGCGCTATTAAATAAGGTGACTAAGATAGATAAAGATGATGAGGTTCAAATTAAAGCAATTCTGTCTAAATATCATGACGATCCGTCAGAAGGAGGCCACTCAGGAATTTCTAGAACCCTGAAGAAAATAAAAAACTTTTATTACTGGCCACAAATGACGAAGGCATAAGTTAATATATTAAGACATGTTTAAAATGCCAACAGGCTAAAACGTTGAAACATACGAAAATGCCAATGACCATAACTGAAACGCCAGCAACAGCATTTGATATAGTTTTAATAGATACCATTGGTCCACTTCCAAGATCAGAAGATGGAAATGAGTATGCTGTCACTATAATATGTAATTTAACTAAGTATTTGGTTACGGTACCCATACCAAACAAAAGTGCAAAATCAGTTGCTAAGGCTATATTTAAAAATTTTATACTCAAGTACGGTCCAATGAAAACAATCATTACGGACATGGGAACAGAGTATAAAAATCAAATAATAGACGACTTGTGCAAATATATGAAGATAAAGAACATTACTTCAACCGCACAACATCACCAGACTTTGGGAACAATAGAACGAAGTCACAGAACATTTAACGAGTATGTTCGCTCTTACATTTCTGTTGACAAAACTGATTGGGATGTTTGGATACAATATTTTACTTATTGTTTCAATACAACACCATCAGTAGTTCACGAATATTGTCCATATGAACTAGTATTTGGCAGATTACCAAGACAGTTCGCAGATTTTAACAAGATAGACAGAATAGATCCCATTTATAACATGGATGACTATTCAAAAGAGGTAAAATTAAGATTAGAAGTAGCTTATAAAAGAGCTAGGAATATGTTAGAAAAGGCAAAAGCCGATAGAAAAGTTAAATATGATAGAAATGTTAGTAATTTTGAATTAAAGATAGGAGATAAGGTTTTATTAAAAAACGAAACAGGTCATAAGCTAGATAATAACTATTTAGGACCATATTTAGTTTCAGAGATAGGAGATAATAATAATATTACAATAGTAGGAAACAAAAATAAAAAACAGATAGTCCATAAAGATAGGTTAAAAATTTTCAATTCTTAATATATTTTGTAGGGTTGGCCACCCATAAGAAACAAAACAATTATATTAAAAATACATTTTTCTTTTTTTTTATTCCTTACAAATCATAAAATTTAATTTTGAATATTAATCAAAAAAAAAAAAAAAAAAAAAAAAAAAAAAAAAAATTTTAATTACATATACATTAAACACATTTATTTTTATTTTAGCAATTGTTAATATCAATATTTTTAAATTTTCAATATTTTCTTTAATTTTCAAAAAATCAATAAATATATAAGATTACAAAAAAAAACAAGTGGATATGGCTACAGTCGAGCGCTCGACAGTAAGATACCCTTCTCCCAATTTTTAAAATCCGTTACAAACGTGCAACCACGCTCATAATTTCAAACAGAAATTTTGCACAAATACTTCTTCTACATATAGCTTTCTCGCTCACACTCACACATCGACGCACGTTAAGAGTGACGTCGACGTCGACGTCAACTACTGAAAACAGCGCGCAGGCTGCTGCTCGTGCATTTGTACTGAAAACGTTGACTTCAATAACTTCTGTGCTATTGGTCCGATCAAATTGTAATTTGGAGAATATGTTCGTATGGTATATAGCTTTATACATACCAAAGCACAACTTTATAAGTTTAATAGTTTGCTTAATAATCACAAATTACCGATTTGCGGGGGCGGTGGGCGTGGCATCAAACATTTAACATAAACTTCATCTGCTTGCAAAATTTAGGAACCTCTATACCAAATTTGGTGTCTCTAGCTTTTTTAATAGCTGAGATCCGTTGTCTCAAACAGACAGACGGACAGACGGACAGACAGACGGACATGGCTCAATCGACTCGGCAAGTGATCCTGAGTAAGAATATATATACTTTATGGGGTCTGCCACGCCTCCTTATGCCTGTTACATACATTTCACAAAGTTAGTATACCCTTTTTTGACCATTTTCAATGGTCGAAGGGTATAAAAATATAATAAAAATAATATATATATATATATATAAGTAAATAAAATAACTACACTAAGTTTCGTTATTTTTCAAAAGGAGGGAGATGTGGTATGCACCTATATATATTAATAACTGTACTCGTATGTAATCATAACATCATATTGTAGCACTTTGTTGCAATATGTAAGTTAACACACAATAATTCTTAGCAACTAAGTAGCTCTACATAAAGAGTGCTGACACGCCAGAAGTAAGTTCAGCGCTCTGCGCAAAGAACGTCCGGCAACGGAAAGCTGACACTTCTTATTCGGAGTGTTGCTTCACGCTGCAAGGAATGCTGAGTCGGCTCTGCCGACTCGTCTTGATGGCGCGATGCACTGTTGTTAGGGTAGACTTAGCTTTTCATTTTTTGTAAACTCTTCAGTCATAGTCTGCTGCTCAAATAAAACACAGCTTGCTCCGGCACACCGCCGATAAATCATTTGTTCTTATTATAATCTAATCGCTACGCCACAAGGCTAGTGATCACATCTAAGGGGGCGAAGTCAAGCCCTCCAACGTAATCGTCCTAACAGTGTTCCAAGGCCGACCCCTAAACTTGAAGGAAGACCTCTGGACTGGAAGGGACTCATAATTGGCGCCCAACGTGGGGCACGAACCCACGACCCTGAGATTAAGAGTCTCATGCTCTACCGACTCTATCGCTGAAAAACTTCACTATTTCAGCTGCCCCAGTGTAAATTTCACTGATGTAAACGATATTGTTGTACCTGACTCCGTTAAAAAGGAGTTCAAGGACACAATAATAAGGAGGAAGAAAGCTTTCTCCACAGCAAATGAAGCTCTTCCTTTTAACACCGCTGTCACTGCCACAATTCGGACAGTGGATAATGAACCGGTGTACTCAAGAGCGTACCCAAATCTTATGGGTGTCTCCGAGTTTGTGAACAACGAGGTCAAACAGCTGCTGAAAGACGGCATCATCAGGCCCTCAAGGTCGCCTTATAACAGCCCCACCTGGGTTGTTGACAAAAAGGGGACCGACGCCTTCGGGAACCAGAACAAGAGGCTGGTCATTGACTTTAGGAAGCTAAATGAGCGAACTATTCCTGACCGGTACCCGATGCCTAGCATTCCCATGATTCTCGCGAATCTGGGCAAGGCAAGGTTCTTCACTACCCTTGACCTGAAGTCAGGGTATCATCAAATTTACCTCGCGGAACGCGACCGCGAGAAGACATCGTTCTCGGTGAATGGCGGCAAATACGAGTTTTGCCGTCTGCCGTTCGGCTTGAGAAATGCAAGCAGCATTTTTCAAAGAGCCCTAGACGATGTGCTGAGAGAGCAAATCGGGAAAATATGTTACGTCTACGTAGATGACGTCATAATTTTCTCGGAAAACGAGTCCGACCATGTCCGCCACATCGACACTGTGCTGAAATGCTTGATCGAGGCGAACATGAGGGTGAGCCAGGAAAAGACAAAATTCTTCAAAGAAAGTGTTGAGTACCTCGGCTTCATCGTAAGCAAGGATGGGACTAAGTCCGACCCAGAAAAGGTAAAAGCCATCCAGGAATTCCCTGAACCCAAAAGTGTCTACAGTGTTAGATCGTTCCTTGGTTTGGCCAGCTACTACAGAGTCTTCATTAAAGACTTTGCGGCCATAGCTCGTCCTTTAACTGACATCCTGAAAGGGGAAAACGGTTCGGTGAGTAGGCATATGTCTAAAAAGATTCGTGTTGAGTTTAATGAAGCTCAACGCAGCGCGTTTCAAAGGCTTCGTAACATTCTGGCATCAGAGGATGTCATACTCAAGTACCACGACTTTCAAAAGCCCTTTGACCTCACCACAGATGCGTCAGCAAGTGGCATCGGTGCAGTCCTATCGCAAGAAGGTAGGCCGATCACCATGATATCCCGCACCCTAAGACAGGCTGAGCAAAATTATGCCACAAACGAGAGGGAATTGCTAGCCATTGTATGGGCCCTAGGTAAACTACAAAACTTTTTGTACGGCTCTAGGGAAATCAACATATTCACCGACCACCAGCCTCTCACGTTCGCCGTTGCCGACAAAAACACGAACGCTAAGATCAAGAGATGGAAAGCTTATATAGACCAACACAATGCCAAGGTTTTCTACAAACCTGGCAAGGAAAACTTCGTGGCAGATGCCTTGTCCAGGCAAAATCTTAATGCCTTACAAGATGAACCTCAGTCAGACGCTGCGACTATTCACAGTGAGCTGTCCCTGACCTACACGGTCGAAACTACAGATAAACCCTTGAATTGCTTTAGGAACCAGATCATTCTGGAGGCAGCACGTTTTCCGCTTAAGCGAAGCCTAGTGCTGTTCCGAAGCAAAACTCGCCACTTGATCAGTTTTACTGACAAGAGTTACCTGTTAAAAACTCTCAAAGAAGTCGTTAACCCTGACGTCGTGAATGCTATTCATTGCGACTTGCCTACACTGGCAAGCTTCCAACACGACCTCATTACCCATTTCCCAGCCACTCAATTCCGTCACTGCAAGAATGTCGTGTCAGATATAACTGATAAAAACGAACAGTACGAAATCGTCACCGCAGAGCACAACCGTGCACACAGAGCCGCGCAGGAAAATATCAAGCAAGTCCTTCGAGACTACTATTTTCCAAAAATGGGCAGCATGACAAAGGAAGTGGTTGCTAATTGCAGGGTATGTACCCAAGCAAAGTACGACAGGCACCCGAAGAAGCAAGAGCTCGGGGAAACGCCCATCCCCAGTTATACTGGCGAAATGTTGCACATTGACATTTTTTCAACCGACAGGAAACTGTTCTTGACGTGCATTGACAAATTCTCTAAGTTTGCAGTAGTGCAACCGGTTACATCTAGGACAATAGTGGACATCACTGGCCCCCTATTGCAGATTATTAACCTTTTCCCCAACATCAAAACAATCTATTGCGACAATGAGCCCGCATTTAACTCAGAGACAATCACGTCAATGCTCAAAAACAACTACGGCATCGACGTCGTGAATGCGCCTCCTCTGCACAGCGTGTCCAATGGCCAAATCGAACGGTTCCACAGCACCTTGGCAGAAATAGCCAGATGCCTGAAGTTGGACAAAAGACAAATGACACAGTGGAGCTAATCTTGAGAGCCACGGTGGAATACAACAAAACCGTGCACTCAGTTACTCGTGAGAGACCAATTGAGGTTCTTCACTCAGGGGCCCATGAGCACTGCCTGGAAATCAAGGCAAGATTAGCAAAGGCTCAGCAAGACACCATCGGAAGATGCAACCCTTCCCGTCAAAACCGTGTGTTTGAGGTAGGAGAACATGTGTTTGTAAAGAACAACAAGAGGTTAGGAAATAAACTAACCCCACTATGCACGGAACAAAAAGTCCAAGCAGACCTGGGAACGTCTGTTCTCATTAAGGGGAGGGTGGTCCACAAGGACAACCTTAAGTAGGCATTCCCCTTGCAGTTAGTTGTAGGTTACTTTAAGAAAGCCCGAGCACTACAGTCTCTCCCTGTATCTAAATTCCAGGTTTACCTTCACGATGTTCATTACTCTGGCATTAGCGAATGCACGGATTACCGACTTTTCGCACGCCAACTACATCCCTGTCGTAGATGGTGATGTGCTGGTTTTTGAACAGCGTGACCTCTTAAAGCACTCAAGCAACTTGTCCGAATTCGCTGTTATGATAGACGAGACAGAAAAATTATCCGAGTCCTTTCCCCAATCGCATATGCGCAAGTTACTAGAGGTCGATACGGACCATCTTAAAACTTTGTTGTCCGTCCTTAAGGTCCATCATAGGATTGCCAGGAGTCTAGATTTCCTAGGTACAGCTCTAAAGGTAGTGGCGGGTACACCCGATGCCACGGACCTTCTAAAGATAAAGATCACAGAGGCTAAACTAGTTGAGTCTAATTCCCGGCAGATAACCATAAATTCCGAAACCCAGAAACAGATTAACAAGTTAGCTGACACCATCAATAAGGTGATCAATGCCCGTAAAAGCGACTTGGTTGACACTCCACATTTGTATGAAGCGTTATTGGCAAGAAATAGGATGCTTTCTACTGAAATTCAAAATTTAATTCTCACTATTACTTTGGCCAAATCAAACATTGTAAATCCCACGATTCTTGACCATGCCGACTTGAAGTCTCTTGTAGAACAGGACACCCCTATCGTCAGCTTAATAGAAGCATCCAAGATTAGAGTCCTCCAGTCCGAGAACAGTATTCACATTTTAATTGCCTATCCCAGAGTCAAGTTCAGTTGCAAGAAAGTCGCCGTGTACCCTGTATCCCACCAACACATCATCTTACGCCTCGACGAGGATACGCTGGCCGAATGCGAACATGACACCTTTGCGCTCACAGGATGCACAGATACCACGCACTTCACGTTCTGCGAGCGGTCTCGGCGCGAATCTTGTGCGCGCTCACTCCACGCAGGGAGCGCAGCCCAATGCCACACTCAACCCAGCCACTTGCAGGAAGTAACTACCGTAGATGACGGCGTTGTTATTATCAACGAAGCATCAGCTCGCGTTAGCACTGATGGCAGCCCAGAAATACTGATTGAGGGAACCCACCTGGTGACCTTCGAGAAAACGGCAACCATCAATGGCTCCGAGTTCAAAATTTAATTCTCACTATTACTTTGGCCAAATCAAACATTGTAAATCCCACGATTCTTGACCATGCCGACTTGAAGTCTCTTGTAGAACAGGACACCCCTATCGTCAGCTTAATAGAAGCATCCAAGATTAGAGTCCTCCAGTCCGAGAACAGTATTCACATTTTAATTGCCTATCCCAGAGTCAAGTTCAGTTGCAAGAAAGTCGCCGTGTACCCTGTATCCCACCAACACATCATCTTACGCCTCGACGAGGATACGCTGGCCGAATGCGAACATGACACCTTTGCGCTCACAGGATGCACAGATACCACGCACTTCACGTTCTGCGAGCGGTCTCGGCGCGAATCTTGTGCGCGCTCACTCCACGCAGGGAGCGCAGCCCAATGCCACACTCAACCCAGCCACTTGCAGGAAGTAACTACCGTAGATGACGGCGTTGTTATTATCAACGAAGCATCAGCTCGCGTTAGCACTGATGGCAGCCCAGAAATACTGATTGAGGGAACCCACCTGGTGACCTTCGAGAAAACGGCAACCATCAATGGCTCCGAGTTCGTAAACCTACGGAAAGCATTAAGCAAGCAGCCGGGCATTGTGCGCTCCCCATTAATTAACATCGTCGGGCACGACCCCGTGCTCAGCATCCCTCTGCTACACCGGATGAATAACGAGAACCTGCTCTCCATCCAAAGCTTTAAGGATGACGTGGAATCTGAAGGTTCGCCTAGACTCTGGTTCGGAGCTGGTGTGGTCCTAAACTTTGGTTTGATTGGCTCCTTCGCGCTTTATCTGGCATTAAGGAGAAGACGAGCCTCCATGGAGATACAGCGTACCATCGACGCATTCAACATGACCGAGGACGGTCACAAACTTGAGGGGGAGTAGTTAACACACAATAATTCTTAGCAACTAAGTAGCTCTACATAAAGAGTGCTGACACGCCAGAAGTAAGTTCAGCGCTCTGCGCAAAGAACGTCCGGCAACGGAAAGCTGACACTTCTTATTCGGAGTGTTGCTTCACGCTGCAAGGAATGCTGAGTCGGCTCTGCCGACTCGTCTTGATGGCGCGATGCACTGTTGTTAGGGTAGACTTAGCTTTTCATTTTTTGTAAACTCTTCAGTCATAGTCTGCTGCTCAAATAAAACACAGCTTGCTCCGGCACACCGCCGATAAATCATTTGTTCTTATTATAATCTAATCGCTACGCCACAAGGCTAGTGATCACATCTAAGGGGGCGAAGTCAAGCCCTCCAACGTAATCGTCCTAACAGTGTTCCAAGGCCGACCCCTAAACTTGAAGGAAGACCTCTGGACTGGAAGGGACTCATAATTTGTACATAAACAGTCTGGCCCAAGTGTATGCGTAATATGAGCATCCACTTGAAGGGGCTAACGTATATAACAGAGAACTGCAACATGCACACATTTACACCACATAAAAATGAGTGAGATTTTTGCCACTCGATTATCATTTTGCACTGGCCGCACATAGCCCACGCCTCAAGCCGCGTAACCCACTGATGGGAAGAGCCAGAAGTAGCAGGAGACTCTACAAGCAAGAGCCGTAAACGGCAGGAGACGCAACAAACAAGAACGTTTTGGGAAAGAAAACAAGAGCCGTTTTCCGAAGAGACTCTTGCTGCCCTCGGCTCGGTAGGTTCGGCAGTACCGACTCGGTAGGTAGAGACAGCAGCACAAGGGTTCGTGAACGTTCGGTTTTCCCTTTCTGCTAGCGCGTGCATCGCTTATTTTGTGGAAGGGGTTACGGCAACGGAACAAGTAGAAATTGAAATGCATTGCCCTCGGGTTTCTTTCCTATACCTACTTATGCGTATATTAATAGAACACAAGTGGAAGGGGTTTTGGTTTTTTGGTTCATGGGTTTTTTCTTTACCTATTTATGCGTTTATGAATGTGAAACGAAAAATTGATTATTTTGATTATAATTATTTATTTAAAAAAATAAGTTATTTGTAATTTAGATGCTTAAAATTTAAAAAGGAACAACTTAAGTTTCATTTTTATAAAATGAGTGTAAAATAAGAGAAAATAAGGGTCGGGGCATAGAAATTTGTTCGAGAACGTTCGGTTGTCCCGAACGTAACCCCTTCCACTTGTGCTCTATTAATATACGCATAAGTAGGTATAGGAAAGAAACCCGAGGGCAATGCATTTCAATTTCTACTTGTTCCGTTGCCGTAACCCCTTCCACAAAATAAGCGATGCACGCGCTAGCAGAAAGGGAAAACCGAACGTTCACGAACCCTTGTGCTGCTGTCTCTACCTACCGAGTCGGTACTGCCGAACCTACCGAGCCGAGGGCAGCAAGAGTCTCTTCGGAAAACGGCTCTTGTTTTCTTTCCCAAAACGTTCTTGTTTGTTGCGTCTCCTGCCGTTTACGGCTCTTGCTTGTAGAGTCTCCTGCTACTTCTGGCTCTTCCCATCAGTGGGTTACGCGGCTTGAGGCGTGGGCTATGTGCGGCCAGTGCAAAATGATAATCGAGTGGCAAAAATCTCACTCATTTTTAAGTGGCTTGTTATGCATGCATGCAAGTTGCTGTTCTCTGGTATATAAGTTAACACATAAGTCTTGCGTAAGAAACACAAACAACTGCACATTGTCGCTCCAAGTAAATTCCGCTGACGCATGAGTTCAGCGCCCCGGCCGTTCGGTCAGCAACGGTAACCTGACACTTGAAAATATTGCAAGTGGCTGCGTTATCGTTTATGCTGAGTCGGCTTGCCGACTCTAGCTTGGAGCCACAATATATCTCTTTGTACTTCCTAGTTTTAGTTCTGACAAAGCTGCTCAATAAACTACAGCTCAACTCCGGCACATAGTCGCAAAAATAACCTTGTTCTTAATTACATTACATTGCTACGCCACAAGGCTAGCAATATAACTAAGGGGGCGAAGTCAAGCCCTCCAACATAATCATCCTAAATTCAGTGTCAAAGGCGTACCTCTACTACTGAAGGAAGACCCCCTGGATACTGAATAGGAGATCAATATAATTCTCTACTCCAAAAGGAAGACCCCTTGGATACCAAATAGGAGATTTATATAACTGGCGCCCAACGCAATAGGATCTACGAAATAGAAAACCATGTAAGTTCATTAAAGAAGTTTTCAAAAAGTTATGAAAAAAAATTTCAACATACATATAAAGAAAAGTTGCCAAAAGTTGGCTTGATTGGAAAAATAATTACAATAATTACCACATAGTGTTTCATGCTCATGCGTGATAGTAAATAACATTAAAAACTAATTCAACTAGTTGACATAAAAGCAGGCATATGAGCCGCTTTGACTTTTATAGGAACATAAAAGTAGAGTGTGACAGCGACGAAGACAGCAACTGGGAGACGGGCAATAGAAGCCACGGACAGAACCATAACGATTCCCAAGTCCAAAACCCAGAGGCGTACTCTAGCCAAGCACCAAACCAAAACTTTACCCAAGTACCAAACCAGAACTTTACTGAAGTGACAAACCATAGCCTTAGCCAAGCAATCATGGACGCGAACCAAGTACAGGCCTTGATACAGAACGCTGTTAGCCAAGCTTTGGCCCAGCAAGAAGAGAGGTTTCAGTCACAGCTGAACGCAGTGACAATCGAACTGAACAGATTGCGCGTCCAAGCTCCTCAAGTGGAGAGCTTCAAGCGAATTGTTGTTCAGCCAGATGTCAGATGCGACATCCCTTTAGACATAATCAAGTCCGTCCCCGAATTCGAGGGGGGCTCTGACGAGTACGTAGCATGGAGGCAATCAGCCTGCGATGCTTACGAGCTATTCAAACCTTTTAATGGTAGCTGCGCTCACTATCAAGCAGTAACCATAATTAGGAACAAAATCAGAGGGGCTGCAAGAGCCGTTCTGGTATCACATAATACAGTACTTAATTTGGATGCTATAATAGCTAGATTAGATTGCTCTTATGCCGACAAAACATCACTACGGTTGTTAAGGCAAGGACTAGAAATGGTTAGACAAGGCGACTTGAGCCTAATGGACTATTATGACGAGGTTGAGAAAAAGTTAACACTTGTCACAAACAAAATAGTCATGACCCACGAAACCGAGCAAGCCACACTGCTCAACGAAGAAGTTAGATCAGACGCGCTACACGCGTTTATTTCGGGTATGAGGAAATCCATCAAAGCAGTAGTTTTTCTGGCACAGCCGAGGGACTTGCCATCAGCTTTGGCACTAGCCAGAGAAGCTGAAGCAAGCATATTTTCTGCTACATATACCAGGGCTATGGCAGAAAGGGATCAAGCAAGGTAAGAGAATAGAAGATACCCACAAAATTCAAAGCAGGGAAAATACAATAAGCCCGAACGTGGTCAACAACAAAATCCACATTACACAGACCAACAATAGTAACAATTCCCAGGAGAAAAATAAAAGGGAGGAAACAAATCAAAAGCCAGAACCAATGGAGGTCGACTCCTCTTCCAGATTTAGGCAGCGTACTTATTACGGAAACCCCCAAGAGGAAGTAGAGCAAGCACAAACAAGAAAGCAAGGCTACCTTCGGCTTGCCGAAGGTTTTATACCCTTGCAGTTGTACACAGCTATATGTAATAGTACTCAGATTTTCATAAAATTGCAACAGGTACCTTCATTAGGCCGATCGTTGATCGTTATAAGTTATAAAACTTCGATTTTGATGAAACTTTATTATTAAGGACATACTTAGATTTGGATGTGGTAAGCCTGATAGCTATATCTTGAAATATAAAGAAAATCGACCGATAGGCTCCATGACAGCTGTTCGATATATCAGTCCAATCTGGCCCGTTCCGACTTATTTAATGAAGGCAGAATTAAGAAGCTTGTGAGCCAACTTTTATGAAGATAGCTCAATAACTGTGGGACTAATTTGCGTTACAACAGACAGGACTGACTGATTGTTCTTATAACAGCTATAGAATATAAACGTCTGAGATATTTAAATGGAAAAACTAAGGACGGGTTACTGTATAACATTAAAAAGTATTGATAATGTGCTGTATTTCCAAGAACAAAACAGGTTTGCATACAAAAACCCTAATTTCAGCCGATTGTTCCTATGGCAGCTATATGTTATAGTGGTCCGATTTTGATACAATTTTGACAGCACATTAGGAACGTAATAAGAATAAGATTTGCCAAATCTTGTTGCAATATCTTGAAAAACAACAAAAATCGGCCGATAGTTTCTATGACAGCTATACGATATATCGGTCCGATCTGGCTCGTTCCGACTTATTTACAGCGCGCAGCAATAAGAAGCTTGTATGCCAAGTTTCATGAAGATAGCTCAAAAACTGAGAGACTAGTTTGCGTTGCAACAGACGGACGGACGGACAGACGGACATCCATTTTTGGACTCCTTTGTTTATGCTGATTCAAAATATATATACTTTATAGGGTCGGAGATGTCTCCTAAGGTGCGTTGCAAACTTCTGGCTAAAATTAATATACCCTCTGCAAGGGTATAAAAAGGTCAAATACTTCCGATAGAGCCACAGGCCAAAGACGCCAACGGTTCAATAACATTGTTCAGAATGCCTCTCAAGAGCAGGACCCCAGTTACGCAGACGTGGCAGAGGCCGCTGTAACACAAACGGAAGAAGATAGTGAGGCAGGTTTCGAAAGCGATTCTGTCAATTTTTTAGGGAACGCTCCCGGCTGCCATTCATCAAGCGGCAGTTGGGTGGGAGGACAATAAGAATACTTATAGACACAGGGGCGGCAAAAAATTACGTCAAGCCTTTAAAGGAATTAAATGGAGTAGTTCCTGTCGAAAACCCTTTCACCGTAAGCTCGATACACGGTTCGAGCGAAATAACGACGAAATGCCTTATGAAAGTATTTGGTCAGGTTTCCCCATTTTTTATATTAGACACTCTCACTTCATTTGATGCCATTATAGGCTTCGACTTGCTAACGCAAGCAGGAGTAGCATTAGATTTACAAGAGAACAAGCTCAGCTATCAGGACAAATCTGAGCAGTTACAATACCACACTTGTGAAAGCGTAAATTTCACAGATGTTAACGATATTGTAGTACCAAGCATCGTCCAAAAGAAATTCAAGGCTATGATGTTGAAGAGGATAAAGGCATTTTCGACCTCTAACGAGGCGCTACCCTTTAACACCTCTGTCGTTGCCACCATACGAACCATAGATAATGAGCCGGTATATTCAAAGCTATACCCTATATATATAACTATGGGAGTTTCAGATTTTGTAAATAGCGAAATCAGGCAATTGCTAGATAATGGTATAATCAGGCCGTCCAGGTCTCCATACAACAGCCCGTCCTGGGTTGTCGATAAGAAAGGATTCGACGCTAACGGCAACAAAAATAAGCGGTTAGTTATCGACTTTAGGAAGCTAAACGAGCGTACTATAGCAGATCGATATCCAATGCCGAGTATTCCTATGATTTTAGCGAATCTAGGACAAGCAAAATTTTTCACGACCTTAGATTTAAAATCGGGTTACCACCAGATTTATCTGGCAGAACATGACCGAGAAAAGACCTCGTTCTCAGTCAATGGTGGAAATGAATGAATGAATTCTGCCGACTACCCTTCGGACTCAAAAACGCTGGAAGCATTTTTCAGAGGGCCATCGATGATGTCCTCAGAGAACATGTAGGGAAATTTTGTTATGTATACATCGACGATGTAATAATTTATTCTACTAACGAAGCTGAACATGTTCGCCACATAGACACGGTATTAGAATGTTTGTGTAGCGCCAACATGCTTGTGGCTCAAGAAAAGACCCAATTTTTCAAAGAAAGCGTCGAATTTCTAGGCTTCGTAGTAACCAACAAGTGGGTAGGGCTACAGTCGAACGCCCGACAGTAGGATACCCTTCTCCCAATTTTTAAAATCCGTTACAAACATGTAACTGCACTACATATAGCTTTCTCGCTCACACTCACACAGCGACGCACGTTAAGAGTGACGTCGACGTCGGCGTCAACTACTGAAAGCGCGCTGCAGGCTGCTGCTCGTACATTTGTATTGAAAACGTTGACTTGAATAACTCCTGTGTTATTAATCAGATAGGATTGTAATTTTGAGAATATGTTCATATGGCATATAGCTTTATACGTACCAAAGCAGAATTTTATTAGTTTAATACTTTGCTTAATAATCGTAAATTACCGATTTTCGGGGGCGGTGGGCGTGGCATCAAACATTTGAAATAAACTTTGTCTGCCTATTTTATATAGGAAGTACCATACCAAATTTGGTGTCTCTAGCTTTTTTAATAGCTGAGATCTGTTGTCTCATACAGACGGACAGACGGTCAGACGGACAGACGGACAGACGGACAGACGGACAGACGGACAGACAGACGGACATGGCTCAATCGACTCGGCTAGTGATCCTGAGCAAGAATATATATACTTTATGGGGTCTGCCACGCCTCCTTATGCCTGTTACATACATTGCACAAAGTTAGTATACCCTTTTTTGACCATTTTCAATGGTCGAAGGGTATAAAAACGGGGCCACAACTGACCCTGAAAAGGTTAAAGCCATACAGAATTTTCCCGAACCCAAAAACTTATTCAGTTTGCGATCATTTCTTGGATTGGCTAATTACTACAGAAACTTCATCAAAGATTTTGCAGCAATAGCAAGACCGTTGACCAACATTCTCAAAGGAGAAAACGGCTCCGTGAGCAAACATATGTCCAAAAAAATCCCAGTTGAGTTTAATGAAACTCAGCGCAATGCCTTCGAGACATTGAGGAATATTCTAGCATCAGAAGATGTAATCCTCATGTACCCGAATTTCAAAACGCCATTCGATCTGACAACTGACGCATCCATGGACGGCATTGGTGCTGTTTTGTCTCAAGGAGGTAGACCGATAACTATGATTTCCAGAGCGTTGAAAGAGAGTGAAACTCATTACGCTACGAATGAAAGAGAGTTATTAGCTATAGTCTGGGCTTTAGGTAGGTTACAAAATTATTTATATGGAACAAAAGAAATAAATATATTCACTGACCATCAGCCTCTTACCTTCGCGGTCTCTGACAGAAACACGAATGCAAAAATTAAAAGGTGGAAAGCATTCTGTAGTGTATCTACCCTCACTATAACTCTACTCTACATATATATAAGTAACGTACATACATTGTGACACTTTGTTGCAAACACAAATAAACATAATTCACATCAAAGACCACATGCACTTACATAAACACTCCAGCCAATGAAATACGATCTAACGCTTATACATAAGCCGATCGCGGAGCGTGAGAATGCTGAGCATGCACTTAGCAGCTCAAGTGGTCAAGCCATACATAACATATGTATGCCTTCTGCATACACATGTATATGTATATACAATATGTACAATATGTAAGAACACCATGTACGGGTAGCTGTACCCAAAGACAGCAACATAGATTCATTCAAATAAAACGATCCAAACGGAACAGACGCTCTGAGCTATTCAATATCTATCTCGTATTACACTGAGCTAAACTATTACTTATTACATGGCGACCGTGACTTGGTCTCGAGTCTGCCTCTGTGTTGTGCCTCTGTGTATTGTGATTGTGTATCGTGTATTGTGTTTGTGTTAAAAAAAAAAAAAAAAAAAAAACAACATTTTGTGCCTATTATATTCAACACAAATTTAAATAAATTTTCTCTTCAATTTAAAATTAGGCAAGTCAAATAAATATGATTATAGATGTATACAAGTACATCGATATTCATAGAACTATTTTAGGGCGCCTCTATACGCGCATTTTTGTTTCTGTCCGTTTTACTGCCTACTGCTGGCTCAATATTAACGCGGAAGAATTACAAGAAATAGCTAGCCGCGACGAAGACGTCGCAATGCATTTTGAGAACGTCATAAATCCAGACGTCTAGGTAGTTTTGATAGACTAAATAAATATTCATACACAAATCAAATAAAAATTAGAAATGAAAATTAGGAAACCTAATAAGTAAAACAGTTATATTACATGGCATTAAAATTGAATGAGCATTAAAGATAATACCATACCGAAGATAGACCCCCTAAAGACAATCATTTCGGAACTGTCTACTATGTTAGACAAAAATTCCAATATAGCGGACTCCACCGCAAACGTAATCAATACAGTTCAGGTATCACAGCCCGAACTTAAAATAATTACGGTACTCCTCATAATAGTAGTAGTACTGCTATGTGCGAGTATGATAACGAAATTGTACAAACTACATAACAGATGCCTCAAGAAGAAATACTTGATTAAGGCATTGGACCTAGATAAGGTCTAAAGTAGTACCCTGCGTACAAATTTCGAATATTCAATTAAATAGAAATTGTCTTTACATATATATAAAAAAAAAAAAAATGAATATCAAACATACTATAAATGAAATATTAAGTAGAGACCCCCACTTCGCAAGTAGACTATATTTTATACTTGCCGAGCAACCCGTAAGCCTTTACGAGTTGCAAATATTATACATTAACACCTACAACTGCGAGTTCTTTCCAATGTTCGGGTTGGAAAGAGAACAAGAAATCATGGTATTAAATTCAATACCAAATGTTATCGCAGAAGTTGTAGAAATATCAAACCCAATACTAGGGTCAACAGAAATAATAACAGTTCGTAAGAATTAGAGCATGGAATGGCATGAAATATGCACAACAATTAAAAATATTAAAACTAAATTCGATAAGACATATAAATGCTTATCGCCCAATAGGCCTATACAGGCTGAAACAATTAAAAAACATGCATCTACATTAGTCGACTGCTTTAATGAAGCACGAACACTAATATACGAACATAGAGAAACACTTAATTCTGAACACTGGTCTAAGTTATCAAGACTATTAATCAAACTTCGATTAAACTTGATAGCAGTTAAAAGGAAATTTAGTTTGGAAATTTCAATTCCAACAATACTAAATACCCCTTTAACGATTGATACAGACGAACAATCTGAATCAATAGAACCAGAAGAAATCGATTTAGAGGTCACCGAGTCGGAAGAAAAATATACCGACATCGAGGATAAAGACCTACTAAACCTAACAATTCCAGCTATATTAACATTAGCTGAAGACACTAATCAGGAAAAATTTAAAACAGAAAACACAATGGCACAGTCCAATATTGATTTTCTGAATACAGCATCAAAGCTTATACCCGACTTTGACGGTAAGGCTGAAAACTTAACAAGTTTTATAGATGCTCTAAACATTGTAGATACAATCAAAGGTGAGCATGAGTCTCTAGCTGTTTCGGTTATAAAAACCAAACTTAAAGGCCATGCAAGAAACCTCATAAGTAATGAGCAGACAATTGCTGCAATCAGTACCCAACTGTCAAGTGCAGTTAAAGGAGAATCGGTAGAAGTTATATCAGCTAAGCTTCTCAGTCTCCAACAAAAGAGTAAAACGGCCAACCAATACACCCAAGAGGTGGAGAAACTGACAAAGGCCCTTGAAGGCGCCTATATCAGTGAAGGTTTAGGCCAAACTCTTGCCAATAAATACAGCACTACCACAGCTGTAAAGGCCATGACGAAAAATTGCTCCATTGATAAGGTAAAACTTATCATGCAAGCAGGCACATTCACAAACATGAATGATGCCATATCTAAATTTGTAAACAGCTGCACGGAGATAACAGGTCAGAGTAACACTGTACTCTATTATCGACGAGGTGCAAATAACAATAATAGAGGGGGCCGAGGTTATAATCGCGGCAGAAATGGCAACAATTACAACCGAGGCAACAATAATAGTAATAACTATAACAACCGTGGAGGAAGACGAGGCCGAAACCAAGGTAGAGGCCGCGGTAACTCCAACCAAGGTTACAATACCAACAATGTGAGAGTGACGCAAAACACGTCGGAAAACTCACAGACCCCTTTAGGAAACAATCAATAAATGCTAGAGTTCATTCCATCAATTATAGTCTTAATATATTCGTAACTTTTTACAATAATTCAACTGATAACAAGTTAACATTTCTCATTGATACTGGTGCAGATATCTCACTTTTAAAAGTTAATTCAGATAACTTCAAAATTCAGGATGACAAAATAATAAACATCCAAGGCATAGGCCAAGGTGTAATAAAGTCTCAAGGAACAACCTTAATAGATCTTCAATCAACAAAATATATTATTCCACATGAATTTCATTTGGTAAACTCAAATTTTTCAATACCATGTGATGGAATAATAGGCATTGACTTTATAAAAAAATTCAATTGCCAACTTGACTTCAAACCAAGTGAAGACTGGTTTATAATTAGACCCCAAAATTTAAATTATCCAATATATGTCCCAATAACATATAGCGCTGGCAACAATACAGTTCTTCTGCCAGCCAGATCACAAGTTATTCGGAAAATAGACATCAATAGCGTAAATGATCAAATATTCGTTCCTAATCAGGAAATACATAATGGAATTTATGTTGCGAATACAATAGCAGCATCAAAAAATGTATATATTCGACTTCTAAATATCACTAATTTCGACCAAATGGTCAAAGTAAACAAAATCAAATATGAAAATCTTAAAGATTATGACATTCATAATACCAATCTAGAAGATAGAAGCGAAAAAGTACTATCATTACTGAAGAAAAATTTTCCAGAACAATTTAAAAGTCAATTAACTGAATTATGCACAAAGTATAGTGATGTGTTCGGACTGGAAACCGAACCAATATCAACAAATAATTTTTATAAACAAACATTAAGACTTAAAGATGATGAACCCATTTATATTAAGAACTACAGAAGCCCGCATAGCCATATCGAAGAAATTCAAAAACAAGTAGGGAAATTAATTAACGACAAAATCGTAGAACCATCTGTATCTGAATATAACAGCCCACTCTTGCTAGTTCCGAAAAATCATTACCGAATTCAGAACAAAAGAAATGGCGATTAGTAATTGACTATCGTCAAATTAATAAGAAACTACTTTCTGATAAATTTCCACTCCCTAGAATTGATGACATTTTAGATCAACTAGGTCGAGCTAAATACTTTTCATGCCTTGACTTGATGTCAGGTTTCCATCAAATAGAACTTGAAGAAAACTCAAGAAATATAACATCTTTTTCAACGAGCAATGGCTCATATCGCTTCACGCGATTACCATTTGGTCTCAAAATAGCACCAAATTCATTTCAGAGAATGATGACTATATCATTCTCTGGTTTAGAACCTTCTCAGGCATTCCTTTATATGGATGACTTAATGGTGATAGGATGTTCCGAAAAACACATGATTAAAAACTTAACTGATGTTTTTATACCCTTCGACCATTGAAAATGGTCAAAAAAGGGTATACTAACTTTGTGAAATGTATGTAACAGGCATAAGGAGGCGTGGCAGACCCCATAAAGTATATATATTCTTACTCAGGATCACTAGCCGAGTCGATTGAGCCATGTCCGTCTGTCTGTCCGTCTGTCCGTCTGTCCGTCTGTCCGGCTGTCCGTCTGTCTGTTTGAGACAACGGATCTTAGCTATTAAAAGAGCTAGAGACACCAAATTTGGCATGGAGGTTGCCATATTTCCCAAGCAGATGAAGTTTATTTCAAATGTTTTATGCCACGCCCACCGCCCCCGAAAATCGGTAATTTGTGATTATTAAGCAAACTATTAAACTTATAAAGTTCTACTTTGGTATGTATAAAGCTATATACCATACGAACATATTCTCCAAATTACAATCTGATCGGACCAATAACACAGAAGTTATTGAAGTCATTGTTTTCAGTACAAATGCACGAGCAGCAGCCTGCGCGCTGCTTTCAGTAGTTGACGCCGACGTCGACGTCACTCTTAACGTGCGTCGATGTGTGAGTGTGAGCGAGAAAGCTATATGTAGAAGAAGTATTTGTGCAAAATTTCTGTTTGAAATTATGAGCGTGGTTGCACGTTTGTAACGGATTTTAAAAATTGGGAGAAGGGTATCTTACTGTCGAGCGCTCGACTGTAGCCCTACTCACTTGTTAATATATGTTGTGGTATGCACCTATATATAAATAACTGTACTCGTACGTAATCATAACATACGATCATATTGTAGCACTTTGTTGCAATATGTACATAAACAGTCTGGCCCAAGTGTATGCGTAATATGAGCATCCACTTGAAGGGGCTAACGTATAAACATACATACATAAATGCATAGTCAGCATTCTCACGCTGGCTATGCGCTGACCGCTTACCATGGGTGCCTATAGCGCTCCTCCTCCTCCAGAGTCGTCGTTTGGCGACAATACAATATATACATAAGATACATATAAGCGTCACTGCGCTGCAGCCTACGCTGACAGCGCTGCTCCTAAGCTTTAGGCTAAGAAACCCTTTATATGTAGATCATAAGATCAGAATCAAAAGAACATTCAAATGAAGCGGAACCTTCTCCGCTTCATAAAATAAAACCCCCGAAAACCGAAACAATTCGTCTTTTCAATTAAAATATTACATGGCGACCGTGACAGTCGTCCAACGATGGACAATCTGACGGCTTCGATCAACAATATTATAGCCTATTTGACGACCCGGCAAACCCCGCTAACTTCTACAGAGTAACAGACACCTTCATGACCTTCGAGGGACATCAAATACAGGGAGCGCCAAAAATTGAAGAAGTGCGGAGTCTGAGTTCCCAAAAGATCACGCGCGTCATCACGACAGTCAACTAGCAGCGCACACTACTCGCAGACGGCTGGACTGGAATGCTAATGGAAATAAATCATACGAGGGTCGTTTGATAAGTCCGTGACTTTTTGAATAAAATATATTTTTTCGTCAAAGAAGCGTTTTATTTCTCAACATAATCTCCTTTGTAGCTCTATACATTTAGTCCAGCGTTTTTCCAATTTTTTTATTCCTTCCAAATAATAGGTTTTCACAAGGCCCTCAAAATAGTCGTGTTTGTTTCTGTGATGACCTCTTCATTTGACCCGAATCTCTTACCGCCGAGCCATTTCTTCATGTTTGGAAACAAAAAATAGTCACAGGGGGCTAAATCTGGAGAATATGCTGGATGGGGTAGCAGTTCGTAGCCCAATTTATGAAATTTTGCCATGCTGACTACACACGTGTGCACCCGTGCATTGTCCTGATGGAACAGCACTTTTTTTCGCCAAATGCGGTCGTTTCTGCTTCAAATCAATATCGAATCTGTCCAAAAGCTCTGAATAATATTCGCCGGTGATCGTTTTACCCTTTTCAAGGTAATCGATGTGAATGATACCTTGTGCATCCCAAAAAACTGTGGCCATGACCTTGTTGGCCGACAGACCCACCTTGGCCTTCTTTGGTGCACGTTCACCCGGAGAAACCCACTGTCTTGATTGTTCTTTGGTCTCTGGTGTGGTGTGGTGGATCCATGTTTCGTCTACGGTAACGAAACGGCGCAAAAATTCGTTTGGATTGCGGTTGAACATCGCCAAACACTCCTTTGAAATGGTCACACGGTTGCGCTTATGGTCGTGTGTGAGCAATCGCGGCACCCATCGCGCGGAAAGCTTTTTCATGTCCAAATATTCATGTAAAATGTGATGTACCCGTTCAGTTGAGATGCCTACAGCCTCAGCTACCTCACGCACTTTCATTCTCCGATCATCCAATATCATTCCATGGATTTTGTCGACGATTTCTGGCATGACGACCTCTTTTGGGCGACCTGAACGTTCGGCATCACTTGTACTGGTACGACCACAACGGAACTCAGTAAACCATTTCTTAACCATTGAAATTGATGGTGCAGAGTCCCCATAATATTTATCAAGTCTTTCCTTGGTTTCGGTGATGGATTTTTTACGCAAAAAATAATGCTTAATTAGCACACGAAATTCACTTTTTTCCATTTTCGTTAAAATTCACGAGATCGTCTGCTTTCAATGCCTATAAAACGCAAACCAAAAAACGCAGCTTTCTCAAAATTTTACAGTCAGCTGTTAATCGATAACTGCTGACAGGAGCAGTGTTGTATTTAGAGCAGGTGCGCGGCAAATACAAAAAGTCACGGACTTATCAAACGACCCTCGTATCTGAGTGAGTAGAGTTTTATCGAGGAATGGGAAAGCACCGTGGCGGTCTGAAGACCAAGTTGAACAAACGTATAGCCCACGTAAGGTGGCTAATATACGGTCAACAAACGCCACCAGTTTGGTCGAAAGCCCTAAAATTACATGCAGAGCTAGACCACTTGCTTCAATTTCAGCAAGAACTGAAAACCCGAAAAACCGAAAAAACTCACTCAGAATATCCAAAAAATATACAAATAATTAATGAAGTTCAACAAAAAATAGCATGTCCAGCACCAGCACCAACTCTAACGAAGCCTACGAAGACCTGCCCACCGGACTGCGGAGGAGTCTGGAGTCCTCACTGCATGGGGACCTGTAAGCAGCCATCAACATCGTCAGCAGCCCAAAAATAGACAGCAGCGAGGGAGTGTCAGCGTGCCAAGACCGGCGACGCCCAGCTGACACGGAGCAGAATCATTGTGTGGTCAACAGCCCGCCTACAACGTCAACGAGGGAGTGTCAGCGTGCCAAGACCGGCGACGCCCAGCTGACACAGGTTAACAGCAGCATCGACAGCGCTACCAAGAGCGAAATTTTTTTTTACTTTGCACTGCGTTGCATAATTTTTTTGATTGCACTGCGATGCATATTTTTTCATTATAATATAATAACCCATTGTAACATTGAGCGGAATCTTTTCTGCCCGATGAGAAGTTCGGCCTGGAAAGCCAAACGAAATATTAGGAAGGGAATCTGTAAATTCACACGGGTGAATTAATTTTAAACTTCTCACCGCCGCAAGGCGTTTTACCCATATTAAATTTCTCACCGCCGCGAGGCGTTTTAGACGATGCAATAGCATCAATTAAAATGTATGTCGATTATAGGAAATAGGATCTACAAAGTAGATACAGAAGACAGAGATAGGGAAAACCAGAATTATCGTATAAAACAAAACAGCTTTATATTAAGAAATAATGAAATAAGAACGGTGCCCAATATGGGACTAATAGATACTAAGTCGGTAGATTCTACCGCAAATGTAATAAATAAAGTAGAAGTAAGTACAAGTAATTTAGATTGGATCACTTTGATTCTGGGCATAATAGCCACTATAATGATCGTTAATGCGCTCATAAAATTGTACAAGCTCCATAATAAATGTTTAAAAAAGAAATACGAGAGCAGAGCCAACGATCTAGATAAAATTTAAGAAACAAAAAGAAAAAAAAATTTCAATTAAAACAAAAAAAAAAAAAAAAATATAATATATAATACATTAAAAACAATTAAATCTTAGTTAATTTTCAAAAATAAGAGAAATAAGAAAATAAATAAAAATAAAAATAAGAGCCATTCATAAAATAAAACAAAAAAATATATTTTGAAATGGATTTTAAACAAAATAAAAAGAATATTTAGATTTGTTAAATGACAGCTGTGAGGATTCTGAAGAGAGTCCCCAATATTCAAATAAAAATGTATATATTTAACTATTGACAAAAAAAAAAATGGAAGAAATAGTTCAGGATATTTTAGAAAGGGAACCATTTTTCATAATAAGATCAATAGAGATTTTAAGTAAATTTCATACGTTTATCAGCGTATATGAATTCGAAGAGGAATACATCGATACGTTCGATGTATGTACAAGTCCTTTGTTTCATTTGTCGAAAGACGAAAAGGCCAAGGTATTATCTACTTTACCTTATGTAAAAGTACAACAAGTTGTTGAAGATAATATCTATTTAGGCCCAACGAGGATTTATAAAATTCTCTTGCACAGATGAATTTATATTAAAATATAAATGGATTGGCAAGAAATTCAAAACCTATTAAAGGAAATTAAAAAGAATTTCGACAAATCATATAAGTGCATAAGCCAAAATAGAGAAATACAACTTAGTACTCTCAATAGGCATGCACAAATATTGGTAGAATGCTTTAACGAAGCACGCCAATTACTTAACATAAATAAAGATAGATTAAATAGGATACATTTAACGCAAGCGTTAAAATTTATAAGCAGGTTTAGAGAAAAACTAATAATAGTTAAGAAAAAGTACAATTTAAACCTGACTGTCCCTACAATATTCAACACATCAGTTGAAATTGAAACAGGTGACAATATAGAAGTATCGGAAGACTCCGATCAAGAAGAGGACTCTGAACAGGAAGTTAAAGCAGAAGATCTACACGATCTTACAATACCGGCAACGATTAAATTGCCAGAAATAGGAGAAGAAGAGAGTTCAGAACCTATAAACCCAGACTTAGACAATATGACAGAATCAGCCGCAGCTTCAAGGGAATACGTGCGACAAATTTCGTCCACGATACCCGAGTTCGATGGCAAGAAAGTCAACTTAAATAGATTTTTAACGGCCCTCCGTTTAACAGATCTCACAAAAGGAGATCAGGAGATGTTAGCCGTCGAAGTCATCAAGACGAAGATAATTGGCCCTTTGTCATACAAAGTTGAAAATGAAAGGACCATTATAGGAATAATGAGTGTATTAAAGGCATCAGTTAAAGGCGAATCGCCTGATGTCATTAAAGCAAAATTGCTAAATACACAACAACGTGGTAAAACTGCAGCGCAGTATACCACGGAAATTGAAAGCCTACGTAGGTCGCTTGAGGCAGCCTACATAGATGACGGTCTAGATTCTAACAATGCAGACAAATTCGCTACAAAAGAAGCGATATCTGCAATGACAAAGAATTGTGAGCACGAAAAGCTCAAGACCATTCTGGAAGCAGGAAATTTCAACACGATGAATAGCGTGATTGAAAAATACATACACTGCTGTACAGAAATGACCGGCAATTCGAATAGTGTGTTATTCTATAACAATAGAGGACACTTTCGAGGTAATAATAACCGAGGAAATTACCAAAACAGAGGTAATGGCCGAGGTAATTATAACAACTATAATAACAATTATAGAGGCCGAGGTGGTTACCGCGGAGGAAATAGAGGACGCGGCGGTAACCAGAACAATAACAGAGGTGGAGGCTACCATAGGGGTAACCAAAACCAAAACTCGAACAGGAACAACAATACCGTCAGAAACATACAGACGGAAAACCAGCAGGCCCCCTTGAGCAACAGCCAACAGTAAGGCTGTATCGAATCAATCTCAATTTAAGTATTTTTATAAAGTTAAAAAATATGAGTACCAATTCAATGGTAACTCTATTAATAGATACAGGTGCAGAAATTTCACTGCTTAAATGCAGTAATAATAATCTAAATAATTTAAACTCAAGAAACACAACAAATTTATCAGGAATAGGGCAAGGGACAATTCAGTCTCTAGGTACTATAGATTTGGAAATGAGTATTGCAAATGCAGCAATACCACATAAATTCCATATCGTACCTGACAATTTTCCTATACCAGGGGATGGTATAATTGGTTTGGACTTCATTAAAAAATACAATTGTATTTTAGAATTCCATGACCAAGAAGATTGGTTCACTCTTAGGCCCAATAATTTCAGGAACATAAACGTTCCTATAATACATTCATTAGATAATGAAATAGTTTTGCCAGCAAGATCCGAAGTCATCCGAAAAATTAATATTTTGTCTACTGACACAAACGTCCTAATCCCTAACCAGGAATTGCAACCTGGAATAATAGTAGCAAGCGCACTTGTAAATACTCAGAACGTGATGATTCGAATTATAAATACAACTAATAAAGACGCTATTGTGAACAGCGCAAACATAAGAAGCGAATCATTGAACGATTATGATATTTACAATGCCAATGTAGATAATAGTCCGCAAAGAACTTCAGAAGTACTGAAACTTCTTAAATTTCCATCGTTATTCAAAAACGAGCTAACAGAATTATGCACCGAATATAGCGATATTTTTGGTCTCGAAACAGAAACCATATCAGCTAATAATTTTTATAGGCAAAAATTGAGATTGAACGATAAGACCCCGGTATATATTAAGAATTATAGAATGCCAGAAAGTCAAAAGCCAGAAATTCAAAGGCAAGTTGACAAATTAATAAGAGACGGCATTGTTGAGCCGTCTATATCAGAATATAATAGCCCACTTCTCTTGGTACCCAAGAAATCACTGCCTAATTCGGCGGAAAAGAGATGGCGATTAGTAGTTGACTATCGTCAGATCAATAAGAAACTGCTAGCAGATAAATTCCCACTTCCAAGAATAGAAGATATTCTTGATCAGTTAGGACGAGCAAAATATTTCTCGTGCCTAGACCTTATGTCAGGATTTCACCAAATCGAACTAGACGAAAGGTCAAGAAATATAACATCATTCTCAACTTCGACAGGTTCATATCGCTACACGCGATTACCATTTGGGTTAAAGATAGCCCCCAATTCATTTCAAAGAATGATGACACTTGCATTCACAGGCCTACAGCCTTCGCAAGCTTTTCTGTATATGGATGATTTAGTCGTAGTCGGTTGTTCTGAAAAGCATATGCTTAAGAATTTAACCGATGTTTTCAAATTATGTAGACAACATAATTTAAAACTACATCCAGAAAAATGTACTTTCTTTATGAAAGAGGTTACGTATTTAGGTCATAAATGTACTGATAAAGGTATATTACCAGATGACTCTAAATATGAGGTAATTAAAAACTACCCACAACCAGCGAATGCAGACGAAGCTAGACGATTCGTCGCATTTTGTAATTATTACAGAAGATTTATTAAGAATTTCTCTGAGAAATCACGCCACTTAACGAGGCTTTGTAAGAAGAATGTTCCATTTGAATGGACAAGCGAATGCAACGAAGCATTCGAATATCTGAAAAGGGAATTAATGAAACCAACACTTCTTCAGTACCCAGACTTCAGCAAACAATTTTGCATAACCACAGACGCCAGTAAACAGGCATGTGGAGCGGTACTATCTCAGGACCATAACGGTCAACAGCTACCAGTGGCATACGCTTCAAGAACCTTTACACAAGGTGAAAGTAATAAGTCCACTACAGAACAAGAACTAGCAGCTATTCATTGGGCAATTAATCATTTTAGACCATATATATATGGTAGGCATTTCTTAGTACAGAGTGACCATAGGCCACTATCATACCTTTTTTCAATGAAAAATCCGAGTTCCAAGTTAACCAGAATGCGTCTGGATCTTGAAGAATATGATTTTACAGTAGAATATCTCAAGGGGAAAAATAACTATATAGCAGATGCTCTTTCCCGAATAACCATCGGAGAGCTAAAAGAAATGAATAGACAAGTACTGAAGGTCGAAACGAGAGCTTCAGCAAGACAGAAAAATTCCTGCGCAGGAGAAATATTGCAAGAACCCAAATTAGAAAGAAAAGAAAATATAGAAATGCCCAATATCTATCAGGTAATCAATAACATTGATGCCAAAAAATATGTTGTTCTCAAAATAGACAAACATAAGTGTTTGTTAAAAAGAGGCAAAAATATTATAACACGTTTCGATATGACTAATTTTTATTCTAATGAAAAAATCGATTTAGATCAGTTTTTTCAAAGGCTTAATGAAGAAGCAAGAATAAATAAGATCATTCAAACGCAATTGTCACCAAGTGAACAAATCTTTGAGTTTGTCACTATTACGAATTTTAAAGAAAAGGGCAACAAAATACTAAAAAATGTAAAAATAGCGCTATTAAATAAGGTGACTAAGATAGATAAAGATGATGAGGTTCAAATTAAAGCAATTCTGTCTAAATATCATGACGATCCGTCAGAAGGAGGCCACTCAGGAATTTCTAGAACCCTGAAGAAAATTAAAAACTTTTATTACTGGCCACAGATGACCAAGGCAATAAGTAAATATGTTAAGACATGTTTAAAATGCCAACAGGCTAAAACGTTGAAACATACGAAAATGCCAATGACCATAACTGAAACGCCAGCAACAGCATTTGATATAGTTTTGATAGATACCATTGGTCCACTTCCAAGATCAGAAGATGGAAATGAGTATGCTGTCACTATAATATGTGATTTAACTAAGTATTTGGTTACGGTACCCATACCAAACAAAAGTGCAAAATCAGTTGCTAAGGCTATATTTGAAAATTTTATACTCAGGTACGGTCCAATGAAAACAATCATTACGGACATGGGAACAGAGTATAAAAATCAAATAATAGACGACTTGTGCAAATATATGAAGATAAAGAACATTACTTCAACCGCACACCATCACCAGACTTTGGGAACAATAGAACGAAGTCACAGAACATTTAACGAGTATGTTCGCTCTTACATTTCTGTTGACAAAACTGATTGGGATGTTTGGATACAATATTTTACTTATTGTTTCAATACAACACCATCAGTAGTTCACGAATATTGTCCATATGAACTAGTATTTGGCAGATTACCAAGACAGTTCGCAGATTTCAACAAGATAGACAGAATAGATCCCATTTATAACATGGATGACTATTCAAAAGAGGTAAAATTAAGACTAGAAGTAGCTTATAAAAGAGCTAGGAATATGTTAGAAAAGGCAAAAGCCGATAGAAAAGTTAAATATGATAGAAATGTTAGTAATTTTGAATTAAAGATAGGAGATAAGGTTTTATTAAAAAACGAAACAGGTCATAAGCTAGATAATAACTATTTAGGACCATATTTAGTTTCAGAGATAGGAGATAATAATAATATTACAATAGTAGGAAACAAAAATAAAAAACAGATAGTCCATAAAGATAGGTTAAAAATTTTCAATTCTTAATATATTTTGTAGGGTTGGCCACCCATAAGAAACAAAACAATTATATTAAAAATACATTTTTCTTTATTTTTATTCTTTACAAATCATAAAATTTAATTTTGAATATTAATCAAAAAAAAAAAAAAGTTTTTTAATTACAAACACATTTATTTTTATTTTAACAATTGTTAATACCAATATTTTTAAATTTTCAATATTTTCTCTAATTTTCAAAAAAAAAAAAATCATAAATACATAAAACAAAAAAAAAAAAAATAAATATATAATAAAAATAATATATATATATATATATATAAGTAAATAAAATAACTACACTAAGTTTCGTTATTTTTCAAAAGGAGGGAGATGTGGTATGCACCTATATATAAATAACTGTACTCGTACGTAATCATAACATACGATCATATTGTAGCACTTTGTTGCAATATGTACATAAACAGTCTGGCCCAAGTGTATGCGTAATATGAGCATCCACTTGAAGGGGCTAACGTATAAACATACATACATAAATGCATAGTCAGCATTCTCACGCTGGCTATGCGCTGACCGCTTACCATGGGTGCCTATAGCGCTCCTCCTCCTCCAGAGTCGTCGTTTGGCGACAATACATATATATACATAAGATACATATAAGCGTCACTGCGCTGCAGCCTACGCTGACAGCGCTGCTCCTAAGCTTTAGGCTAAGAAACCCTTTGTATGTAGATCTTAAGATCAGAATCAAAAGAACATTCAAATGAAGCGGAACCTTCTCCGCTTCATAAAATAAAACCCCCGAAAACCGAAACAATTCGTTTTCAATTAAAATATTACAATGTAGGAAATATAACCTAAAGTTGCATCCGGAAAAATGTTCATTTTTCATGCATGAAGTGACATTCCTAGGTCACAAATGCACAGACAAAGGAGTTTTGCCAGATGACAAAAAATATGACGTCATCAAAAATTATCCTGTCCCTCACGATGCGGTCAGCGCAAGACGATTTGTAGCATTCTGCAACTATTATCGTCGATTTATAAAGAACTTCGCCGACTATTCACGGCACATAACTAGATTATGTAAAAAGAATGTTCCTTTTGAATGGTCAAGCGAATGCCAAAACGCATTCGAATACCTTAAAGAAAAGCTTATGCACCCCACATTATTACAATATCCTGATTTTCGCAAAGAATTTTGCATCATAACGGATGCTAGTAAACAAGCTTGTGGAGCGGTTTTAACCCAGAACCGAGACGGAATTCAGCTCCCAATATCTTATGCATCACGTTCGTTTACAAAAGGGGAAAGCAATAAGAGTACAACGGAACAAGAGTTAGCGGCAATTCATTGGGCAATTACCCATTTTAGACCATACATTTATGGCAAACATTTCACAATCAAAACAGATCACAGACCTTTAACATATCTATTTTCTATGACCAATCCCAGTTCAAAATTAACTCGCATGCGACTAGAGCTTGAAGAATACGACTTCACTGTAGAATACCTAAAGGGAAAAGATAATTTTGTGGCAGATGCACTGTCACGTATCACTATAAACGAGCTGAAAGACATATCAGCAAATGTACTAAAAGTCACTACAAGACAGCAAAGTAAACAGAAAAATATCTGCGCAGATACTAATATAAATAAACAAGAAGAAACTCTTGTTAACGCTTCTAAGCCCAACGTATATGAAGTCATTAATAATGACGAAATACGAAAAGTAGTGACTCTGCGAATAACTGAATCAAAATGTTTATTCAAACATGGAAATAAAGTTATAGCAAGAATTGATGTTAGCGATCTGTACACCAATGGAATTCTAGACTTAGGTCAGTTCTTCCAAAGGCTTGAAACACAAGCCGGTATACATGAGATCAGCCAACTCAAAGTGGCACCGAGCGAAAAGATCTTTGAAACAATTTCAATAGACTCTTTTAAAAAAATGGGCAATAAATTATTGAAAATATTGAGAGTAGCGCTACTCAAGCCGGTGACCCAAATATATGATCAAAAAGATCAAGAAGCGATACTGTTTACATACCATGACGATCCAATTCAAGGAGGTCATACAGGCATTACAAGAACGCTAGCAAAAATTAAAAGACATTATTATTGGAAAAATATGACACGTCATATCAAAGAGTACGTTAATAAATGTCAAAAATGCTTTACGTCTAAAACAACGACGCATACAAAAACACCCCTTACAATAACGGAAACACCAACTTGCGCTTTCGACAGAGTGATAGTAGACACTATAGGTCCACTACCCAAATCGGAAAATGGTAATGAATATGCAGTCACTCTAATCTGTGACTTAACAAAATATTTAGTTGCCATACCAATTCCCAACAAAAATGCAAATACAGTCGCAAAAGCTATATTTGAATCATTCATTCTGAAGTACGGTCCAATGAAGACGTTCATTACGGACATGGGAACAGAATACAAGAATAGCATTATAGCCGACTTATGCAAATATCTGAGAATAGACAATATAACGTCTACAGCACACCACCACCAGACATTAGGTACCGTTGAAAGAAGTCATCGAACCTTCAATGAGTACATTCGTTCATATATATCAGTAGATAAAACTGACTGGGACATATGGTTACAATATTTTGTGTACTGTTTTAACACTACACCATCCGTAACGCATAATTACTGTCCATATGAACTAGTATTTGGTAAGACTAGTAATTTAGCAAAACAATTTAGTAACATAGATAATATAGACCCTATATATAACATAGATGATTACGCTAAAGAAGTTAAATTTAGACTAGAAAACGCGTATAAAAGAGCACGCATATTATTAGAAAGTAATAAAGTAAAACAGAAAACCAGTTATGATAACAAAGTTAGCGATTTTAAACTAAAAGTAGGAGATAACGTTTTAATAAGAAACGAAACAGGTCACAAACTAGAACCAACGTATCTAGGGCCATTTGAAGTAATTAGAATCGAAGAAAACAATAACATAGTAATTAGGAATAAAAAGAACAAAGAACAGAAAGTTCATAAGGATAGGTTAAAAATATATAATTAATGAAACGTTTTATACAAAATAAATAACTAAAATAAAAAAAAAAAAAGGTCTGATCAACCGAAAAAAAAAAATTAAATAAGTTTTCGTCTAAGAAAGTTAAAAAGCATAACGTAATTATAAACAACAAAAAAAAAAATAAAAAAAAAAAATTCTTTTACACAAATTATTCTGAGACCAAACTTTTTCTAATAGAAAGGATAAATAAGAAATAATATAAGAAAAAATTTTTTTTTAATTAATTAAATGACTACATATATTACGTCATTTCTCTAAAAAGGGAGGTGTAGTGTATCTACCCTCACTATAACTCTACTCTACATATATATAAGTAACGTACATACATTGTGACACTTTGTTGCAAACACAAATAAACATAATTCACATCAAAGACCACATGCACTTACATAAACACTCCAGCCAATGAAATACGATCTAACGCTTATACATAAGCCGATCGCGGAGCGTGAGAATGCTGAGCATGCACTTAGCAGCTCAAGTGGTCAAGCCATACATAACATATGTATGCCTTCTGCATACACATGTATATGTATATACAATATGTACAATATGTAAGAACACCATGTACGGGTAGCTGTACCCAAAGACAGCAACATAGATTCATTCAAATAAAACGATCCAAACGGAACAGACGCTCTGAGCTATTCAATATCTATTACACTGAGCTAAACTATTACTTATTACAATTCATTGACGAACATAACGCCAAAGTGTTCTATAAACCTGGTAAGGAAAACTTTGTAGCTGATGCCTTGTCCAGGCAAGTCATTAATGCTACACAAAACGAACCCCCATCAGACGTTGCAACAATTCATAGTGAGACCTCACTAACCTACACGGTTGAGACAACCGACAAACCATTGAACTGTTTTAAAAACCAAATTGTCCTGGAAGAGGCACTCTTCCCACTGCAGAGAAAAATGATACTCTTCGGCAAGAAAATTCGCCACATCATTAATTTCGTAAATAAAAATTCTCTGTTCGACATATTAAAACCACTCATCATCCCAGATGCAGTTAACGCAATTCATTGCGATCTCCCAACACTTGCTAGCTTTCAACACGAACTTGTGTTAAATTTCCCAGCCACCAAGCTGTGGCATTGCAAAACGTACGTGTTAGACATTACTGACAGAAACGAGCAAATAGAAATTATCACAGCAGAACACAACCGTGCGCACAGAGCCGCACAGGAAAACGTTAAACAAGTCCTTCGTGACTACTATTTTCCTAAAATGAATAACTTAGCAAGTGAAGTGGACACCAATTGCAAGGTATGCACCAAATCAAAATATGATAGGCATCCGCAGAAACAAAAGCTTGGAATCTCACCCATCCCATCATATGCTGGCGAAATGCTGCATATTAATATTTCCTCCACCGACAAAAAATTTTTCCTTACCTGCGTAGACAAATTTTCGAAATTTTCGAAACCGGTCTCGTCCCGAACAATCGTAGATCTAAAGATACCTATCATTCAATTGGTCAATTTATTCCCAAAGACTAAGACAATATTCTGCAACAACGAGGCAGCATTTAATTCTGAAACAATAGTATCGCTGCTCAAAAATAGCTACGATATAGACATTGTTAATGCACCACCATTGCACAGCGTTTCCAACGGTCAAGTAGAAAGATTTCATAGCACGCTGGCAGATATAGCCAGAAGCCTAAGAATGGACAACAAGAAAGCAAGGCTACCTTCGGCTTGCCGAAGGTTTTATACCCTTGCAGTTGTACACAGCTATATGTAATAGTACTCAGATTTTCATAAAATTGCAACAGGTACCTTCATTAGGCCGATCATTGATCGTTATAAGTTATAAAACTTCGATTTTGATGAAACTTTATTATTAAGGACATACTTTGATTTGGATGTGGTAAGCCTGATAGCTATATCTTGAAATATAAAGAAAATCGACCGATAGGCTCCATGACAGCTGTTCGATATATCAGTCCAATCTGGCCCGTTCCGACTTATTTAATGAAGGCAGAATTAAGAAGCTTGTGAGCCAACTTTTATGAAGATAGCTCAATAACTGTGGGACTAATTTGCGTTACAACAGACAGACGGACTGACTGATTGTTCCTATAACAGCTATAGAATATAAACGTCTGAGATATTTAAATGGAAAAACTAAGGACGGGTTACTGTATAACATTAAAAAGTATTGATAATGTGCTGTATTTCCATGAACAAAACAGGTTTGCATACAAAAACCCTAATTTCAGCCGATTGTTCCTATGGCAGCTATATGTTATAGTTGTCCGATTTTGATACAATTTTGACAGCACATTAGGAACGTAATAAGAATAAGATTTGCCAAATCTTGTTGCAATATCTTGAAAAACAACAAAAATCGGCCGATAGTTTCTATGACAGCTATACGATATATCGGTAAAATCGATAAATCTTGTTGCAATATCTTGAAAAACAACAAAAATCGGCCGATAGTTTCTATGACAGCTATACGATATATCGGTCTGATCTGGCTCGTTCCGACTTATTTACAGCGCGCAGCAATAAGAAGCTTGTATGCCAAGTTTCATGAAGATAGCTCAAAAACTGAGAGACTAGTTTGCGTTGCAACAGACGGACGGACGGACGGACGGACGGACGGACGGACGGACGGACGGACGGACGGACGGACAGACGGACATCCATTTTTGGACTCCTTTGTTTATGCTGATTCAAAATATATATACTTTATAGAGTCGGAGATGTCTCCTAAGGTGCGTTGCAAACTTCTGGCTAAAATTAATATACCCTCTGCAAGGGTATAAAAAAGCCAGCGACACAGTGGAGCTTTTTGTGAGAGCCACTGTAGAGTATAACAGATCAATTCACTCGGTCACCAACCAAAAACCGTTGGATGTTATACACGCCGCATCCCCCGAATTTAGACAAAATATACAGGAAAAAATCCAAAAAGCACAGCAAGCTGTGCTTGATAGGTGTAATGCAAACAGGCAGAACCGTGTATTCGAAGTAGGTGAAAAGGTGTTCGTCAAGAATAACAAAAGGCTAGGCAACAAACTGACACCACTTTGTACGGAGGAAAAGATACAAGCAGACCTAGGAACGTCTGTTCTTATTAGAGGGAGGGTGGTCCATAAGGACAACCTGAAATAGTAATAAGAAAAACCAAGTAGGATTAACAGCACATGACTAACCGCACAAACTTGTTTCTCTATTACAGGATGCAAATTGCAGTTTTATTAATGTTAGAGATGGTACAAAGTCGGATTATCGACTATTCACATTCCAATTATATTCCAATAATAGACGGAAAGGTATTGGTATGGGAACAAAGGGACTATTTAAGGCACTCCAGTAATTTGACGGAATTTGGTGTTATTGCAGACGAGACTGAAAAATTAATTGAATTATTTCCACAATCACATATGCGGAAGTTATTAGATGCAGATATAGATCACATTAGGAGTTTATTGTCCGTTGTTCAAATACACCATAGAATGGCTAGAAGCTTAGACTTCCTAGGCTCAGCACTGAAGGTCATAGCAGGCACACCAGATGCGTCTGACTTTGAGAAGGTGAGGTGGTCCGAATCGCAACTAATCGATGCAAGCAATAAGCAAATAGTTATCAACTCGGAAACGCAAGAAAAGATCAACAAACTAACTGACGCAGTAAATGAAATAATTAAAGCGAAAAAGAATGACGTAGTAGATACTCCGCATTTGTATGAAACACTGTTAGCAAGAAATAGAATTTTAATAAATCAAATATCAAACCTAATCCTCACAATCACATTGGCTAAAGCCAACATAATCAATCCAACTATATTCGAGCATAACGATTTGAAAGCTATCTTAAATGAACATCCGTTAGAAATTCCCATAGTTAGTCTCACAGAAACGTCCAAGATAAAAGTCCTCCAGTCCGAAAACATAATTCATATCTTAATAGCGTATCCCAGGGCGAAATTCATTTGCAAAAAGGTCACCATATACCCTGTATCCCACCAACATGTCGCATTGCAACTATCAGACGACACCGTAGCCGAATGCAACGATGATGTACTAGCATTCACTGAGTGCGTAGCGACAACCTACGCCTCCGTGTGCAAACTTACCACACAAGACTCATGCGCCCGAGCACTGCACGCTGGTAGCGCCGCCTCATGCCGAACACAACCGAGCCATCTCAATCCAATCACATTCGTGGACGACGGCGTCATCATAATCAATGAAAGTGCCGCTAAGATCAGCACAGACGACGGTCCAGAAGTCACCACAAATGGAACCCACCTCGTCACTTTCCGATCTTCCGCCACCATCAACGGGACGAGATACGTGAACGAGCGTGGGATCATAGAGAAGGCACCAGGCATCGCCGGGTCTCCTTTGCTCAACATCATTGGCCATGACCCCGTGTTGAGTATGCCCCAGCTCCACAGGATGAATAATCTCAACCTACAAGTCATCAAGAACTTTAAGGGAGAATTGGCAGCCACCAAGGCATCTAGGAACTTAGCATCGATCGGCATCATCCTCAGCATCATTTTTAGTAGTCTCATCTTCGTGTGGCTACTTATAAGGAAATGGCAAGCATCGAGGAAAGTGGAAAAGATCATCAATAGTTACAAGGTGACCGAGGTCGGCCAGCAACTTGAGGGGGGGGGTAGTTAACACATAAGTATTGCGTAAGAAACACAAACAACTGCACATTGTCGATCTAAGTAAATTCCGCTGACGTATGAGTTCAGCGCCCCGGCCGTTCGGTCGGCAACGGTAACCTGACACTTGAAAATATTGCAAGTGGCTGCGTTATCGTTTATGCTGAGTCGGCTTGCCGACTCTAGCTTGGAGCCACAATATATCTCTTTGTACTTCCTAGTTTTAGTTCTGACAAAGCTGCTCAATAAACTACAGCTCAACTCCGGCACATAGTCGTAAAAATAACCTTGTTCTTAATTACACTACATTGCTACGCCACAAGGCTAGCAATATAACTAAGGGGGCGAAGTCAAGCCCTCCAACATAATCATCCTAAATTCAGTGTCAAAGGCGTACCTCTACTACTGAAGGAAGACCCCCTGGATACTGAATAGGAGATCAATATAATTCTCTACTCCAAAAGGAAGACCCCTTGGATACCAAATAGGAGATTTATATAACTTATACATACATACATAAATGCATAGTCAGCATTCTCACGCTGGCTATGCGCTGACCGCTTACCATGTGTGCCTATAGCGCTCCTCCTCCTCCAGAGTCGTCGTTTGGCGACAATACATATATATACATAAGATACATATAAGCGTCACTGCGCTGCAGCCTACGCTGACAGCGCTGCTCCTAAGCTTTAGGCTAAGAAACTCTTTATATGTAGATCTTAAGAACAGAATAAAAAGAATATTCAAATGAAGCGAAACCTTCTCCGCTTCATTTATAAAGAAACACAAAACTAAAAGAAAGTGTTTTTTGTGAGATATTACACTTTAACCAATTTGACTCGCGGAGAATCCGCTCGCGTTAAAGCGAACCAATCCAAAAAAGTCCCGGTCGACCTTGACGACGCAGCTTTACAAGCTTTCGATGATCTGAAGACAATTTTATCCTCCTCAGAAGTGCTTGCTTTTCCCGATTTCCGCAAGCCATTCCATTTGACCACGGACGCGTCCAACCTTGCTCTTGGGGCTGTATTGTCCCAAGACATTGACGGCAAGGATCGCCCTATCGCGTACATCTCGCGGACTTTGTCTAAGACTGAGGAGAACTATGCCACAATAGAAAAGGAGATGCTTGCTATAGTCTGGGCTTTAGACAATCTCAGGTCTTATTTGTATGGCGCTGCGTCAGTTAAGATTTATACAGACCACCAACCCCTGACCTTCGCGCTTGGAAGTAGGAACTTCAATGCTAAATTGAAACGTTGGAAGGCAAGAATAGAGAAGTACAACTGTGTGCTCATCTACAAACCTGGTAAATCAAACGTTGTTGCTGACGCCTTGTCTCGCATAGTTCCTATGAATCATTACTTCGATTGGGCCTGCTCAGACAGTGCCTCGGTTAGCGTAGGAGCTTCCAACGTGCACAGCACCGACGAAGACCCGTCCCAACTACTCCCCCACGTGGAAGTTCCCATTAACGTATACCGCAACCAATTAGTTTTCGATCCCGACCGATCGGAATATTTGTGCGAGCAACCGCACAGGGGCTTCGAACGCCATCTCATTCCTGTCGGAGGTGGTCTTTTATCCGATTTGGTCGTTACCCTGGGGAAATACCTCAAGCCATCGGTGATCAACGGGGTTAAGATCCCGGAAGTTTATCTGTCATCATTTCAACATCAATGCTTAGAGAATTTTGCCTCGTTCAAAATACAAATAACGCAAAGATTGGTGACAGATTTGTCGGACCCCGAGGTAATCTGCGAAGTTATTGAGAAAGAACATCGCAGAGCTCACAGGGGTGCTAAGGAAGTGCGCCTGCAGATTTTGGAAAAATTTTATTTCCCTCAGATGGCCAGCACCATCCGCAAGCAACTCTCGTCGTGCGAGTGTTGTAAACTCTACAAATACGAGAGACATCCTAATAGGCCACTCCTTCAACCGACACCTATCCCAAAGTATCCGTGTGAAATCCTTAACATCGATATCTTTACCTTGGAAAAAAGGATCTACTTGAGCTGCATAGACAAATTTACCAAGTTTGCCAAGCTCTTCCCTTTAGAATCAAAATCTTCGATTCATCTACGGGAAAAACTAGTAGAGGTGCTTCATTATTTTACTGTCCCGAAAGTGTTGGTATCAGACAATGAGAGAGGTCTCCTGTGCCCAACAGTACTAAACTATTTGCGTACGCTAGGGATTGCGCTCTACAACACTCCGACCCAAAAAAGCGAAGTCAATGGTCAAATCGAGAGATTTCACTCCACCTTCCTCGAGATTTACCGATGTTTGAAAGGCGAACACCCTGACTTCAAGTTCAACGAATTGGTCGCTATAGCAGTGGATAGATACAACAATTCTGTTCACTCAGTGACTGGAAATAAGCCGGCGGACCTGTTCTTCGACCGCTCGGCAAGAATCAACTATCAGGGTCTTACTTACTTCAGGACAAAGATCCTGGAGGATGTTAGAGGCCTGATAGACCATATGCAGAGGCTCGCAAACTCGGCTCACAATAGGACCCGATCTGAACCCGTGTCTTACGATCAGGGAGACAAGGTATTTGTCTCCAACAAACAGATTAAGACTAAAGAAAAACCACGCTTCAGGGCTGAAGAGGTTGCTGAGGATCGGAACGTGATGATTAAAACCAAGACAGGGAGAATTTTTCATAAGTCGGATCTGCGGAACTAAAAGAAGTCGTTGGATAGTACATGTGTGTTTCACAAACTTTCTTTAAACCCACACACTTGTATATTTTTATTTACATATAACACTAAACACATGACACTTAACACGATACAAAGAATCAACCAAACACACCTTTTTCAACACTACACAACCAACTACCTACCCCTAGGCTAGTACCTAATACTACAAGTTACATTTTTTATACCCTTCGACCATTGAAAATGGTCAAAAAAGGGTATACTAACTTTGTGCAATGTATGTAACAGGCATAAGGAGGCGTGGCAGACCCCATAAAGTATATATATTCTTGCTCAGGATCACTAGCCGAGTCGATTGAGCCATGTCCGTCTGTCTGTCCGTCTGTCCTGCTGTCCGTCTGTCTGTTTGAGACAACGGATCTTAGCTATTAAAAGAGCTAGAGACACCAAATTTGGCATGGAGGTTCCCATATTTCCCAAGCAGATGAAGTTTATTTCAAATGTTTGATGCCACGCCCACCGCCCCCGCAAATCGGTAATTTGTAATTATTAAGCAAAGTATTCAACTTATAAAGTTCTGCTTTGGTATGTATAAAGCTAAATATCATATGAACATATTCTCCAAAAAATCCGATCGGACCAATAACACAGGAGTTATTCTAGTCAACGTTTTCAATACAAATGTACGAGCAGTAGCCTGCGCGCTGCTTTGAGCAATTGACGTCGACGTCGACGTTGCGTCGTGTCGCTTTACTCTTTACGCGCGTTGCTGTATGAGTACGAGCGAGTAAGCTATATGTAGTGTAGTTACACATTTATAACAGATTTAGAAAATTGGGAGAAGGGTATCTTACTGTCGAGCGCTCGACTGTAGCCATATCCACTTGTTAATTAAAAGCATTGTCGTGGTCCAAATGGTGGGAGCTGCGGACATTTTCAAATATGAGGCTCCGCTTGTCCCACTGCAGGAGGGCACAGTCTGGCGGGTCAACGGCCAATTCAAACTCGCGCATGTAATCGAGGCTAGAGGCGCTCGTTCAGGACGTTCAACGCGAGGCGACGCTATTAACGGATCCCAGGATTGAAGCACTGATAACGCACTACCTGGAAGAATCGCGGGAGGGCCTGTCGAGACTGATGGGTACGCAGCGCGGACGTCGTTCGCTGGACTGGATTGGGTCCGCATGGAAGTAGATTGCGGGTTCTCCGGACGCATCGGATTGGGACGCCATACTTCGTGCGCAGGAAAACGTCGTCAAGACGGCCGACCAGCAAGTAAGAATAAACGCCGGTCTGTTCGACGCCTCACATGAGTCGCTGAAGCAATTGAACGAAGTAACTGCGAGGGTCAATGCAATCGATGGAGATGTACACATAGCAACAACGTTACTGCACAAGGCCTTGATCATCGATAGTCAGGTCGGCGAGCTAATCCAAGCTTGCCAATTGGCTAAAACAGGAATTGTGAATTCCCGCTTACTCGACCACGGGGAAGTACAAGCGATTTTGACCGAGGTCAAAAACTTGCCGTATCAGAATACAGTAGAAGCACTGGAATTCTCCCGCCCATCTGTGCTAACAAACGGACCGGCGCTGCTATACATTTTGGCTATGCCCAAGGTCGCACCCAAGGAATACCGTCTTCTTCATCTTCTTCCGGCAACCCATGGAGGGAAAAAAGTCATGGTCAAGCATGAAAAGGTCGCCGCAACCACCGAGGAAACCAACGCCGTAGTAGACGACTGCCTTTCCTTAGGGAACACGACTGTTTGCTCCTGAAGTTAGACGAGAGCGGATGCATCCCCAGGCTGTTGAAGAGCGGTCAGGCTAAATGCGAACTTTTCAGGAACAATGCGGCGCGCATAGAACTGGTCGAAGACGGGACAGTGTTCCTGTCTAATTTCAACGGGACGATGGAAGCCGGATCCAGGACCTACAACTTGGCCGGAACATACATAGACCAGTTCGTAAACGAGACGATCAAAGTTACTTATCGACGCACTTTACAGTCATGCCGGCGGTACTCACATCGGTAACTGCCACGGGATACGCGCCTTCACTGCACTACATCAACGACTTTAATATGGAGAACCTGAAGAGGCTCTCCGGTATGTCCGAGAAAGTCTGCTTCTCCTTTCTGGTGGAAGCATTGGTCGCCTTGGTTGTCGGTGTGGCCCTATACACCGTATGGAGGAAGCTAACATCGACCAAGGGGATCCCGATCATGAGAGACGGCACACTGGACCTGGAGGTACAAGAGGGTGACAGGGCACCCAAAGCCCAATAATCTGCGGGACGCAGATCTTGAGGGGGGAGGAGTTATGAACCCTTTCCTTGCACTCTTCGTCTTACCCCCTCCCACCAGCCTGTCGCCTCTTCTTACGTCACGCGACTTGCCCACTTCATAACACTCTCTTCCATCAACACCACAATGTGGTTAACGACCCGCTGGCTGCAATGTGCTGCGTCTGCAGACGACACTAAGTCGCGTCCACGCTAAGTGCTGCGCCCGCAAATGACGCTTGTTGTTGTTTGTTGATCGCGATCGCGCTGCCGACGAACTGCTGCGTCTGCGGAACCGCCGGACGTTGGGTGAGCGACCGCTGGCTTAGCGTGGCTCATATTTCGGCCACTTACGCAACTTCTATGCGGGGTCGCCCCTCACCCTACGCCAGCCGCGAACGCAGCCCACGACTCTGAAGCGATAGCTTTGTTGGGAACTAGGCCCAGCCCCGGAGGTTAGTCTATTCTGACACCACAACTGAGACAGCAGAAAACCAGGTTATCCCTAAGAACTTTTTAATAAATACAATTTATAACGTCAACATGAATCGTATCGCCTATTTTTCCTGAGGACCCTCAACAATAGACACGTCAATCGTATCGCCTATCCTTCTTGAGGATCGCCATCTACGGAACGAATAGCATGTTGATAATACTAACTAGGTGAGCTATACTGTGACAAAAGCTCGTCACACCCCGAGGCAACTTCGAGTTGCTTAACTTATATATATGGTAGGCATTTCTTAGTGCAGAGTGACCATAGGCCACTATCATATCTTTTCTCAATGAAAAATCCGAGTTCCAAGTTAACCAGAATGCGTCTGGATCTTGAAGAATATGATTTTAGTGTAGAATATCTCAAGGGGAAAAACAATTATATAGCAGATGCTCTTTCCCGAATAACCATCGGAGAGCTAAAAGAAATGAATAGACAGATACTGAAGGTCGATACGAGAGCTTCAGCAAGACAGAAAAATTCCAGCGCAGGAGAAATATTACAAGAACCCAAATTAAATAAAGACAAGAAAGCAAGGCTACCTTCGGCTTGCCGAAGGTTTCATACCCTTGCAATTATACAAAATATAGAATATATTTGGATGCTGCTGGTTTCTGTGGTATTTATTCAACAATCGAATGAACAAACTTATATTTGGATGTGGTAAGCCCGATAGCTATGTTATATCTTGAAATATAACGTAAATCGGCCGATGACAGCTACACGATATATCAGTCCGATCTGGCCCGTTCCGACTTATTTAAAGAGGGCAGAAATAAGAAGCTTGTGAGCCAACTTTTATGAAGATAGCTCAATAACAGGGGGACTAATTTGCGTTGCAACAGACAGACAGTCCGTCTGATTGTTCCTATAACAGCTATAGAATAAAAACGTCTGAGATATTTAAATGGAAAAAACTAAGGGCGGGTTACTGTATAACATTAAAAAGTATTGATAATGTGCGGTATTTCCATGAACAAAACAGGTTTGCATACAAAAACCCTAATTTCAGCCGATTGTTCCTATGGCAGCTATACGATATATCGGTCCGATCTGGCTCGTTCCGACTTATTTACAGCGCGCAGCAATAAGAAGCTTGTATGCCAAGTTTCATGAAGATAGCTTAAAAACTGAGAGACTAGTTTGCGTTGCAACAGACGGACGGACGGACGGACGGACGGACAGACGGACATCCATTTTTGGACTCCTCTGTTTATGCTGATTCAGAATATATATACTTTATAGGGTCGGAGATGTCTCCTAAGGTGCGTTGCAAACTTCTGGCTAAAATTAATATACCCTCTGCAAGGGTATAAAAATATAGAAATGTCCAGTATCTATCAGGTTGTCAAGAACATTGACGCCAAAAAATATGTTGTTCTCAAAATAGACAAGCATAAGTGTTTGTTAAAAAGAGGGAAAAATATTATAACACGTTTCGATATGACTAATTTCTATTCTAATGAAAAAATCAATTTAGATCAGGTTTTTGAAAGGCTTAATGAAGAAGCAAGAATAAATAAGATCATTCAAACGCAATTGTCACCAAGTGAACAAATCTTTGAGTTTGTCACTATTACGAATTTTAAAGAAAAGGGCAACAGAATACTAAAAAATGTAAAAGTGGCGCTATTAAATAAGGTGACTAAGATAGATAAAGATGATGAGGTTCAAATTAAAGCAATTCTGTCTAAATATCATGACGATCCGTCAGAAGGAGGCCACTCAGGAATTTCTAGAACCCTGAAGAAAATAAAAAACTTTTATTACTGGCCACAAATGACGAAGGCATAAGTTAATATATTAAGACATGTTTAAAATGCCAACAGGCTAAAACGTTGAAACATACGAAAATGCCAATGACCATAACTGAAACGCCAGCAACAGCATTTGATATAGTTTTAATAGATACCATTGGTCCACTTCCAAGATCAGAAGATGGAAATGAGTATGCTGTCACTATAATATGTAATTTAACTAAGTATTTGGTTACGGTACCCATACCAAACAAAAGTGCAAAATCAGTTGCTAAGGCTATATTTAAAAATTTTATACTCAAGTACGGTCCAATGAAAACAATCATTACGGACATGGGAACAGAGTATAAAAATCAAATAATAGACGACTTGTGCAAATATATGAAGATAAAGAACATTACTTCAACCGCACAACATCACCAGACTTTGGGAACAATAGAACGAAGTCACAGAACATTTAACGAGTATGTTCGCTCTTACATTTCTGTTGACAAAACTGATTGGGATGTTTGGATACAATATTTTACTTATTGTTTCAATACAACACCATCAGTAGTTCACGAATATTATCCATATAAACTAGTATTTGGCAGATTACCAAGACAGTTCACTGATTTTAACAAGATAGACAGAATAGATCCCATTTATAACATGGATGACTATTGAAAGGAGATAAAAATAAGATTAGAAATAGCCTACAAAAGAGCGAGGCAATTGTTAAAAAAAGCAAAAGCAGATAGAACAAGTGGGTAGGGCTACAGTCGAGCGCTCGACAGTAAGATACCCTTCTCCCAATTCTTAAAATCCGTTACAAACGTGTAACCACACTCATAATTTCAAACAGAAATTCTGCACAAATACTTCTACTACATATAGCTTTCTCGCTCGCACTCACACAGCGACGCACGTTAAGAGTGACGTCGACGTCGGGTTCAACTACTCAAAGCAGCGCGCAGGCTGCTGCTAAGTAGTACTGAAAACTTTATAAGTTCAATACTTTGCTTAATAATCATAAATTACCGATTTGCGGGGGCGGTGGGATGCCACGCCCACTTTTGAAATAAACTTCATCTGCTTGGGATATATAGGAACCTTCATGCCATGTTCATGTTCAGTCCGCGCGGACTTATGTCGCTCTTAGCTCGGCGGAGTTATGTCGCGCGGACTTATGTCGTTACCCCCATAAACAGTCCGGCCCAAGTGTATGCGTAATATGAGCATCCACTTGAAGGGGCTAAGGTATATAAGTTAAGGCTGCAGACTCAGCAGTAAGCGGTCAGCAACTTAGTTGCTGATCATAAGTGCAAACGTCAGTCGTCCGGCGGCACCGGATGGTAACTTAAGACGTCCGGCCACTGGCGAGCTTTGAAGTAGTCTTAAGAGAATGGTAGAAGCCAGTCCCCTTCGGGAGTCGTTAGCCACCTCTCGTGCCATTGTTTTGCTGCGGCCTTAATCGTAAAAATAATATCCAATAAACGTTTGTATCTCGTTTGAACATATAACCAAGAGACCTTTTTATTAATTGGCGCCCAACGCGATAAAGTACTCGCGCTCAAAAAAGTGAAGTATAAACTAAGCCAGCCCCAGTGCGTAAGTGCGCAAAGCCAGCCCCAGTGCGTACGGACATATGAAAAACAAAACAATCTACGAAAACCCAACAAACAAAACTCAAGTGGAAAGTGCGCAACAATTTCAATAAGCACAAACTTAAGCCACAAGCTACGTTAAAAAGCTCGGCAACCAAAAAGCGTAAGTGTAAAACGCTATAAAAAAATCACGACAAGCCAACATTAGCTGTGTCAAAAATATTCAAAATATACCCAATTGAACACCAAGCGGTCGGCTTGGGCAGCGAAGACCAGTCAATTAAAACAAGAAGGAAGTCAACACCAGACAACATCACCCGGAAGTCACAGGCGGATTTCAACACCAACTTCATCAACTTGGCGTTATCATCTTTAATCTTAGAAAACCATGTAAGTGGAGCCTTCTTCTTAATATCGAAATTAAGTTAGTGCGTTGCCTTTTAAAGTGTTGTTAGTACCTCTATCATTGCCGGTGTCATTATTTAGTTGTTTTTAAATAAATAAAGTTATAAATATCAGTCTTTAGTATCAGTCGTTAAAATCGCTCTTTATCTGAATTCCAAATCTTTGCCAAAGAGGTCAAGTACATCGTTAAATGCAAAGCGCGATACCAGATTCTCACCGAGTCAGCAGATTCCACTGACAGACTATCTACAGCGACGATCGCACAATATTTATACCCTTGCAGAGGGTATATTAATTTTAGCCAGAAGTTTGCAACGCACCTTAGGAGACATCTCCGACCCTATAAAGTATATATATTCTGAATCAGCATAAACAGAGGAGTCCAAAAATGGATGTCCGTCCGTCTGTTGCAACGCAAACTAGTCTCTCAGTTTTTGAGCTATCTTCATGAAACTTGGCATACAAGCTTATTATTGCTGCGCGCTGTAAATAAGTCGGAACGAGCCAGATCGGACCGATATATCGTATAGCTGTCATAGAAACTATCGGCCGATTTTTGTTGTTTTTCAAGATATTGCAACAAGATTTGGCAAATCTAATTCTTATTACGTTCCTAATGTGCTGTCAAAATTGTATCAAAATCGGACCACTATAACATATAGCTGTTTTTGTATGCAAACCTGTTTTGTTCTTGGAAATACCACACATTATCAATACTTTTTAATGTTATACAGTAACCCGCCCTTATTTTTTCCATTTAAATATCTCAGACGTTTATATTCTATAGCTGTTATAGGAACAATCAATCAGTCCGTCTGTCTGCTGCAACGCAAATTAGTCCCCCAGTTATTGAGCTATCTTCATAAAAGTTGGCTCACAAGCTTCTTATTTCGGCCCTCTTTAAATAAGTCGGAACGGGCCAGATCGGACTGATATATCGTACAGCTGTCATTACCACATCCAGTACTATTACATATAGCTGTGTACAACTGCAAGGGTATAAAACCTTCGGCAAGCCGAAGGTAGCCTTGCTTTCTTGTGTTTTTTCTTTTTCTCGCTACGTTTTAAGCGACGTTACTTGAGTAACACTCAAAGAATAAACAAACAGAAGCGCTCCATCTGTTTTTGTTTGTATGTTTTTGTTACACATTATTGCCATTTGAACGCGCATTCCATTTTAGGCTGCATTCAATTGCGCCATTAGCTTTTTCTGCCCGTATTTGCAAATAGCGTTGTTTGATCCTCATCCTCAGCATATTTGACGTTCTGACGATATCTACACAAAGCGACAATATGGACCCTAACACATTAAATCAAGTAATAGCGGCCGCTGTCAATGCTGCTTTGGCTGCTCAGAAGCAGGATTTCATTGGGGAGATGAACAAATTAAGCGAACAGTTTGATTCCGTTTGCGCCATACCAAAACCCAAAGTATATGAACCAATTAAAGTAGACCGCACTGTGCCATGCGAGGAATCCCTAGACGCAGTTAAGTGCCTCGCTCAGTTTCATGGCGATCAGGAAGAGTATGTGTCATGGCGGCAATCTGCCGTGGCTGCGTAAGAACTATACAAAGACTTTGTGGGCAGCTCTCAGCATTATAGTGCTGTAGTGATTATTCGTAATAAAGTAAAATCCAGAGCAAATGCTAAACTTTCGCACTTTAACACTCCACTGAACTTTGAAGCCATCATAAAATTAACAATAATGCCAGAAGTTTTGGTAAACCACCGCGTTTCCCACGTGAGCCAGATGCTCAGCCCCAGCAGCCCCAACAGCCTCAACGGCCTCAACAGACGCAACAGCCTCAACAATGGCGACAAGGTGACCAGGTAGAGAAGTTGGATGTTGATCCGTCTTCCTCCAAGTTTAGACAGCCCACGAACTATTCTAGGCCACAACAATCGGCAAACGCCGTTTCGGCCCCGCTTTCTAATCAACCTTCGGGCCCGAATTATGGAAAGCGACAGATGAGTTCAGTAAGATTGTCCGTCCAGCGCCGCCAGCGGGTCAATCACCTTGATCAGGCGAATGATCAAGAAAACGACGAAGAGTACGACCAACTGGCAGCCGATGCACTGGCTGAAGTCGATACGGAAAGCGTCGAAGATTTTGAAGAGGACGGCTGTAATTTTTTAGAACAGCGTCCCTGCTCCCGTTTATACAACGGACAATAGCGGGGAAGACCTTAACTTTTCTAATAGATACTGGAGCAGCAAAAAACTATGTGCGCCCAGTAGAAGGCCTCTTAAATGTAGTGCCTGTTGAAAAACAATTTAAAGTTAAGTCAATACACGGGTTCAACTGCGTAAAGCAGAAGTGCCACCTACACCTCTTCGGCATCAATAGCCCATTCTTCATCCTCCCTCAACTTTCAATCTTCGACGGCATTATTGGCCATGATTTGCTAAAAAAAAGCAGGTGCCAGTATTAACCTCGAAAAACAGATAATTTCTTGCAAAGGCGGGTCTGAGAAGATTCTTTTCCATTCTTGCGAAGCTGTGAATTTTACGAAAGTAGAAGACATCGCCGTGCCATCTTGCTTGAAAAGCGCCTTTCAAAAGATGATGCACAGTAAAGTTCAGGCCTTCGCGGACCCCGCTGACTTACTCCCATTCAATACTGCGGTTATTGCCAACATCCGCACTGAGGATAATGAGCCAGTGTATACCAAATTGCACCGCCTTCCGGCCAGTACCCTCGATTTCGTTAATGCAGAAATCAAGAAGTTACTTAGAAACAACATAATTCGACCCTCGAGGTCGCCATACAACAATCCCCTTTGGGTGGTCGACAAAAAGGGTGTTGATTCCACTGGAGCACGGAAAAAGCAACTGGTCGTCGACTTTCGCAAACTTAATGTGAAAACAGTTGCTGAGAAAATGGCAAGGTTAATAGTACCTTCCGATCTAAGAATATTCCAATCGCCTTCAGCAACGACCAGCTACAGGCGTTCGAAAAAATAAAGAGTATCTTGGCATCTGAGAGCGTCATCCTCCATTATCCTGATTTCAGCCAGCCATTTGACCTAACCACGGATGCTTCATCCACTGGTATCGGTGCTGTGCTATCACAAAATAATAGACCTATAACTATGATTTCCCGCACTCTAAAGGACGCTGAGGTGAATTATGCTACAAACGAAAGAGAACTTCTTGCCATCGTTTGGGCACTCGACACGCTACGTCACTACCTTTACGGTAAATCTGATATCAACATTTTCACAGATCATCAGCCCCTGACATTCGCTGTCTCCGAAAGAAACCCAAACTCCAAGATAAAGCGCTGGAAAGCGCGCATAGACGAGACTGGAGCTAGAGTGTTCTATGAATTAGGCAAACGACATCGACCCACACTTACCACAGCACCTTCCCCTCCTCCTAAACCGGCCAGATCCCGCTTAGGGCAACGACATCGACACAACAACAACAACATCGCGAGTCAGATCGTTGACTACAATGTAGAAAACGCTGACGATGTAAACAGGATGCTCTAAACTTCACATTCTTGGAAGAGTTATACTTAGTTGCACACACATATAGAATAATTGGTCAGCATAATTGTAAACATACTAACACTACTGGAGCTTTGATTCCCTAACGTAAGATATTTCCAATAAAATTGTATTCAGTCTTGTATCAGAGAACAAAGCGAACAGACGTTTGAATTATTACTATTGAATTATTTTATTATTATTAAATTACAAATATATAGTGACATATCCATTCTACACCCACACTTTAAACTCCCCAATCCCACACACACACGCACATTATTGTAAAACGCACATACACACATTAATGTATAAGCACAATATGTAATCAAAGAACGAGAGCCCTTCGATTAACTTTGGTTCCCACAGATCATAAATCTAGAAACGCGAACAATAACAAATAATTGCTCGAACCCGATCACCCAAACAATTGTCCCCCAATTCGATCACTTGGCTAGCCCCAATGTTTACAGCGAGCCAACTGAAATAATAAAGCTTCATCACCCGGGTCTCCGCCCGATGTTTACAGCGAGCCAACTGAAATAACAAAACTTTATCACCCGAGTTTCCGCTCAGGCACTTGTCTCAGGATTCTCCAATTACCCCTATTTATCGGGAACCTCTCCCTCTCTCAATGAGAGAACATTAAAATCAAATCAGCCAAACTCTTTCAAAGAGAACATTAGAATCAAATTAGCCAAACTCTCTTAAAGAGTTTGCTCTCTTAACACCCACTCTGCCTATATAAACCCAGGCGCGCATCCAAGCAGTAGTTCAGTAAACCTTCTGTTGAGTTCAGTAAACTTTCAGTTTAGTTCTGTTCAGTTCAGCTTAGATCTGTTCAGTTCAGCTCAATCCCGAGCACCGAGTACGCTATCAACTACGATAGCTCGCTAAAGTCTGTTATCAACCCTAGATAATCTAAAGGCTCTAGTTCTTCCTTTGGAAGAAAATAAAAAAGTGTTTAATTAATAAACTTAAAAACAAGAAAGCAAGGCTACCTTCGGCTTGCCGAAGGTTTTATACCCTTGCAGTTGTACACAGCTATATGTAATAGCACTCAGATTTTCATAAAATTGCAACAGGTACCTTCATTGGGCCGATCGTTGATCGTTATAAGTTATAAAACTTCGATTTTGATGATACTTTATTATTAAGGACATACTTAGATTTGGATGTGGTAAGCCTGATAGCTATATCTGGAAATATACCGAAAATCGACCGATAGGCTCCATGACAGCTGTACGATATATCAGTCCGATCTGGCCCGTTCCGACTTATTTAATGAAGACAGAAATAAGAAGCTTGTGAGCCAACTTTTATGAAGATAGCTCAATAACTGGGGGACTAATTTGCGTTGCAACAGACAGACGGACTGACTGATTGTTCCTATAACAGCTATAGAATATAAACGTCTGAGATATTTAAATGGAAAAAATAAGGGCGGGTTACTGTATAACATTAAAAAGTATTGATAATGTGCGGTATTTCCAAGAACAAAACAGATTTGCATACAAAAAACCTAATTACAGCCGATTGTTCCTATGGCAGCTATATGTTATAGTTGTCCGATTTTGATACAATTTTGACAGCACATTAGGAACGTAATAAGATTTGCAAAATCTTGTTGCAATATCTTGAAAAACAACAAAAATCGGCCGATAGTTTCTATGACAGCTATACGATATATCGGTCCGATCTGGCTCGTTCCGACTTATTTACAGCGCGCAGCAATAAGAAGTTTGTATGCCAAGTTTCATGAAGATAGCTCAAAAACTGAGAGACTAGTTTGCGTTGCAACAGACGGACGGACGGACGGACGGACGGACGGACGGACGGACGGACGGACAGACGGACATCCATTTTTGGACTCCTCTGTTTATGCTGATTCAGAATATATATACTTTATAGGGTCGGAGATGTCTCCTAAGGTGCGTTGCAAACTTCTGGCTAAAATTAATATACCCTCTACAAGGGTATAACAACTGTGTTTTTATTTTTTTTATTAAACCCTCGGTTTGAACTCGTTAATGGCGCAGCCGGTAGGATAAAACGGAAAAAACGACTCGTTTACCGATATCAATCTAGTGATAAAAGATCCTTGTACGACCAAGCGTATCTTTTTGTGATTGAACCACGCGAATCGGCGCTAAAGTAGACAAGACTTCGTAATACAATAAAATCGTTTTATCCGCCAAAGAACTTCACGTACAGTCGGTGATTGACACACAATAGTCAATCTACTGCAACACGAAGAACTATAAAAGTGTAAAAACAACCAAACATAAAAGTGTAAAAACAACAAAAGAACTATAAAAGTGTAAAAACAACCAAACATAAAAGTGTAAAAACAACCAAAGAACTATAAAAGTGTAAAAACAACCAACAAAACAAACCCTGCTAAAACAAAACAACAATATAATGGCAACCGAATAAGTTCAACTGTTGTCTGAGCCCCACCTTAATCAGGCATTAGGTCAAGTTAGACAAATACCTGTATTCAGCGGAAACACTCAAGAGCTCAGTGCCTTTATCAAAAGGATCGAGTTCATACTCCAATTATACCCAACAAGTGACACCAGACAGAAGCATGTGTTCTTCAGTGCCATCGAGATGCAACTAACAGGAGATGCCCAACGCGTATCCCAACTTTCCGGAGCCAGAAGCTGGCCAGACCTGAGGAATGCCCTTATCGACGAGTACAAAACCCAAACACCATGTGAGGAGTTGTTACGACGTCTCTACAACACACCCTTCCCCGGAAATATCCGTAAGTTCGTCGAAGATTTAGAAACTAAGTCATTTATCATATCAAACAAACTCATGTTAGAGAACGATATCAATAACACTATATATTACACAAATGCGTTAAACACTACAATTAAAAAAGTAATCAAGAGAAAGTTACCTGATAGGCTATTTATGACTCTTGTTAGATCCGATATATCAACAGTATCCAAACTCAAACAAGTAGCGCAAGAAGAAGACGTATACGAATTAACTTACAACGACCGAACAAAACCCCAAAATAATTCTAACTCAAACCCTTCCCAAAACTCAAAGAGTAAAGGACAAAATCAAAATTTCGTGAGCAAAGCAATGCATGTCACAAATAAATCTTTTCCAAGCACTAGTTCCAAACCAGTGGAATCAAACCCACAAGTTTTCAATGAATTTAAGCAAAAACTAAATTCAGGTAGAGCCCAAAATTCCCTTAATTACCAACAACAAGGTAGCAATGCACCAAACCCTCCAGTTAAAAGGCAAAGAGAAAATGCTAGTGGCCAATACAAAATGGACACAGGCGAAAATTTTCTTCAACCAGCCTCGGAATCGGAAAGCGACTCAGAGGAAGAGGAAACCCGTTCTTAAAAATTAAGATGAATAATATTACTCTTAGATGCCTAGTAGACACTGGTTCATCTATCAATATTATGAAACAAAATTTTTTTAATTTTCCAACCAAACCTTCTAAAGTAAAAGTCCACACTATAAATGGCACCATAGTATTAAACCAAAGCGTTTCATTGCATTCAAGCAGACTATGTCCTACTAAACAAACTTTCTTTATTCACAATTTCTCAGAAAATTATGACTTACTGTTAGGTAGAAATTATTTAGAGTCAACTAATGCTCAAATTACCTACTCAACTCAAACGGTCAATATAAATGGATATCCATTTAAAATGTGGTACGACCACACCCAAACAGATGAGTCCAAGGCTACCAATGAGTGCCCTAAGTCATCTAACACAGAGGAAACACCTCTACTTACCCCAAAAAAGGAGAAAACCCTCCTAGAAATTAAAATGTGGAATTCCCACGAACAACAAGATAGGTCCCAAGCTACCAATGAGTGCCCCAGTCTATCTGACCAAGAGGAAACCCCTCCTAAAACACAAAAAAGAACGAAAACCTCTTTTAAAGAAGATAGGTCCCAAGCTACCAATGAGTGCCCCAGTCTATCTAAAATAGAGGAAGAACCTCTAAACATAGAAGAAGCCCTTCTAGAAATACCCTTTATCTTCGCCTTAGACGACGAGTTAAGGGAATCCAATGTATTCAGATTGGAACATCTGAATACAGAAGAAAGGGAACAACTTTCGCATGTCTTGTTAGAGTACAATGATATTCAGTACAGAGAAGGTGAGAATTTGACTTTCACAAGTACGATTAAACATTCTATTCTTACAAAGCACGAAGACCCTATTTATAAAAAACCTTATAAATACCCCCAAGCGTTTGATCAAGAGGTCAACAAACAAATTAACGAAATGATAGAACAAAATATAATTAGGAAATCTAAATTGTTCTCCAATTTGGATTGTCCCAAAGAAAAACGATGCTTCTGGCAAACCAAAATTTCGATTAGTCATAGACTATCGCAGTCTCAATGAAATAACCATTGACGACAAATTCCCTATTCCTGTAATGGACGAAATATTAGACAAGCTTGGACGCTGTCAATACTTCTCAACTATTGATTTAGCTAAAGGTTTCCATCAAATTCAAATGGACCCGCAATCAATATCCAAAACAGCATTTTCAACAAAACACGGACATTACGAATATCTTCGTATGCCCTTTGGTCTGAAAAACGCACCAGCAACTTTTCAACGTTGCATGAACAACCTCCTAGAAGATTTAATCTACAAGGATTGTCTAGTTTACTTAGATGATATTATCATTTATTCCACTTCATTAGAGGAACACATAATATCATTGAAAAGAGTATTCGAAAAGCTACGATCACATTTTCACATTCCTAAAACCACAAAAGGAATAAAGTCTTTTCTTGGACTCTGCGGATTTTACCGTAAGTTCATCCCCAATTTTGCAAAACCAATGACACTCAAATTAAAAAAGGAGCAATAATCAATACAGAAGATACCGATTACATGTCCGCTTTCGAAAAACTTAAAGTACTCATCACGTCCGATCCAATACTAATATACCCTAACTTCGAAAAGAAATTTTCATTAACAACAGATGCGAGTAATATAGCTATAGGTGCTGTATTATCTCAAGAGCATAAACCCATTTGCTATGCAAGCAGAACTCTTAATGAACACGAACTCAATTACTCAGCAATAGAAAAAGAACTATTAGCTATAGTATGGGCAACGAAATATTTCAGGTCTTACCTATTCGGTAGAAAGTTCGAATTATTAAGCGATCATAGGCCACTTGTATGGCTAAGTAACGTAAAAGAACCCAATATGAAATTACAAAGATGGAAGATAAAGCTAAATGAATATGATTATAATTTCCAATACCTACCTGGTAAGGAAAATCATGTCGCTGATGCCTTATCCAGAGTTAAAATTCAAGAAAACTTCCTAGGAGAAGATAACCCAGTTTCCATTACTACAGCAGCTACTGTGCATAGCGCACAAGAAGACAATCAAAGCCACATTTCCTTAACCGAAAGACCCCTCAACTATTACAACAGACAATTAGAATTCTTAAAAGATAATTTTGACGATGTCCAAATAATAAGATACTTTCATAAAACTAGAATAAAAATTAGTTACAAAGAAATGACCGACACCCTTGCCAAAACCTTAATTAAAGAATACCTCTGCACTAAGAAAAGTGTTATTTACTTCCCTAATGAAGCCGACTTTAAAATCTTTCAAAATGCTTATATTCAAATCATAAGTCCCGACAATTTCACTAAAACTATGAGAACCAGTGGTAAACTAATAGATATCCAAACATATGCTCAATTTAAAGAAATTATCCTCAAAACACATAAAGAATTATTACACCCAGGCATAGAAAAACTCACTCTTCAGTTCAAAGAACTTTATTATTACCCCGATTATCAAAAACTTATCCAAAAAATCATAAATGAATGTGAAATCTGTAACATTGCGAAAACCGAGCACAGAAATACAAAATTAGCCCTGGAAACAACCCCAGAAACTTTCAACCCCAGAGACAAGTATGTCATGGATTTTTATTTAATAAACAATAAACAATTCCTATCATGTATTGACATTTATTCCAAATACGCCTCCCTGATAGAAATAAATAGTAGAGATTGGCTTGAAGCTAAAAGAGCTATTTTACGTATATTCAATGACATGGGTAAACCCATAGAAATAAAAGCCGACAAAGACTCCGCCTTCATGTGCACCGCACTCAAGCTCTGGTTAGATTTAGAAGGAGTAACTTTAAACATTACAACGAGTAAAAATGGAATTTCTGATATTGAGAGATTTCATAAAACTGTCAACGAAAAACTAAGAATAATAACAAGCGAGAATGAACCAGAAAACCAATTCACTAAGTTCGAAAAAATACTTTACGTATACAATCATAAAACAAAACACAACACAACTGGTCGAACACCAGCAGACATCTTCATTTATGCAGGTACCCCTGCCTATAACATGCAGCAAAATAAAATAGACAAAATTGACAAACTCAACGAAAGTAGACAAGACTACAATATAGACACTAATTTCAGAGAATCTCCTCTGGTTAGATCAAAAACAACTAACCCATTTAGAAAGACAGGAAACTTAAGACAAATAGATGATAAACATTTTGAAGAAACAAATAGAGGTAGAAAGATAATACATTATAAATCTAAGTTTAACAAGTCGGAAAGGCTACAGTCGAGCGCGCCCGACTGTGGTATACCCGCTACAACTGTTTGTTTTTCTAACTCGCCATATCGTTATCATCGATTTTAAAAGAAGATGTAGCTTATGCTAAAAAAAAAAATAAAAATAAGAACAGAAGAAAAAACAAAAACAAAAACGTATGCCCATGAGGGGATTCGAACCGTGGACCTCAAAAAGCTTGTATAATGCAGTTTGCAACTATGACCACTCCACCATTAGCACATTGTTATTAGGGCCGGCAATGTTGCTTTATGAGACCATTCAGCTTGTCGTACAGGACAAAAACTAATACCAACTCACTCACTTCCCATAAAATTATTTTTAATCAAATGCATTTTAATTCTAAACTTAAAATATTTTAAATACTTGAAAAAAAAAACAAATTTCAGAAAAAACCCACTAGAATCGGACCGGACCGAGTAGGATTCGAACCCGTACCCTTTGGTTCACAGTCAACGACCACATCCACTCAGCCACTGCACCTTTTTTGTATATACTATAAAATTGCAATAATGATCAGTGCTTGAAAAAAATCAGTAATTGAAAAAAAAGTGCTTGCTGCCGGAGTTGAACCTGCATATTTTGCATATCCAACATAACAAAACAGACAAAACACGTGGTTACATGGCACTACTATTTCTTTAATATCTTCCATATTTATAGTCCAATCTTACTGAAATTTTCACGAAACGTCCGCAATATGGTATTTATGACGTATATAAAAAACGGTTACTTTAGAGCTAATATTGCAGTTGTAATCCATTTTTTCAATTTATAGGGGCGGGTGGAGGCGTGGCAAAAATCTAAAATAAACTTGATAAGCGTGCAGTAACAACACATATTGTTACAAAATTTGGTAGCTCTAGCTCTTATAACAGCTGAGATCCAGGTGTTCACACGGACGGACGGACAGACAGACGGACAGACGGACAGACGGACATGGCTATATCGACTCGGCTGTTGATACTGATTAAGAATATATATACTTTATGGGGTCGGAGATGTCTCCTTCTGCCTGTTACATACATTTTCGGTTTGAACAAAGTTATAATACCCTTCTACTCTATGAGTAGCGGGTATAAAAAGAAAAAGAAAATTAATAAAAGTAAATATAATAATGATAATTCCAGGCTCATTCCCGATCATGATAATCATGTTATGCCTACTATCAACAATTAGCACGCAAAACCTAGAAGTAACCCCTATTCAGGCCAAAAACGGTTACCTTATCTTTCAAACCGGATCAATTGATTTACCTATAAACTATGAATATCGTTACTTATCTATTAATTTAACTAAAACCGAAATTATTTATGAAGAACTTATCAAACAAACACAAATTTTTGAAAATTTACCACAAATTCAGTACCTAACAGAAAAACACAATAGAGAAATGAATGGCATTAGAATTGCAAAGCGTAACAAACGCGGTCTTGCAAATTTTATGGGAACTGTTTACAAATACTTATTCGGCACATTAGATCAAGAAGATAAAGAAGAATTACAACAACAAATAGGTAACATTTCCAAAAACAATGTACAAATAAGCGAACTCAACCATGTAATAGAAGCCGTTAATGAAGGAATAAAACTAACCAATCACTTAAACAATAATTTTGAAGGAGAACAAATGTTAGCCTTACTAATTTTCAACTAACAACAATTCACCGAATACATAGAAGACATAGAACTTGGTATGCAACTGACACGCTTAGGTATCTTTAATCCAAAACTTTTAAAACATGATTCCCTTACTCACGTAAATTATGAAAAAATTCTTAATATCAAAACTTCTGCTTGGCTTAAATCTGACACTAACGAAATTTTGATAATATCCCACATTCCGAGAGAAATAAATAAAACGCCTATTTTCGAAATAATACCATACACCGACGAAAATAATAACATACTAACTGAAACAATACATGACAAATATTTTTCGCATAACAACCAAACTTTCATAGCAAGTTCTCAAAGCTTGATCATAAATAAATGCATAACAGGTATACTTAACAAAGTCTCAACACAATGTAGATACAGTAAAACACGCTCTGATTTTGAAATAAAATATGTTGAACCTAATATAATCACAACTTGGAACCTTCCCAAAACTATGTTAAACCAAAATTGTATTAATAGAGGAATTATAATAGAAGGTAATAACATGATAAAAGCATTTAATTGTTCCATTCAGTTAGAAGAAATTTTGATTACCAACATAATGTTAGACTGCACTCAAACTATCTTTGTAAACAAAAATGTAACAAAACTTGTTATCAACCCTAAATAATCTAAAGGCTATAGTTCTTCCTTTGGAAGAAAATAAAAAAGTGTTTAATTAATAAACTTAAAAACAACTGTGTTTTTATTTTTTTTATTAAACCCTCGGTTTGAACTCGTTAATATATATATATATAAAGTGTCAAACCCAACCTTATAAGGGAGACACTGTACTTAACGGTACAGAAGAGGATCACGGATTCTTACGTTAACTGCCGCAGCCGACACCAGGAGCTCGACAGCATAATTCTGGAGGACGAATCTACGATGTCCATAACGACTTTTATATATTTCAACTTGTAAGTGCGATATAATAAGCAATGCAAGTGTTACATAACAGATATAAAACAACAATAAAATGATATGACCAACTATATCTACACAACCGTAAAAATAAAAAAAAAAAAATATATATAAAAAAAAAATTTTACATATAGATGCCGCTCTAAATAAGAAGCACTGTAAAAGACACAAAAAAATATATTGCACACATAGTAATAACAGATGCCAATTTATATAAGAAGCACTGTGAAACCTAACAAAAGATAAGCCAAAACAAAACAATTGGGTAGGGCTACAGTCGAGCGCCCGACAGAAAGATACCCTTCTCCCAATTTTCTAAATCTGTTACAAACGTGTAACCACACTCATAATTTTAAACAGAGAGTTCTGCACAAATACTTCTACTACATATAGCTTACTCGCTCGCACTCACACAGCGACGCGCGTAATAATTAAAGCGAAACGTCCCGACGTTGACGTCGACGTCAACTGCTAAAGCAGCGCGAGTTACCGACCCATCGGTACCACGCCTACACTCCCCACCGAAACCCCCTCGATCGTTCCAAGTTCACTAACAATGTTATTGAACCGGGAAACATTGTAGCTAATAAGCAAATGTCGCAACTGCAGACACATCCGCTTAGAAGCTACATCAGCAAGAATATGACTATGTCAAAGCATTGGACAGTTGGCCGGCTGCAAAATTATAATGTAAACAAAATTGTGCTAGCTAAGATATATATATAAGACAAAGGCATTTTCTCAGATGAGAATTCACTCTTTATTCAAGATTGCTATCGAACGGACGTGTATTGTCCAGACATATTAAATAAACTTAAAATTATAAATATCACAAAAGAGATAAAGTACTGTATTATTGAAGAACACAATTGGAAATTGACTAGAGTAGCGATACATATCTGGATATTGTAACTATCTACGTCACCTGGGCCACGATTGACAGAACCAAGAGGACTCCCGCTCTGATGGTGACTGGCGCAGCCGGAAAACGGAATGAACTTACACAAGATTATATTTAAGATTATGCAGTGAGTAGAGTGCAGTGGAAAATAAATTAAAAGAAATATGTAGCAAATATACACAGCTTAAAACTATAAACCAGTGATCGGGCAAAAAAAAAGGCCTACATATAACTAAAACAAGTCGGAAAGGCTACAGTCGAACGCGCCCGACTGTGGTATACCCGCTACAACTTTGCGAAAAAATACGTCTCACAGTCTCAAATTTGTTTTTCTAACTCGCCATATCGTTATCATCGATTTTAAAAGATGTAGCATAATGCTACAAAAAAAAATAAAAAACAAGAAAGCAAGGCTACCTTCGGCTTGCCGAAGGTTTTATACCCTTGCAGTTTTACACAGCTATATGTAATAGTACTCAGATTTTCATAAAATTGCAACAGGTACCTTCATTAGGCCGACCGTTGATCGTTATAAGTTATAAAACTTCGACTTTGATGATACTTTATTATTAAGGACATACTTAGATTTGGATGTGGTAAGCCTGATAGCTATATCTGGAAATATACCGAAAATCGACCGATAGGCTCCATGACAGCTGTACGATATATCAGTCCGATCTGGCCTGTTCCGACTTATTTAATGAAGGCAGAATTAAGAAGCTTGTGAGCCAACTTTTATGAAGATAGCTCAATAACTGGGGGACTAATTTGCGTTGCAAGAGACAGACGGACTGACTGATTGTTCCTATAACAGCTATAGAATATAAACGTCTGAGATATTTAAATGGAAAAAATAAGGACGGGTTACTGTATAACATTAAAAAGTATTGATAATGTGCTGTATTTCCAAGAACAAAACAGGTTTGCATACAAAAACCCTAATTTCAGCCGACTGTTCCTATGGCAGCTATATGTTATAGTGGTCCGATTTTGATACAATTTTGACAGCACATTAGGAACGTAATAAGAATAAGATTTGCCAAATCTTGATGGAATATCTTGAAAAACAACAAAAATCGGCCGATAGTTTCTATGACAGCTATACGATATATCGGTCCGATCTAGCTCGTTCCGACTTATTTACAGCTCGCAGCAATAAGAACCTTATATGCCGAGTTTCATGAAGATAGCTCAAAAACTGAGAGACTAGTTTGCGTTGCAACAGACGGACGGACGGACGGACGGACGGACGGACGGACGGACGGACGGACAGACGGACATCCATTTTTGGACTCCTCTGTTTATGCTGATTCAGAATATATATACTTTATAGGGTCGGAGATGTCTCCTAAGGTGCGTTGCAAACTTCTGGCTAAAATTAATATACCCTCTGCAAGGGTATAATAAGAACAGAAGAAAGAACAAAAAAAAATGTATGCCCCTGAGGGGATTCGAACCGTGGACCTCAAAAAGCTGCTTGTAATGTGCAGTTTGCAACCGTAACCACTCCGCCATTAGCACATTATTATTTGGGCCGGCAAAGTTGCTTTATGAGACCATTCAGCTTGTCGTACAGGACAAAAACTAATACCAACTCACTTCCCATAAAATTAAAATATTTAAAATACTTGAAAAAAAGCAAATTTAAAAAAAAAACCCACTTGAAGAACCGGACCGGACCGAGTAGGATTCGAACCCGTACTCCTTTGGTTCACAGTCAACGACCACATCCACTCAGCCACTGCACCTTTTTTGTATCTATTATAAAATTGCAATAATGATCAGTGCATATAATTGAAATTGCTTGCTGTTGGAGTTGAACCTGCATATTTTGCATATCCAACATAACAAAACAGACAAAACACGTGGTCACATGGCACTACTATTTCTTTAATATCTTCCATATTTATAGTCCAATCTTACTGAAATTTTCACGAAACGTCCGCAATATGGTATTTATGACGTATATAAAAAACTAATATTGCAGTTGTAGTCTATTTTTTTTTTCAATTTATAGGGGCGGGTGGAGGCGTGGCAAAAATCTAAAATAAACTTGATAAGCGTGCAGTAACAACACATATTATCACAAAATTTGGTAGCTCTAGCTCTTATAATAGCTGAGATCCAGGTGTTCACACGGACGGACGGACAGACAGACAGACAGACAGACGGACAGACGGACATGGCTATATCGACTCGGCTGTTGATACTGATCAAGAATATACATACTTTATGGGGTCGGAGATGTCTCCTTCTGCCTGTTACATACATTTTCGGATTGAACAAAGTTATAATACCCTTCTACTCTATGAGTAGCGGGTATAAACAGTGTTCCAAAGACTTAGAGAAGCAAATTTTAAAGTACAACTGAATAAGTTAGAGTTTTTAAGGAAAGAAGTGGAGTTTATAGGACACGTAGTCACACAGGAGGGAGTGAAACCTAACCCAAATAAAATTCAGACTATAAAAGATTTTCCATGCCCACATAACAGAAAGACGATAAAATCATTTTTAGGAGTACTGGGATATTACAGAAAGTTTATTCGAGACTTCGCCCGAATAACGAAGCCAATGACTAAACAATTGAAAGGGAAAAAACCAGTACAAATCAATGCAGAATTTCTAGAAGCATTTGAAGTATGTAAAACATTACTTACTAACGACCCAATTTTGAAATATCCGGAATTCGACAAGCCTTTTATTTTAACAACCGACGCTAGTAATTTTGCTATCGGAGCAGTATTATCCCAGGGCCCTTTAAACAATGACAAACCTACTTGCTACGCTCTCACCACTCTCGGACACAGAAGTAAATTATTCAACAATAGAAAAAGAAATGTTAGCGATCATATGGGCAGTGAAATATTTTCGACCGTATCTTTATGGGAACAAATTCACAATTGTTATAGATCATAAGCCGTTAACATGGTTAATGAATTTTAAAGAGCCAAGTTCAAAAATATTAAGATGGAAAATACAATTAATGGAATACGATTTTGATATGATATATAAAAAAGGCTCACAGAACGTTATAGCGGATGCGCTTAGTAGAATTGATCATGAGGTACACACAAACGAAGTAGTAGCAACGGACATCGCAACGAATACAATAACTAACATACAGATACCTATAACAGAAGAACCGATAAATGATTTTAATTTACAAATAGTAATGCAGGGAGGACAGACAACGGAACAGAAAATAATAATACCTTTCAAAAATAAACTAAGATAATACTTTAGGGAAACAATGTTTACAAAAGAGAATGTAGAACGTATATTAAAAGCAACACTTAAACCAAAAAAGATTTATGCAATTTTTACAACAGATGATATTTTTAAAATAGTACAAGAAGTTTATGCACAAAATTTCCCACAAGATAAAACTTTCACACTTGTTAGATCACTTGAGCTGCTGCCAGAAGAAAAGGATAAAGCTAAGCAAGAAGAAATCATTAATAAAGACCACCAGAATAGAAATCATAGGGGTATAGATGAATCGTATTTACATTTAAAAAGAGAAATATATTTTCCTAATATGAAAAGTATGATAGGTAACGTTATTAAGAACTGCGAAATATGCCTCAGGCTAAAATACGATAGACAGCCGTCAAAAGTACCCTATCAAACTCCGGAAACTCCAAGCGCTCCACTTTAAATAGTATATATGGATATATATACAATCAGTGGGAAGTATAACTTAACGCTAATAGATACATTTTCAAAATTTGCTTGGGCTTATGTAGTAACTAATAGAAATTCGATATGCATTATAAAAGCTTTTAAAAATTTTGTGGAATTATTTGGAATTCCTAAAAAACTGGTATATGACCAAGGTCCGGAATTCGCGGGGGAAGTATTCAAAAAGTTTTGTTGCCAATACAATATTCAATTACATGTCACCTCGTTTCAACAGTCTTCTAGTAACTCACCTGTAGAAAGATTACATTCAACTCTCACAGAAATCTATAGAATAATCACTGATAGCACTAGAAATAGAGGAAGGAGACAAGATCTTTAGAAAAGAAAACAGAAGAAATAAGATTACACCTCGTTTCACAATTCATAAAGTGTTAAGGGTACATGGACCCACATTTAAAACAAGCAGAGGTCAAAAGATACACAAGTCTAAAATCAGAAAGACTACAAAGAAACAAGAAGATAACTAAATGTCTTGGCTTTCTCTCTTTCGTTTCTTTTAGATTCGTGCTAGTATCGGCACAATTCATATCGATGCAAGATATTAATGAGTCCACTAATCCCATCGCTAAAATAGAATTAGGAGAATGTTTAATAATCCAAACTTATAACAAGTGGGTAGGGCTACAGTCGAACACCCGACAGTAGGATACCCTTCTCCCAATTTTTAAAATCCGTTACAAACGTGTAACCACACTTATAATATCAAACAGAAATTTTGCACAAATACTTCTACTACATATAGCTTTCTCGCTCACACTCACACAGCGACGCACGTTAAGAGTGACGTCGACGTCGGCGTCAACTACTGAAAGCAGCGCGCAGGCTGCTGCTCGTACATTTGAACTGAAAACGTTGACTTGAATAACTTCTGTGTTATTAGTCCGATCGGATTGTAATTTGGAGAATATGTTCATATTGCGTTTAGCTTTATACATACCAAAGCAGAACTTTCTACTTTGCTTAATAATCACAAATTACCGATTTGCGAGGGCGGTGGGCGTGGCATAAAACATTTGAAATAAACTTTGTCTGCCTATTATATATAGGAACCTCCATACCAAATTTGGTGATTAGCTTTTTTAATAGCTGAGATCTGTTGTCTCATACAGACGGACAGACGGACAGACGGACAGACAGACGGACATGTCTTAATCAACTCGGCTAGTGATCCTGAGTAAGAATATATATACTTTGTGGGGTCTGCCACGCCTCCTTATGCCTGTTACATACATTGCACAAAGTTAGTATACCCTTTTTTGACCATTTTCAATGGTCGAAGGGTATAAAAATATTAAACATATAATAGACCTACAGGAATATGAAAGCTGTGTAGAACAATTTAGTAGTACACTAAATTTTATACAACAAGATGAAACGCTCATTGACGCAGCTTATATCCTAGAGGGTAAGATAGCCCAATTGCGGGAAGAGATAGAAATACTAACACCCTCGGGAAAACAAAACCGGGGTTTAGTTAACGGATTAGGAAGTATCGTAAAATCAATAACCGGTAAAATGGACGCCAATGATGGCCAAGAGATAGAAGAAAAAATAGACACATTAAAAGAAAAAGAAAGAAACTTAACAAATGCGTTACTAGATCAAGAAGCATTTAACAATGAGATACAAGTAAGATTCCAAGATGTAGCAAAGAGTATTAACCAAGAGCAAGTTATGATAAGTCGATTCTTAGAAACATCTCGAAATAAAATTTATAAAGAACTATCGAAAGAACAGGACCAAATTAATAATGTACAATACATTAATAGAATAATATATAATATAGATCGGCTTGTAAATCATTTAAATGATCTATCAGAGAGTATAATAATGGCTAACATAAAAATAATACCTAAGCTAATACTAGATCCAAAAGAGATCACAAAAATTGAAGAGATCATAAGAAAACAAAATGTTACTATCGAATCAAAACAAGACATATACAAATTAATTAAACTAAATACATATAATATACAAGATAAAATAATATTTGAAATTATGATACCTATATTCGAAAAACAAAATTATAAAATTGCTAGAATTATACCATTACCACTCAACAAAACATTTTTTATAATAGCACCTAAGTTTATAGCATACAACGATTATAAAATTGTACACCTTTCGAACAAATGCCAACAAACTGCTAACAAATCCATTTGCGACATAGAAAGCATTAAAACACGACCAACAAATGAATTATGTATCCAGAACCTACTAAAGAATAATCACAGTAATTGTGCCATATGCAAAATACAGGCATGGTCAAAAATATATTTGAACCAGAAAAGGGATACATCTTCATCTTTAATGCGAAGAAAACTAAAGTAAAAACACCAGAAGGCGATGCGACCTGCATAAACGGATCGGCGATAATAACTTATGGAAATGCTACAATAGAAGTAAATGGACTGGACTATGTTAACACTGAAGAAAGTATAGTAGAACATCCGGAGATAATTGTGCCACCTACAAGAGGAATTTCAAGAAACAACACGGTGGAAACACTGACACTGCAAAGACTGCATCTAGAAGCAATAGACACACACAAGAGGGTAATCATCGCAAGTAACACAACAACACAGCACACGTCCATCCTTTATATGATAGTGTCAGTACTATCCATAGCGGCAATCATTGGCTGGAAAGCAAGAAGGCTTGTCACAATTTTTACACCAAATCCAGAACATCATGTACCCATGGTCGCGCTGGACATACCGTCATTATGGCCATCGCTTCAATCTGGGGGGGGGGAGGAGTTACCGACCCATCGGTACCACGCCTACACTCCCCACCGAAACCCCCTCGATCGTTCCAAGTTCACTAACAATGTTATTGAACCGGGAAACATTGTAGCTAATAAGCAAATGTCGCAACTGCAGACACATCCGCTTAGAAGCTACATCAGCAAGAATATGACTATGTCAAAGCATTGGACAGTTGGCCGGCTGCAAAATTATAATGTAAACAAAATTGTGCTAGCTAAGATATATATATAAGACAAAGGCATTTTCTCAGATATGAATTTACTTTTTATTCAAGATTGCTATCGAACGGACGTGTATTGTCCAGACATATTAAATAAACTTAAAATTATAAATATCACAAAAGAGATAAAGTACTGTATTATTGAAGAACACAATTGGAAATTGACTAGAGTAGCGATACATATCTGGATATTGTAACTATCTACGTCACCTGGGCCACGATTGACAGAACCAAGAGGACTCCCGCTCTGATGGTGACTCGCGCCGACTGCTGCTCGTATATTTTGCTCTGAAAACGTTGACTTGAATAACTTCTGTGTTATCGGTCCGATCGGATTGTAATTTGGAGAATGTGTTCATATGACATTTAGCATTATACATACCAAAGCATAACTTTATAAGTTTAATACTTTTCTTAATAATCGTAAATTATCGATTTGCGGGGGCGGTGGGCGTGGCATCATCCATTTGAAATAAACTTTATCTGCCTATTATATATAGGAACTTCCATACCAAATTTGGTGTCTAGCTTTTTAAATAGCTGAGATCTGTTCCCTCATACAGACGGACAGACGGACAGACAGACGGACATGTCTCAATCGACTGGGCTAGTGATCCTGAGCAAGAATATATATACTTTGTGGGATCTGCCACGCCTCCTTATGCCTGTTACATACATTGCACAAAGTTAGTATACCCTTTTTTGACCATTTTCAATGGTCGAAGGGTATAAAAATTGTTAAATACAAATTGCAAAGAATCGAAAATAACATACATACAAAATACATGAACGAGTCAAATTACGTGGCTGCAGATAAAAGTCGAAAATTGCAGTGGTGTGTTGTCAAGTGCAAACGCTCTCTTAAGTTGGACCCGAACATTTATGTCGAACAAGTCGCTGTCGTGTGACGAAAATACAGAGCCAGTGCTTACAACACGTATAGATAGATTGAGTATAGGCAGTTGGGAGAGCTTCCGTTAAGTTGGACGCGAACAAGTATGTTCGAACAGGTCGCTGATACGCGACGGAGCTTTGAAATGAGTAGCTGTTAGATTGTCTGAATCAGAGAGGGGGAGTACTGTCAAGTTCGACGCGAACACTTTTAGTCATACATATTCACACTGGTGTTGTGGAGACGACTATCGGCCGTTTGATAGCTGTGTTGTAATCTCTCAGTCGCTGTAGCGATTGACTGCCTTCACAGGTCAAAATTCACAGTCAAACAAAATAAAATTGCTTTTTGCTGATATGTAAGTTGTCCGCTCATCAGAGAAGTTTATTATGTTATGCATTGGAAGAAATTATGTAAAATGAAAACAATATAATAATAGTAACACTGCTATTGCATTAAAATATCCGTTGAAATATAGTACATTCCAAACAAACACATATTGATTTTCTTATAATTACAGGTATTGAGCCTGAACACACACGACATACATAAAACTCCATACACTACACTCTACCATTAAGATAATTATAAGTGACCTACACACACAATATTAAGAATTAAAAATTAAGTACACACACACAATACATACAAAACTAAAAGTTAACAAGTTAGAGTAAAAGCATAAAAGTAAGAGATAGTCGTTATTAAATGTCAAGACAATTGAAGGACAAGACGAAATCAGCGTTCTCAACTTTGACAAGAACTACTAGAAATACAACTAAAAAACCTTTTAATACGACAAACGCAACTGGAACTGCCCCTGTAGATCCACCCATAACATCAACCATGAGCACCACTCCTCCTTACCTGTCGGGGTCCAGCACGTCAGAAATGGCTGCAGGGCTCCCTGACGTTATTAAGTACCTTCCAACTTATGATGGCAATCCGTATGCCCTTAAAAGATTTATAGAAAGTGTAGAGGAAATTTTATTAATGTTTCGAGGTACAGACGAAACTCCAAGGGGACAAATGTTCTTAAGGGCAATAAGAAACAAGACAGAAGGCAATGCTAGCGAGTTACTGGACAGATTAGATACCCCAATGAATTGGGATGACATAAAGAGAAATTTGACCAGGAAGCTCCTTGATAATAGAGACGAATTATCTATTATTGAGGGATTACATGAAGTTCCCTTTAGGAGACTTTCTATATCAAACCTGTACGACACCATTCTCGACCTGAAACGTGCATTGTCATGCCAAGCAGACTCTAGGGAACTACCAACGTCAACAATTTTAGAAAAGAAGAACTTTTATGTTTCCCTGTGTTTAAGGACCTTCATTAAGGGACTAAATCCATCTCTTCGGGACGCAGTCAAAGCCGCGAGACCAATAACCTTGGACGAAGCCTTTGACATAGCTATTCGAGAGAGGGATGAATATTTACAGGAGAGGCGTCGATACCCAGAGCTCCGTCGTAATAACCAAGATCAAAACTACCAGCAAAATAGAGGACAGCCTAGAGCCCTTCCGTATTCAACTGGAAACAGTTATGGAAGAAGTTATGGTTTGAACAGCGGGACCAGTAGGCAAAATAATTTCTCTAAGGCCATTATGCCTCCTAAGCCAGAGCCAACAGAGGCGATTCTCGCCAATATAGAGGCGGCCAATTTGACAAGTTTTCACGACAAACCAATACAAGGTTTAACAATCTGGAAGCTTCATCAGAACAACCAGCACTTCATAATTTAGAGGAAACTGAAAATTTTCAAAGACCAGCCTCAGGAGACAGACAGGATACTTAAAAGATTATAAAGACAAACATGGATTGACCTTACCCTTCATTCTGATTAATTCGCCATTTGGCAGAAAATTGCGCTTTCTAATTGATACGGGAGCATCTAACTCCTTCATCGACCCTAAATTTGTTCCACAGTCACAAAGAGAGACGTTAATTACAAAAACAGTAATTAAAGCAGTATTGAAGTAAATACAAATCACAGAAAAGGTTACTTATCCAGCATTCTCTGAGTTCAACATAAAAGGCACGTTTGTGTTGTTGTTACTTAAATTTCATAATTATTTTGATGGACTAATAGGTCTTGACATTTTGTCAACCATAAAAGCAAATATCGATTTTAAAAGCTTAATCTTGCAAACGTCTACTGTAACTATTCCTATCAGAATAGAGCAAAATAGAACTACTGATATTTTTAACATCGAAGCTGACTCGGGGAGAATGGTCCAGATACCAGTTAACTGCGAACAGGGACCATTCCTTCTCAACTCTGTAGAATTAGCGGAAGATGTTTATATTCCCGAAGGGTTGTATACAGCCGACAAATCCAGCGCATGGATGGAAGTAGTTAACTACTCCAACCAAGACCAGACAATTTGTTTTGAAACACCATTAGACACAACTCAATTCATTCAAGATGATTTTATAGAATTAAATTTTCACTGGTGTGATGAAGATCCTCCGATCGATATGAAAAACGATGTTAATTTTCACAAACGAGTAAACACTGAACATCTCTCAGATGAAGAGATAAGGCCTTTAAAACAACTGTGTTTTCAATTTCAATTTCCTTTCCTTTTCCACGATCCATCTGACACATTGACATTTTCAAATACGAATAAACACAGAATAGAAACTACAGACGATATACCCCTGTATAGTAAACCTTTTAGATACTCTTATCAGGAACAACTAGAAATAAGTGACCAAATCCAAAATATGTTGTCCCAAAGGATCATTAGGGAAAGTCACTCGCCATGGAGCTCACCTGTTTGGTTGGTTCCGAAAAAATCTGAAATAGGAGAACAAAAATGGAGATTAGTGATTGACTACAGGAAATTAAATGAAAAGACCGTTAAAGATAGATACCCAATACCTAATATAAATGAGATACTTGATAAAATTGGGAGAGCTAGATATTTTTCGACACTAGACTTGGCTAGTGGATACCATCAGATACAGATGGAACCAAAGGACATTCCAAAAACAGCCTTTACGGCAATGGACGGACACTACGAGTTTGTCAGAATGCCATTCGGGTTGACAAATGCCCCAGCAACGTTTCAAAGGGTCATGAACAACGTTTTAGGTGATCTAAAAGGAAGATGTTGTTTAGTTTAGCTCGACGATATAATCGTTTTCTCTGGTTCCCTTCAACAACACATTCCAGACCTAAAAAAAGTATTCTCTAAAATAAATAAAGCTAAACTAAAGTTACATTCCCAGAAATCAAAATTTTTAAGGAAGGAAACAGAATTCTTAGGACACATTGTCACAGACCAGGGTATTAAACCCAACCCGGACAAAATAGTCGCTATTAAGAAATTTCCTTTGCCGCGCTCTAAACGAGAAATTAAATCCTTCTTAGGATTACTCGGCTATTATAGAAAATTTATCAAAGATATGGCCAGAATTACTAAACCACTTTCAGCTCAATTGAAAGGAGACCGAAAAACAGTTACAATAGATCAAGAATATGTCGATACCTTCGAGAAATGCAAGACACTTCTTTGCAACGATTCCCTACTTCAATACCCGGAGTTTTCTAAAAGATTTATTTTAACGACGGACGCAAGTAATGTCGCGCTTGGAGCTGTATTGTCGCAAGGCCCATTGGGTTCAGACAAACCAGTCTGTTTTGCTAGTAGAACGTTATCCGATACGGAACGTAATTATGCCACTGTCGAGAAAGAAATGTTAGCTATTATTTGGGCGGTTAAATACTTCCGTTCTTATTTATTTGGGAGAAACTTTGTAATAATCACAGACCACAAGCCGCTGACATGGCTCATGAGTTTTAAGGAACCAACATCTAAAATAGTAAGATGGAGAATGCAACTATTAGAATACGACTACGAAGTTTTGTATAAGAAAGGTTCTCAGAATTTGGTGGCGAATGCATTAAGCAGAGTAGTAGTTGACGTTAACATGAACGATAGTAACTCATTGGCAGGAACGTGTGGAGATACAATGCACTCAGCTTCCGAAAATTTAGATGACCTCATCTATATTTCAGAAAAACCTATAAACGACTTTAACTACCAGTTAGTATTTAAGTATGGTCTTCCTTCAGAAAGTATAACTGAAGTCATATTTAAAAGAAAAAGTAGACATACAATTTGCGAACTAGTTTTCAACGAAGAAAAAATAACTCAAATTTTGAAGAAATACTTAAAACCCAACAAAACCACCGAAGTTTTCGCACCCGACGATATTTTTTCTGAGATTCAGGACAGCTATAAAAAAATACTTTGCAAATAGTAAGATATACAATGTTTTAAGATGCACTAATTTTCTAACAGACCTATTAGAAGCAAAAGACCAAGAATGCCAAATAGAGAACTATCACATAAGTAACAACCATCGACGAAACTGTAGCCCAATTAAAAAGACAGTTTTACTTCCCGGACATGAAGACAAAAATTTCCCACACCATTAAAAATTGTGATATTTGTCACACATTAAAATATAATCGGCAACCTCCTAAGGTTAAATTTCAACTAACGGAAACGCCTACATTGCCATTAGACATACTCCACACCGATTTATATACAATTAATGGAAAATATGTCGTTACAATTATCGATACATTTTCGAGATTCGCTTGTGGGTACACAATCCCGGCAAGAGACGCAGTCAATGTAGTAGGTACTATAAGGCGCTTTATTGTAACATATGGTATACCCAAGAAGATTGTGTATGATCAGGGTGCTGAATATAATTCCAACCTTTTCAAAGATTTCTGTCAGCAATATAACATAGAACGACATGTTACATCTTTCCAACAGTCTTCTAGTAATTCCCCAGTCGAAAGACTACACTCTACGATAACTGAAACATATCGTATCATTGTTGAAGAAAAGAAAAGAAAACAAGTGGGTAGGGCTACAGTCGAACACCCGACAGTAGGATACCCTTCTCCCAATTTTTAAAATCCGTTACAAACGTGTAACCACACTCATAATATCAAACAGAAATTTTGCACAAATACTTCTACTACATATAGCTTTCTCGCTCACACTCACACAGCGACGCACGTTAAGAGTGACGTCGACGTCGGCGTCAACTACTGAAAGCAGCGCGCAGGCTGCTGCTCGTACATTTGAACTGAAAACATTGACTTGAATAACTTCTGTGTTATTAGTCCGATCGAATTGTAATTTGGAGAATATGTGCATATTGCGTTTAGCTTTATACATACCAAAGCAGAACTTTCTAAGTTTAATACTTTCCTTAATAATCACAAATTACCGATTTGCGGGGGCTGAGTAAGACTATATATACTTTATGGGGTCTGCCACGCCTCCTTATGCCTGTTACATACATTGCACAAAGTTAGTATACCCTTTTTTGACCATTTTCAATGGTCGAAGGGTATAAAAATATTAAACATATAATAGACCTACAGGAATATGAAAGCTGTGTAGAACAATTTAGTAGTACACTAAATTTTATACAACAAGATGAAACGCTCATTGACGCAGCTTATATCCTAGAGGGTAAGATAGCCCAATTGCGGGAAAAGATAGAAATACTAACAACCTCGGGAAAACAAAAACGGGGTTTAGTTAACGGATTAGGAAGTATCGTAAAATCAATAACCGGTAATATGGACGCCAATGATGGCCAAGAGATAGAAGAAAAAATAGACACATTAAAAGAAAAAGAAAGAAACTTAACAAATGCGTTACTAGATCAAGAAGCATTTAACAATGAGATACAAGTAAGATTCCAAGATGTAGCAAAGAGTATTAACCAAGAGCAAGTTATGATAAGTCGATTCTTAGAAACATCTCGAAATAAAATTTATAAAGAACTATCGAAAGAACAGGACCAAATTAATAATGTACAATACATTAATAGAATAATATATAATATAGATCGGCTTGTAAATCATTTAAATGATCTATCAGAGAGTATAATAATGGCTAACATAAAAATAATACCTAAGCTAATACTAGATCCAAAAGAGATCACAAAAATTGAAGAGATCATAAGAAAACAAAATGTTACTATCGAATCAAAACAAGACATATACAAATTAATTAAACTAAATACATATAATATACAAGATAAAATAATATTTGAAATTATGATACCTATATTCGAAAAACAAAATTATAAAATTGCTAGAATTATACCATTACCACTCAACAAAACATTTTTTATAATAGCACCTAAGTTTATAGCATACAACGATTATAAAATTGTACACCTTTCGAACAAATGCCAACAAACTGCTAACAAATCCATTTGCGACATAGAAAGCATTAAAACACGACCAACAAATGAATTATGTATCCAGAACCTACTAAAGAATAATCACAGTAATTGTGCCATATGCAAAATACAGGCATGGTCAAAAATATATTTGAACCAGAAAAGGGATACATCTTCATCTTTAATGCGAAGAAAACTAAAGTAAAAACACCAGAAGGCGATGCGACCTGCATAAACGGATCGGCGATAATAACTTATGGAAATGCTACAATAGAAGTAAATGGACTGGACTATGTTAACACTGAAGAAAGTATAGTAGAACATCCGGAGATAATTGTGCCACCTACAAGAGGAATTTCAAGAAACAACACGGTGGAAACACTGACACTGCAAAGACTGCATCTAGAAGCAATAGACACACACAAGAGGGTAATCATCGCAAGTAACACAACAACACAGCACACGTCCATCCTTTATATGATAGTGTCAGTACTATCCATAGCGGCAATCATTGGCTGGAAAGCAAGAAGGCTTGTCACAATTTTTACACCAAATCCAGAACATCATGTACCCATGGTCGCGCTGGACATACCGTCATTATGGCCATCGCTTCAATCTGGGGGGGGGAGGAGTTACCGACCCATCGGTACCACGCCTACACTCCCCACCGAAACCCCCTCGATCGTTCCAAGTTCACTAACAATGTTATTGAACCGGGAAACATTGTAGCTAATAAGCAAATGTCGCAACTGCAGAGACATCCGCTTAGAAGCTACATCAGCAAGAATATGACTATGTCAAAGCATTGGACAGTTGGCCGGCTGCAAAATTATAATGTAAACAAAATTGTGCTAGCTAAGATATATATATATAAGACAAAGGCATTTTCTCAGATTTGAATTTACTTTTTATTCAAGATTGCTATCGAACGGACGTGTATTGTCCAGACATATTAAATAAACTTAAAATTATAAATATCACAAAAGAGATAAAGTACTGTATTATTGAAGAACACAATTGGAAATTGAATAGAGTAGCGATACATATCTGGATATTGTAACTATCTACGTCACCTGGGCCACGATTGACAGAACCAAGAGGACTCCCGCTCTGATGGTGACTCGCGCCGACTGCTGCTCGTATATTTTGCTCTGAAAACGTTGACTTGAATAACTTCTGTGTTATCGGTCCGATCGGATTGTAATTTGGAGAATGTGTTCATATGGCATTAAGCATTATACATACCAAAGCAGAACCTTATAAGTTTAATACTTAGCTTAATAATCTTAAATTACCGATTTGCGGGGGCGTTGGGCGTGGCATCAAACATTTGAAATAAACTTCATCTGCTTGGGAAGCATAGGAACCTCCATGCCAAATTTGGTGTCTCTAGCTCTTTTAATAGCTGAGATCCGTTGTCTCAAACAGACAGACGGACAGCAGGACAGACGGACAGACGGACAGACAGACGGACATGGCTCAATCGACTCGGCTAGTGATCCTGAGCAAGAATATATATACTTTGTGGGATCTGCCACGCCTCCTTATGCCTGTTACATACATTGCACAAAGTTAGTATACCCTTTTTTGACCATTTTCAATGGTCGAAGGGTATAAAAACTAAACCCGATAATAACACAAAATGTCTTACAGGTTCTTACTGGCAGCGTCACAATACATTAGTATTGAGACGATCCTTGGACGACAGCAACCGATAGCGACAATGCAACTAGGTACGACTAGGATTATACATTCATTTAAAAGAATGTACCTTGTTGTGCATTTGTCAGACAATCAACGCGCTGTTGAGAGTTTTAATTATTCTCTTAACCTCCTTAAAAAGGAGGAAAACATAGATGAATTGACCCATGTCTTAGAACAAAAAATCCAGCAGTTACAACAACGCCTTAATAGTCTTTTGCCAACAAAAAGGTGAAAAAGAGGACTAGTTAACGGGTTAGGATCCATAATTAAGGTCTTAACAGGCAACATGGGCGCGACAGACGAAAAAGAAATACAAGAGAATTTAAGAACCTTGAAACAAGATGCAGAAAATCTGCAAACTAATTCACAGAATCAGTTGCATTTTAATAACGAAATTCTTATTAGATTTAAAAATATCACAAATCATATAAACAAAGAACAAATAAATATCGAAAGTTATATTAAGCAGACTCAAAATTCAATTAGTAAACAATCAAATGACGAAAACAAAATAATACAAATTTTACAATATATATCAAGAATAAACGCTAATATTGATTTAACTATGTTACACTTAAGTAATAATGCGGAAAGTCTATTATTATCTAAACTTAAAATTGTTCCAAAATTTATATTGAATAATGAAGAAATTGACAAAATAATAAATATCATGCAAAAGCAAAATCTTGTTATAAACAATGAAGGAAATGTCTATAAAATATTAACCTTGAATGCAATAATGTATGACAAAGACATTATATTTACCATAAAAATACCAATATTAACATCAGACACTTATCAACCAATAAGACTTATTCCCTTACCTATTAACAACACTCAATTTATTGTAGCACCCAACTATGTAGCTAGTAAGAACACACAAACACTGTATAGTATTTCACTGAACCCTGTAACAAAATAGACGAAGTTAACATATGTGACCTCCAACAAGCAACATTCGATACACCTAATCAAGAGTGCATCAAAAGAATACTGTCGAATCACACGGCAACATGCAAGGCGATAGAGACTAGAAGGAACGGAGAAATTTTCGAACCACAAAAAGGCCATATCTTCGTCTTTAACTCACCCGACCTGGTGGTGAATTCCGATTGCGGGGAAGAGTTAATAGTTCCCCGTTCGGCTATCATACACTATAGTAACTGTTCAGTTATTCTAGATGGACGGACATTCGACAATACCCTTATGAGTATGGAGGATGTAGTGAACATTACGGTCCCGGACTTCCCAAATATCCGTACTAACTTGTCACGAAGCAATTTTAATCTGGACAGATTAATCATGGAAGACATAAATACGGAATTTCAAATATGGAACACTCAAAAGCTATATGGGACTCATTTTAAAATATTATACGCATGTTTGAGCATGGCTCTCTTCGTTGGAATTGTAGCCCATGTCTGCACCAAGAGCAGGACAATCTTCGTTCCCGCCGTTACACCCGTCATACCAGAGAGAACCATTCCTTCGTTATGGCCCTCTCTTCAATCTCGGGGGGGAGGAGTTACCACAGCACCTTCCCCTCCCCCTAAACCGGCCAGATCCCTCTAAGGGCAACGACATCGACCCACACTTACCACAGCACCTTCCCCTCCTCCTAAACCGGCCAGATCCCGCTTAGGGCAACGACATCGACACAACAACAACAACATCGCGAGTCAGATCGTTGACTACAATGTAGAAAACGCTGACGATGTAAACAGGATGCTCTAAACTTCACATTCTTGGAAGAGTTATACTTAGTTGCACACACATATAGAATAATTGGTCAGCATAATTGTAAACATACTAACACTACTGGAGCTTTGGTTCCCTAACGTAAGATATTTTCAATAAAATTTTATTCAGTCTTGTATTAGAGAACAAAGCGAACAGACGTTTGAATTATTACTATTGAAATATTTTATTATTATTAAATTACAAATATACATATACATATACACTGCCGATTGGGTCAGGGGAGCCGTTGGACACATCAAGTCCATCAGCTCCCTTAACATCAAACTACTGGAGGAGTCCGAGTTCCCCAAAGCTCACCTCATTAGAGGCTACTTCCCCAGTAGTGCTGGACTCACACCCGCCGATATCTTGCGATATCTTGGCATACAAAACGAGGATCTGTTCTCGACCAAGCAGTGGCGGGTGGTCCAGCATACCCTCACTGGCACTACGACCCACCTCGCGATGTTGGTCGACGAGGAGTCGTATAAGGCTCTGACGGAGTGCAACGGGAAGGTGAAATTCGTCTTTGAACGAATCAAACTTCTCCTGAAGAACTCCGTCCCCAGAGCCTCTTCCTCCCCGGCCCGTCCCCCATCCCCCTCTCCAACCATTCCACCCCCTTCCAGCGCCCCTCTGGACCCTACCTATGCGGCAGCAGTGGCTGCCGCCCCGGTACCGTCCACCAGTGCTGCGGCCGCAGTGGCGGTGAAAGCCCCCATTCCCAAACCCCCGTCCATTGTGGTCTCCGCCCCCAACCCCTCAACGGGCCGCACCAGGCCGATGGCTGGCAGCGGGCGCCTCCTGGCCCCTGGCAGACCCTCAGTCAGCGCTGGGCGCAAACAACCCGCAAGGGCACCTCCTGCGACTGGGATCGCTAGGCGACCTCTCCCTAGCAGCGCAGCCAGACTGCCGAAGGGCATCCGAGGCAACGACTCTCGGGGGGCAAGGCATGTGGCCTTGTCTCTAAGGCGCTGAAGGAGGATGCGGAGCGCAATTAAAGTGCTCCAGGCGAACCTGCACCACGCCAGAGGAGCGTCAGCCACCCTGTGCAGGATCGTCTGTAAAGATGAGATTGACCTGGCTCTCGTCCAAGAGCCATGGTTAATAGGTGGCCTCGTCCGTGGACTATCATGCGGATCATGTAAGTTACTATATGACCGTATGGGAGGTGCCCCTCGCACTGCTATACTGATCAATAACAGTGTGAGACACTTTCCTTTAACCAACTTCATTTACAGAGACCTGGTGGCAACGGCTATAGAGGTAGCCACTGCTGATGGCGTCCGGGAAGTGGTGATCGCCTCTGCTTACTTCCCGGGCGATGTGGACGAAGTACCCCCCGCAGAGGTTCAGCGGCTTGTGGAATTCTGCCGCCTTCACAACAAGCCGCTTGTGATTGGCTGTGATGCCAACGCCCATCACACAATCTGGGGGAGCAGCGACGTCAACAAACGTGGTGAGTCTCTCCTTGATTATCTATTGTGTTGTCATTTAGATATAGCGAACGTCGGGTGTAAACCGACGTTTATTAATTCCATTAGGGAAGAGGTATTAGATCTCACCCTAATAAGCAGCTCAATTGCGAGTTCGCTCATAAACGGGCGGGTCACAGACGAAGCTACTTTGTCGGACCATCAGCACATCAGGTTCGACCTCCCTGGCAAGTCGAGATCCGCCAGAACTCCTTCTGTCCTAAAAAGACAAACTGGGAACTCTTCAAAGCCTCTGTGGCTTTGAAAGCAGACATGTTGATCAGCAATCCTAACTCTGTCAGTGAGATAGAGCTTGCTGCCAACCTGCTTCAAGATGTGCTTATTACGTCCTTCGAAGCCAGCTCAGTTCGGAAGACACTAATGGTCAACCGTAAAGTTCCTTGGTGGAACGAAGAGTTGGCTGCTCAAAGAAGGAAGGTTAGAAGCCTTTTCAACAAGGTCAGATCTAGCCGTATAAGTTGGGACGTCTATAGGGACGCTCTCACAAACTATAATAAGAACATTAGACGCTCCAAACGCGATACGTGGCGCAGCTACTGTGGTAGCTTAGAATCTCTGCCAGAGGCAGCGAGACTCCACAAAGTATTAGCCAAAGGATCGTCTAATGGTATAGGGCTTCTTAAAAGAGCAGATGGCTCTTTCACTCAAGATCGTAGGGAAGCACTTGAACTTTTACTACAAGTTCACTTCCCAGGTTCCGTGGCCAACCCAGATCTCTCCAGTCACGTTGACGCCACCTGGTCACCAGACTCACGCGGTACCAGCTTATCTGGTACCATCTTCGATCCTGAAAAGGTCAAATGGGATGTTGATTCCTTCGCCCCCTTTAAAGCCCCAGGGGGTGATCAAATCTTTCCAGCCCTTCTTCAAAATAGTCTGGATCATATCCTCGATCCACTGGTCGGCCTTCTTAGAGCCAGTCTCACTTGGGGATACATACCAAACTCTTGGGGGAGAGTAAATGTGGTATTCATCCCCAAACAGGGGAATCGTCCTCTTGACCAGCCTAAGTCCTACCGGCCGATCAGCCTTACCTCCTTTCTGCTCAAGACTGCGGAAAGGCTCCTAGACTTGCACATTCGGTGCTCTCTGCAGGGAAACAACCCTCTGCACCCCACGCAGTTCGCGTATATAGCCGGTAGATCGACAGAGGTCGCTCTCCACAAATTAGCGAGTAAGATCGAAAGGGCCTTCGTATCAAAGAACATTGCTCTGTGCTCTTTTCTTGATATAGAGGGTGCTTTCGATAATACCGGCTACGGGTCTATCTCTACTGCGCTTGAGCGCAGGAACATTGCCCGTCCCATAGTCCGGTGGATTGACGCCATGCTCAAACACCGGATTATCTCCTCGACCCTGGACATGACGACCGCCCTTATTAGTGCGGTAAAAGGGTGTCCCCAGGGAGGGGTTTTATCCCCCTTGCTCTGGTCCCTAGTAGTTGACGAACTACTTATCATACTCGCAGAACAGGGCGTGGAAGCGATTGGCTATGCCGACGACCTGGCTCTCGTAGTGAACGGGAACTATGCCAACACCGTGACAGAGCTGATGCAATCAGCTCTGAACACGGTCAGTAGATGGTGCGTTGATGTAGGTCTTAGCATCAATCCTCAAAAGGCAATCATTGTTCCCTTCACTAAGCGATATTCTATTGACATTGGTCAATTACATATTGGCGGCTCTCCTGTGGAACTTTCCAACGAAGTCAAATACCTAGGGGTAACCCTGGATAAGCGACTAAACTGGAACTCCCACCTGCATAACACTCTATCAAAGGCCACTCATGCCATGTGGGCATGTAGAAGGCTTTTCGGTAGAATATGGGGTCTCAAATCCTGCACCATTAGGTGGCTTTTTGAGATGATGGTAAGACCGATCGTAACCTACGCTGCTATTGTGTGGTGGCCAAAGGTTACGCAGGTCACTGCCATCAATAAATGCACGAAACTGCATAGGCTGCTCTGCCTTTCCTTGACGGGTGCACTCCGCACCTGTCCCACTGCAGCAATGGAATCGATTTTGAATCTGACTCCGCTGCATATCCGTATAAAAGAAGTTGCTGCTATGAGCCTTCTTAGAATCAAGCTCCAATCTGGGCTTTTAGCTACCGAATCTGGACATGCTAGCCTACTCAAAGATATTCCTGGCTTAGAGATCTGCACTAGATCAGATTCTATGACCAAGGAACTCTTCTTTGGTGCAAAATTTAGAACCCTCATCCCGGACCGCAGGGTTTGGGATGCTGGCAACCCCATCAGAGACCCAAATAGTATACATTGGTATACCGACGGGTCAAAGACTGAACAGGGGGTTGGAGCTGGGATACATGGTCCCAACTCCAGGACCTCGATCGCTATGGGCAACTGGCCCACAGTTTTCCAATCAGAGGTTCACGCCATTGAGTTCTGCTGCCGTCTTATCCTTGAGAAGGGGACTAGAGGAGCGAAAATCTACATCTTCTCGGACAGCCAAGCGGCCATACTAGCCCTCTCCTCAAAGAGAGTAGGCTCGCGTATGGTGGCTGACTGCTGGAAGTGTCTCCAGAGGCTGTCATTAAGAAATAAAGTTACCCTAATTTGGGTACCTGGGCACTCTGGCTTCCAGGGCAATGAGGTGGCGGACGAACTAGCGAGGGCTGGGTCATCAGCCACCTTGATCGGCCCCGAACCCTTCTGTGGCGTGGGGTGGTCTACTATCTCCTCCCTTGTGAAATCCTGGGCTGGAAGATTAACTGAACGCTACTGGTTCTTCCAACCTGGGATGCGGCAGGCTAAAGAGCTTACCAATCCCAAAGTTGATCGGAGGACCAAGCAACTCTCAAGGAGAGACCTCTATCTCCTTGTTGGTTACTTAAGTGGCCATCACTTGGTGAACTATCACCTCAATAAAATGCGTTTGTCCTCGGACGCGGAGTGCAGGCTCTGCAAAGAGGACGATAAAGGATAAAGCACATTCTATGTGACTGTCCGGCCTTGGTATGGGCAAGGAGGAAACATCTGCACGCGGAAATCGCAACTCCAGAGCAGATTGTCCGTTCCTCGACGAAAGATCTGTTATGCTTCATTAGGGAAGCAGAACAGCTTTTGTCATGACAGGGAGAGCATTATGGGCACAAAAGAACTTATTGGTCGCAGTGCCTCGCGCCTTCTCCGCTGGGAGACTCCCTCTTATATAGTAATAATAATAATATACATATATAAAGTGTCAAACCCAACCTTATAAGGGAGACACTGTACTTAACGGTACAGAAAAGGATCACGGATTCTTACGTTAACTCCCACTACTTCACAGCACGTCAAATGGTCAGGTGGAAAGATTCCACAGCACCCTGCAAGAAATTGCCAGGTGCATAAGGGCTGAGAGGCATATCGAGGATGTCTCTGATGCCATTCTTCTCGCGACCATCGAGTATAACAGGACTTTCTATTCGGTCACAGGGCGAAAGCCAGCAGAACTCGTAAGAGCCTCGCAAGACCATTTCCCTGAGGTTAACAGAAAGCTCGATAAAGCACAAAACGAGCACAAAACGACATGGGAACCACTTTCTTAATAAAAGGGAGGGTGGTCCACAAAGACAACTTAAGATATGCTTTTTTACAATTCATTTTTTTTCCTGCACTACCTCTATCCTTAGGTTTCATTGTTCTTCGCAACCTTGACCTTGGCCACCTTGACCCATGCTACGATAACGGACTACTCACATGCGGACTACATACCAATAATCGACGGTAACGCCATTATCTGTAATGAGACATGGACTGTTCGACACACGACGAACCTCACTGCATACGACACCTTCGTATCAGAAACAGCAAATCTTGTAGAGCTTTTTCCTCTGGAGCACATGAAAAAGGTCTTACAAGCCGACGTAGAACACCTGACGACTCTTCTCGCCACAGTTCATGTGCACCACAGACGGACGAGGAGCATCAACCTTTTGGGTTCCGCATTAAAAGTTCTGGCAGGAACCCCGGACTTCGACGACCTACAGCGAACGAGACTGATAGAACACGACCTGATCAGCGCCAACAACAAGCAAGTACTTTTAACTTCAAAATTACAAAATCAAATCAACGCGCTTACGCGCACCGTCAACGCAATCTTAAATGATCCAAGTAGAGAGCGCATAAACGCACCACACTTGTACGAGACCCTTTTGGCTAGGAACAGAATAATAGCTCTTGAGCTAGAAAACCTAATAATAGCAATCACACTGGCAAGAATAGACATGGTAAATCCTGATATCTTTGGCAGTACGGACTTGCAGTCGATATTGCAAGAGGGCTTCACCGGATTGAGCTTAGCTCAGATCTCGAGTGTGGCTAGCGTTAGGATATTAGGAATCGATAGGCTAATTCACTTTATTTTATCTTTTCCGAAACCTAAGTTAGTTTGTAAGAAGATCACTATTTTCCCAGTAGCACACGATGGGATTGTACTCCACCTGGAAGAGAACGTGGTAGCGGAGTGCAACGGCCACATCATCGCCGTCACCTCCTGTGTGGGCCCCGCCACTGCCACATTTTGCAAGGAGGCAGCGGAAACTACATGCGCTCAGGGTCTCCAGTCTGGAAGTGTCGCACATTGTGCCACACGTCCCAGCCAACTTGCCGCAGTGAGGTCTATCGACGAAGACATCCTCGTGGTCAACGATCATTGGGCCACCGTGAGTATCGATGGGAGCCCCCCCGAAAATATAACGGGCACCCATTTGATTACATTCGCAACAGTAGCGTACGTCAATGGTTCCAAGTACGTTAACTATAATGCGACTCCTGACCGGCTGCCAGCCCCCGCCGTTTCGGCAAGGATCAACATCACCCGGCATCAAAATATAGCGAGCCTGCCGTACCTACAAATATTGAATGATGACAACCTTCAACGAATCGAGGAGCTGCAAACTTTCAACACCTCTGTTCCATACCTGGCTACGCTACCATGCCTCCTCAGCTGTATCATTATTGCGGTGATTGCCTGGGTCTACCGTCGTAGACAAAGGCATAGAATCACGCTTTCTGAGCGACCTGGGCATGGCCGAAGACGACCATTGTGCTCATAGCGACGCAGATAGCTCCGGCCACTGGCGAGCTGTGAAGTAGTCTTAAGAGAATGGTAGAAGCCAGTCCCCTTCGGGAGTCGTTAGCCACCTCTCGTGCTATTGTTTGGCTGCGGCCTTAATCGTAAAAATAATATCCAATAAACGTTTGTATCTCGTTTGAACATATAACCAAGAGACCTTTTTATTAATTTATATACAGAAGATACATATAAGCGTCACTGCGCTGGAGCCTACTCTGGCAGCGCTGCTCCTAAGCTTTAAGCTAAGAAACCTTTTATATGTAGATCTTAAGAACAGAATGGAATGAATATTCAAATGAAGCGGAACCTTCTCCGCTTCATCAATAAAACCCATAAAATCGAAATAACTCCAGTCTTTCACTCAAACTATTATATGGCGACCGAAATAACTTAAGTGTTTCAATCAAACTATTACATGGCGTCCGTGACAAGTTGACACGAGTCTGGCCTGCAACCACGAAAGAAAAATAAAATAAAATAAAATAACTTCCGCATATATAATACATATGTGCACCACAGGAATCAAGACGGCGGCAAGGCGGAGGAATCAAAAACAATCTGAGTGAGTAGAGTGTGAGTGTGATGGGTAAAAGTAGGGGCGGAGTTCGAAATAAAGCAAAAAAGAGAATAGCGCACCTAAAGTGGCTATTATATAAGTTAACAACAAAAATGTTCAAATCCAGAACAACGAACCCAATAAGCGAGCTTCAATCTGCAAGCTCAGCGTCTGCATAATTTCCTGCACACGCCGAGCTGTTTCCTGCACACGCCGAGCTGCCAAGTAGAATTCGAAGAATCTGTTTGGCAACAACTTCCGCTCCCACCAATGCAAGTGATTCCAAGAAGACTGCACCGATTCGACCAACAAAACATCAGCCGATGTCGTGGCCTATTGGAAGCTACGGAGCCGACGCCGATCCTCTGCCACCAAGGGCAGCGCAGCTCACAGCCAAAGACTCACAGCTTATTAGGGACAGCTTAGGGTAATTTAGTTGCAAATTGGATTTAGACAAATAAAGTCGTTCTTAACTGAACTCCAATATATTTTATTTTACCTTGCTACCAGCAAAGTAATTAACTGGCGCCCGAGCAGGGACCGGTACGCGTACGATACAACAAAACGCTTTGTAAGTTCGCGGCTAGCAATAACATTTGCGGCAACCGGTCAAAACGCGAGTGACAAGAACGTGCAACTCACGAAAAATAAACATCTTTCGTTCGTTCAAATCCACTCTGGCAAATTGAACTTAACTTGTTCATTTGCCCATCGGTGGACTCCAAGGACTGAAGGCAGGGCCACAGACCACCCCTCAACCCTGTACGCATCGCTGGATCCCAAGTAGTCTTCGTTGGACAAAAAGGATGAAATCCGGATCGTCGGAGGGAGGAGCCACATCAATAAGAATACCCATAGTACTGTAAGCTTAACCAACCAATATTTAAAAACAAAACTAACAAAGAAATTGGAAAAACTATAGACTTAAGTGACATCAAATCAAATACTGTAAAACGATAAAACAAACAAAAAGATCACAAAAGTGATATAACTAATTCCAACTTTACGATTCCCAAGGGACCCTCTAAAGTATAAGAAAAAAACCAGCCACTGGTTATAAAATTTATAAAAGACACAAGAACATATTATTTTTAAGAAGATACAAGGTCTTACTAACTCAATTCAAACATAATTAGAAATAAGCTCCATCATTTGCTCCCTTGATCTACTTTAAACTCGACCATTCTTAGCTCGGTTTCACTTAGTGTTTTATGGCTAACGTGAACAACCTGATAAGACCCTCGATACTTAGTGCTAAAGCGGCTAGACAACGCGTCAGAAGACAAGAAGAACAAGAACTCAATAGAAACATGGTTGAAAATGAAGACAGAGCTGCATTAGCAGCTACTATTAGCGAAATCTTAGCTCAACAATTACCAGGTCTATTGAGACGCCACAATTCTTCGGAAGAATTCGCGAACGTAACAGACCAGGTAATTGCCCCAGAGCATGCTGTAGCATATCTACCCTATAAATATACTAAATTAATGGGTACAACTTGGCTTCAAAACATTGTGACACTTTGTCATAATAAATATAACATTCAAGTACCCAAATGACCACCAACAATTATACAAGTATTCCAGCGCTCAAGTAATACGATCTAACGCTTATACATAAGCCGATCGCGGAGCGTGGGAATGCTGAGCATGCACT